>CM053564.1:14850026-14969692 GCA_028646485.1 Cryptoprocta ferox | reverse complement strand
ATCCCTGAAACAGTGCATAGGTTAGGAGCTGTGTGTAAGATACTGCTCAGCTTCAGTACAACTACTTGGATGGATTTCAAAGCATAGCAGCTGGTGTTGCTCCTCGACTACACCCCTTGCTTTGTAGACTGGAGATTTTCATGGCTGCCACAGACCCATATTCCACCCACAGGCTAATCTGCCTGGCAGTTCATATTTATGAAGTACCTAGATTATGGATTACACTTGTCACGATGGTATTTTCCTTTCGCCCAAGGGGAAAACTGTGCTATTTATAATTATTAAGTGTCTATATTATGGAAGCTACTGCCCTCCAATGTTTTTCTCCTCTTGTCCAAGGGAAAAATTGTGAACCGCGAGGAGCTTATTAATGACAGTACCAACAAACAGGTCATCAATCAAGTCATAAAGCAGCACCTCACAGATTTTGTTATTGAATACAATACCGAGGTCAGTGAGCCAAAGGGTCCCTGAGAAGGGTACCTGGGGCAGCTGTGTGCCTGAATGACCTATTTCCCTGGTAATTTCAGAATAAGGACCTGATTTATGAATTGCACATCCTGAATCACATGCTGCTCTTCGCCTCCAAAAGATCCGAGTCATTTGGTATGATAATGCAGCATTATAAGTTGGCATCGAAGGAATTTACAAACAAGGTTTGTGGAAAGTGGTATTGCCCTTGTTGGATGTGGATCCAGGACCTGTAGACCCTAATGCTATTTGCCTGCCCTGCTGATTATAAATTAAGCCAGGATTTGGATATTCATTTCCATACTGGCTTCTTTATTTGCATATTGATAATGCATATTGTTTACTACTTAATTTTAAACCAGCCTCCTCCCTTCTTCCTGCCCAGTGTCTCTTCCTTTCTTACCATACCCATGCTTCTTCTTCCCTCATCTTTTTGAGAAGTCTACCATGGGAATCTGAGGTTTGGTTGCTTTTTTGATGGACCATGCTCCAGCAAGGGTGAGTGGCTGTAGTGTGGGCGGTTTTTGGCCTGCAGGTGAGGGGGCGGAGAGACCACCCCTGCCTGAGGTCAGGCAGTAGGAACAGCCTGAAAGTGTGAAGCAGAAAGGCTATAACTTTACACAGACCTGGGTTCAAATTTTCTTCCTCGTACAAGGGATTTTTGTCATTGAGTTCCTAAGCCTCTTAGTTTCAATCACCTCATGTAAAATGGAGAACTGCGTGTAAAAATTAGATGCATCATATATAAAGCAATGAGCAAATGTACAACGGTGCTATCATCATCATTAGAAATGATAACAAAAATGACAAATCTGTTTTTCTTAAGCCCAATACCTGTATTTATGTTGTTACCACCACCTGGACTATAGAGGCAATTTCTTTCTTTTTTTCTCTTTATTTTTCTTTAAGAAGTATGGTAATGGCAGATTTTTTTTCCTTTTCAAAAAAATTACCCTAAAATTCAAGTGAAACCATTAAAAAGTTTAAAACCCAAAATAAACACAAGTAAAGCCACTAGGGCATGAACAATATTTAATGTTTGTGCTACGTCCCACCACATTCTCCAGGAAGTTTGTTCCAATTACAGAAATACCTCTTGTAAATATTTTTCATGGTTCATTCAATTTTAAATTTTAGATTTTTGACGTAATTCAGTTGATCACAATCTGATTGCTTCCCTCTATTTCTCTTATGTTATGATAGTCAGTACTCAGCCATATTTCTTCCAGATTATTCTTTTAAATTTAACTCTTTAATCTGGGTGGAGTTTATTTTGGCATATATTGTTAGATAATGTTCTTTTTTTAAATGTTTATTTGTTTATTTTTGAGAGAGAGACAGACAGGCAGACAGGCTGAATGCATGAGTAGGGGAGGGGCAGAGAGAGAGGGAGAGAGACAATCCCAAGAAGGCTCTGTGCTGTCAGCTCAGAGACTTACCTGGGGCTTGATCTCACTAATTGTGAGTTCACAACCTGAGCCAAAATCAGGAGTCGGATGCTTAACCAGTTGACTGAGCCACCTAGGTACCCCTGAGATAAGGTTCCAAATGACCTTTACTCCAACTATCTAGCTTCCTGAATGCCACTTACTGATTCTGATCCATTTTAGAGCCAAAGACAAATGGATAAATACTATTCAGACAGACTCCCCAGCACCTGGAAGAATGTCAGGCATATAACAGGGCCCTTAATATTTTGATAGATGAATGACCTGAGGGTATCATTGTTTTTGCTGTGGCCTCTAAGTGGCCTCCCTGTTTCCAATCTTGCTGCTGCTCTGCACCCAGAGTCATCTCTCACAAATGATCATAGCACTCTCTGCCTTATTATTCTTCAGCGGCCCTCCATCTTATTCAGATAAAACCCAACCTCCTTACTCTGACCCGTTTCTAACTTTGTCCCCCATGACTCTCTCCCTCATGGTGTGGAAGGCACACCAGCCTTTCCTTTCTATTTGAGAACACTCTGTTCCGTGACCCCAGACCTTTGCATTGACAATTACACTGCTATTTTTACACTGCATTGACAATTACACTGACAATTCATCGTTCCCCTGACTTGTTAACTCATCACGCACATCGCAGCTGAGATGTCACCTCCTCAGATACTCCTCTTGACCTTCCTACCTAACACTGAGTTCTGACCTCACGTCACCTATATGGAGGTCATGTTCTATCACAGTGCCCTTTTTACTGTCTAATTGGCACTCATTGCTATATGAATTTATTAATTTATTCACTCCATTGTTGTCTGTCTTTTCTACTAGAACATAAACTCCATGAGGGCAGATCTTATCTGACTTGGGCAATTTATATCCCCAGTATTTAGCAAAATGCCTAGTAGGCAATCCATGAATATTGGTTGAATGATGAGTGAATGAAGTCATGAATTCCCTTGACAGAAGAATAATTTAGAAAAAAAAGAGTTGACAGGTATTGAGCATTTTCTACCTCCGAGTTATTGAACTAAGCCAATGTCCTGTTTAATTCTCTCAACAACCCTGTAAGGTGGGTACTCTTATAATCTCTACAGATAAGGAAATTGAAGCCCAGAGAGGGTCAGTAATGGTTTTGCCCAAGGATCTGGATGAAAGCTCAGGACCTCCTGACTTCCTGTGGTTGTGTGGATGGTACCCTGCACAAAGATGGTGAAACCAGGCTGAAGGACAATGCATGTCTGTGCCCTGGGGCACAGGGCTGCCCCACCTGATGGAAAGGGGCCCTGTTCTATCTTCAGAGGCACTCCATAGACCCTGCTATTTGCATTCTGTTAGTGATCTCCCATGGCTTCCCAAGTTTCTTTCCCTCAGTAAGGGATTCCTTAGCCGATTTTAATCTTTAACCTTCTCATAACCTCCATTCCTAGAGAGACACAGGTTTTATCTGATTTGGCAGATTCTTTTCATCGTTGTGGATGCAGATGAACCCAGAAATGGACATATCTTCAGATACTTCAGGATCACAGAGGTTAATATCCCATGTGTCCAAATCCTAAACTTAAGCTCTGATGCAAGGTACAAAATGCCTTCCGAGGAGATAACCTACGAAAATCTTAAGAAATTTGGCCGCAGCTTCCTGAATAGAAGTGCCAAGGTAAGTTTGTTCTTGGACGAAGTTTACCCAGAACCTCAAAATTTCATAACTTTGCTGGCTTTGGTCATCTGAATGGGGAGGCAGAATAAAGGTCAATCTCATGGTTCAAAACGGGGAAATACCCTTCTCTAACTCTAGTCTTTTCAACTTTTGACTTGTCCTGACCCTATAATTCCACCATTAAATCTTTATTCTGAAAGTCATTTCCTTTGCAGATACTCCCAGTTGAAATGCAGGAGCTCCCAGGGCCAACATCCCCTGAAAGGGGCCACTTTTCTTCCTTTTGGACTCTCCTGTGAAAGATTTAAGGATAGATGGATTTTTGGGGAGACAAGATAGGGTGGGATTGTATTAAGCCATCAGGATTTAGTCTCAAAGGTTTTAGGGACCTCTTGTTTGGGAGGTTAGAAATGAGCCTGTTTTGCTAAAAGGAAGGAGAAGTTGCAGAAGGATCATACATAACACAACATTTCCTGCTGTTTACGTAGCACGTGTGAAGTCCTTCAGCCACCCTGCTACATTAGGTAACCAGATTTTTTATTTACCGAATGGAAACACTTTTGAGAGTAATGGGGGGGGGGCACATTCTTTAAAAGTATTCTGAAATAGAATAAACTGGAACTTTCCAGGAAAACCAGAATATTTGGTCCCTTTCCCTCTGAGGGTTCCCATTACCTCTGTCCATTCCCACACAGACACTCGTTCTCAAGTGAAGGCTGTTGTTGTTGTTGTTGTTGTTGTTGTTGTTGTTTTCCTCTTATGCACATCATCATCACAGGCCAAGTGGTGAGGCTGGTGTCCTCCATGCCATTTCCTTCTACCTTCAAAATGCCAGATCCCATGCATTTGGACTTTTAGATCACCTGTTCCTTCCCTCCATTGCTGCCCTCTGATCATGTCCCTTTCACTCTCTGAGGACTTAAGCTCACTGCAGGCTTGCTTTCTATCCCTTCTCTGCCATTACCTCCAGAGATGTCAGTATCCAAACTCCTGGTCTCTCCTCTAATTGGTGTGTGCCATTCCAGCCACCTACTCTTGTGGCCACACTTTAGCGATGGCAGCTCCTCTGAAAACCTGGTTTCAAGCTTCCCATCCTTTTAGTTCCTTTTTCTAGTATCCATATTGTTCTAATTCCTTACCCTTTTCATGGTGTCCAATCGCCTGTTCCCATTTCACAAAATCTTTACTGCCTTCCTTCATGAACTTGGATTCAATGGTTCATCGCTCTGGTGATGATTCCCTTAATGCCTTTATACCTTTATTCCTTCATCTACCTTTTACCTTCTTTATACCCTGTATAATTTACAAGGCAAAATCACAACCCTGGTTGAACCCACTTCATGTCCCTACTGCTTCCAGGCCAATGCTAGAGAAAAAGAACACCATCCTGAGGCAGGCTGGCTTCACTGAATCACAAACCTCCCATGGGCTCTCTGAAATGTCCTGACATCTCTACAGAAATTTCTCTTAGCGTGTTCATTCTTTACATCTCTGAGTCTCTTTGTCCTCATACCCCATTCTTTCTTCCAGTTTCAGCTGAGCATAAGACCATATATCATTAAGACAAGAGCCCCTCATTTTCCATCAACACATCTACAAACGTACCTGGAGGGCTACCCATTCTCTCTCTTTTCCCTCTGGTTTAACCTCAGGAGGTGTCTATCTCCTTCTCAAGGGCCAACACATCCTCCAAGCTCTTGCAATAGAGATGAGCATCCTTCACATGACTTATGAGATGTCACATGCCTGGTCTGGCCCATTTCTAATTTCCATCTTTTTCACCATTTCCCATCTCCCATGTCCAGCCCCCACCCTCTTTATGCTTCCTCAGAAAGAATCTCCAAGTCCTTTTGAGAGGCTGGGGTTGGGATGAGGGAAGCATTGTAGGAGCTGGCAAACTGGGCAAAGGCCAGACAGCTATACATATTAAGGATTTGGTGTCCTGAGAGCAATGGAAAGCCAGATTTGTATGGTGAAAACAAAATCCTACTGGTAGAATAAAGGTGTAGAGAAGATTAGGAGATACAGAAAGAACTCTGTGGGGCTACTGCAGTGATCTAGGTGAGAGATGAAGGCTACCTGGGTAGGGGAGAAGCAGTGCAGATGGAGAGAAGGGTATGAATTCAAGAGACTGCAGGAAGCAATGGTTGTAGAGAAAAATACATGTTGTGAGATTTCTACCACCTCCTTCAAAGAGGAGCAGAACTACATTCATTCTTTCACAAAATATTTACTGAGGTCCTACGATGTATCAGGCTGTGGATACTCAGTGATGAAGACAGAAAAATCCCTCTGACATTCTGTCTAGTACAGTAGAGACACATTAATCAAATAACTAGAAAAGAAAATAATGAGAAAAATAAGATATAAATGATAAACTTGAGTAAGTGATACAAAGAAAAATATCAAATGTTATGAGAACTTATGGTAGCAGGATCTGACCTAATCTGGGGAAAGTCAGGGAATCCCTCCCTCAAGATCTTTCTGAAGAGTAAATCTGAGTAATCTGAGTTAACGGGATAAAGAAAGGAGAGCAAGAATAGGGAGTAGGAAAGGTCCTCCAGACACAGGAATGGCATAAACAAAGGCCTGTTGGTGCAAGAAAGCTAGCCCTTTGGGTAAATAGAAGACCAGTATGGTTGAAGAAAGCAAAGAAAGAATGGTAATGAGCTTGGTGAGGCTGGGGGGAACCAAAGTGTGATAAGAGTTTAACAAGTCACGAAAATTATCTTGATTTTGATTCAGGAAGTAATTGGGAACAGCTAAACTTTAGGGGGGAGGGCAGGAAAAACAGGTTGAACATGAGCATTTCAAACTCTTTTCCAAGGCTCTTGTTAAGAACAAGAGAAAACTTCCCATTGTTTCCCATCAGGGCAGGGAGCCCCAATTGCCAACCCCTTTCTGGAGACTGTTGGCTCTCTCAAATTTGCTTCCTAGAAACATCAATCCAGTGAAGAGGTTCCAAAATATTGGGACCAGGGGCCAGTTAAGCAACTCGTTGGGAAGAACTTCAACGTGGTGGTCTTTAACAAGGAAAGGGACGTATTTGTGATGTTCTGTAAGTATCTCTGCAGAGCCCAGAGAAGGCAATGGCCCAGACATTGCTTTTCAAATGTTGCTCCTGAATTCTTGGGCCCCCAAAACTCCAAAATCTATCAAAACACCATGCCAACGATGGTTTTCTAACATCCAAAGAGTTTAGATTAAGATGCTATCACCTACAATGCAACTCTTCCTGAAAATCTCATTCTTGGAACATGTGGAATACCTTCCATATAATCCAGGCCTGTGACTTTTACGACAACAATCATGCTGATGGCTAACATTGACTCAATGCTAAGGTATACCAGGCCTTCTGCTGAGCCATTCTATAGTTTATCTCATTTAATCCTCATGACACACTTTTGAGAGTAGCTACTATTATTGCTTTCACTTTGCATATGACTAAACAGAGTATCCGTTGGGTGAAGAAACTTATCCAAAGTCAGGCAGCGAGAAAGTGCTGGAAACTGGGATTGGAGCCTGGGTAGCCTGATCCCAGGGTCTCGGCTGGTAATTGCTGTACAGAATAGCAGTTTGGGCTTTAAGTAATTTATCAAATAGCCTGTATTTAACCTACCGAGTTGGTGTGGCAAAACTGGAGACTCAAATCATGTAGGAAGAGAGCAAAGCAGTGTCTGGCACATTGCAAGCCCTTGATAAATAATAGCTATTATTGCTATTATTACTCTTATTGTTGTAATTATTTCCAGTGCTTGCCTAAAGGACTATTACCCTTTCTCTACTCTTTCTGATTTGCATGTGAGAACCCAAACTGGGGACTTCTCTCCTACTCTGAGATACAGAGAAGGGTGACACTGAAGTTACTTCAGACATCTCTCTTATTTACTATTTATTGAGAACTTAGAATGAGCCTTGCATGAGTTGGCTGTTTACACACCTGCTCTTTTTTCCTCCTCAAAACAAGCCTTTTAGGAAGGTCCAGGGGATTTCTCCATGATACAGATCAGGGAACTTAGCCTCAGAAAGATTAATTACCTTACCCCCAGGTCATACAGTAAATTATTGCAAGGCAAAAAACTCAAATCTAGCTCTGATGCCACTACTTCCTGAGGGCTGGATTGCAACATGCAGGCCTTTAAAAATCTCATTGAAATGGACTCATCCACAGGGTGAGGTCTGCATAGTTGAATAACCATGATCTGTTCCCTTTAGGTGAGAGGGTGGGTGGCTTTTCTATACTTACCTGACACTGGAGTTATCAGAATGCTCATTTGATTCTGGTAAAAGGCAAAAGCAGCCTCATTTTCTTGGAAGCAGGCCTCTCAGATTGGCCCCCTGGGACTGTGACCATTACGCCCCCTCCTGTTCCAACCCAGGGCCCATCAGGCTCCAGGGGAGCTGCGGGGAGAGCAGATGGTCATGGAGGCATTTGGTTTGTAAATGGAGGGATGATCATCCAAATGTACAGTGTCAGGGCCCTGAAGGCCGCCCCTCCAACAGAGCCAGAAACTATAATGGGACCACAAAGAGCAGGGAAGGTTCAGTTTCTTTCCATGCTGGATCTGGTCCTTAATTCTCTCCAGAGGGCTAGGTGCCTGGGCCAGACTCAAAGCTTAAAGCAATTGTCCCTAAGGAAGTCCAGTGTCCCCTTTCCAGGGGTCATTGTACTTGTTACAACTTCCTGTTCACCTCTTAGGTACATTCTCCACCATGGGACTAAAAGGCAGTACTATAATGGGCAAAAGTCAAAGCAGCCTGACTTCAAATCCCAATTCCTCTCCTTAATTACCTGGGTGACCTTGGACTGTGAGCTTAACTTCTGTTGGAAAACTCTGTGCTCTCGCTCTCTCTCTCCATACACACACACACACATGATTTCTGGTAGAACATGAGGAATTTCCTAGCATAAATATTTTTGTTTTTTTCTCTTCAACTGGAGTGGAAAGCTATGTTAAAGGAGAAACAAAGAATAGTAGAAAATGTTCCAGCATGCTCAAAGTGTTAGTGTCTGGGTGGAAGGGGACTATATCAATTGTTTTCTAATTTATTTAATAATGACCAGGTACTGTGATTGAAATGTAAAATAATGTAATATACTGTTAAAAGAAAGAAACACTGCAATTTGCAAAGCAACAGAACCATTAGTAGAACATGGTGATGGTGTTTATGGGGGCAGCATTGGCTTTCAGTTTTATTAGTGTGAACTTGAGCAATGGCCCTTCTCTTTTAGATGCATCCTGGTCAGAAAAGTGTAAGGCACTCTTCCCAGTGTTGGAGGAATTGGGCAGAAAATATCAAAACCACTCAACAGTCACCATTGCCAAGATTGACATCACGGCAAATGACATTCAGCTGATGTACTTGGACCGGTACCCCTTCTTCAGGCTTTTCCCCACGGACTCTCAACAGGTGAGGAGCTCTTGGGACCCACATACCTGGGAATGCCATTATGTCATTATCACAAAACCAGTTTCTCCCTATCTCCAGCTCTGCCTTGTATCCAAACAGCATCATTCTCAGCTCAAACAAATCCTCTCATGTTCAGTTTGAAGAGTGTTTTCTATTAGCTTCCCCAAAAGTTCCAAGACTTGCTGTAATTGGGTCCAGCTTGGGTTAGCTGCTCTTTCCTTACCCAGTGTTGTTAGGCAGATGTAAATGTCTTGATTAGTCAGGCCTGGTTTCCTCTGGTACTGGGGCTGAGCTCTATGCAGACTATTATGGAATAAGGTAGGGGGGAATTTCGACGTGAATATTGAGGGTGGGGTGCTACAAGAAGAAGGAAGATCATATGATAGCAAAGCAGTCAATGTTTTTTACACTTCAGTATTATAATCACCAAGCATTGCCAATGTCATGGAACATACTCTCCATGCTGCTTTGCTTTGGCACGTGGGTAAGGGTGTCCATCAGAACAATGCAAGCCAAGATTCCTGCTCCCAAGAAGAGTACAACTGAGTGTGGGAGAAAAGTCATGACGTAGGCCCACCTCTACATGCAATTGGAATTGAAGGGAACAGATTCTGGAGGGTAGATATTTCGTGCAGACATGAGATTTTGAAGAATGCTGAGGATTTAAATCAGATTAGAAGAGGGTTGTGAACTATAGGCAGGAAGCATAATATGAATGAGAATGTGGGCAGAAGGGTAGCCATAGCACTGTGAAGGAGATGCCATCCTTCTGGCACAGAAGATGTATGTGGTGGAGTGGTAGAAAATGAGGCTGGCTGGGTTGAGAGACTGGAGCTGTCATAGATCTTCAGTTGTTTGAAAAGGAGTTTAGATAACCAATGGCAGTAAACAGCTTCATGTTCTTCTTAAAGACTAAAAGAGGAAGGGAACTAGTGTGGACTGAGCAATGATCATGTATCAGATACTTTGTAAAATAAGAACTATTCTTATTCTTCTTGTTATGATAATAATGTCAACCATATGTAGTACTCACTATGAGTCAGGTACTGTTTTAAGTGCCTTTCATATAGTAATTCATTAAATTCTTACAACAACATACGTGGTATGTACTGTTGTTATCTTCACATTACAGACAGGAAAACTGAGTCGTAGAGAGGTTAAACAGGGTTTGAGCCTTGACAGTGTGGCTCTGAGGTCCGTGCTCTAAGCACTACATTATAGCCCTATAATGGAAGAGTTATTATTATTCTTATGTTAGAGCCATGGTAGTGGTGGCTCAGAGGGGCTACGGAACCTGTTCCCTGTACTCAGTTTGTTAGGAATTTGACCCTGGACTTATCTAACATAGCAGTTCTTGAATATTTTGTAGGAAGAGGATACTGTCTTAACCTTGTTCCATTTTCTTCCTAGGCTATACTGTATAAGGGAGAACATACCCTGAAGGGCTTTTCTGACTTCCTGGAAAGTCACATCAAGACCAGGATTGAGGACAAGGATGAGGATGAGGTAAGGTAAAAAACACCAGTACCCTGGATTATTCTGTCTCACACAGAATCATCAAGAACCCAAAGGACTAGGAGAGAGTATGCAAGAGTCGCATAATCTTGTATACCCTGGAGATCACTGATGACCAGTGAACAACTACCCATTGTGGATGACTTTATTTCAACGGCACTTACTACAAGGAAGCAAAAATGGCAGACTTTAGAAATAGAAGGAAAGGCAAAGACTCTGAGGTCTCCTAAGGCTGCTTCCCTGGGTCCTCTGTTCCTGAATCGGTACCCAGATGTCTTGACAGGATCCAGCTCTCTGGCATTATTTTCCTGGTGGATGGGATGACAGTCCCCATTCTCTCTGAATCCTGTTCCTGCCTCAGTGAGGCCATCTGCAGGAAGGTGCCATCTCTATTAGTTAGGACCCTTTTGGTTGCAAATATCAGAAACGCTACTCTTTGGTTTAAGCAGCAATGGGAACTTAACCCATATAACTAGTAGAACATCAGGTGGATTCAGAAACTCAAACTCATTTTCTGTCTCTCCATCTCTGTTTTACCTATGTTAGCTTTATTCCCAAGCAGTCACTTCCCCATGGAGGGTCAAAGATTTCCCCACAGCTCTAAACTAATATCCTCTCAGCTTAGAAAGCAAGTGTCCAGGGGTACCTGGGTGGCTCAGTCGGTTGAGCTCAGATCATGATCTCATGGTTCTGTGAGTTCAAGCACCACATGGGGCTTGTGCTGTCAGCACAGAGCCCGCTTCAGATCCTCTGTCCCCCTCTATCGCTGCCCCTCCCCTGCTCATGCTCTCTCTCTCTCTCTCTCTCAAAAATAAATAAATATTTAAAAAAAAAGAGGGGGACCTGGGTGGCTCAGTCAGTTAAGCATCTGACTTCAGCTCAGGTCATGATCTCACGATTTGTGAGTTCAAGCCCAGTTCAAGCTGTACTGACAGCTCAGAGCCTGGTGACTGCTTCAGATTCTGTCTCCATCTCTCTGTGCCCTTCCCCAACTCATGCTCTGTCTCTCTGTCTCTCTCAAAAATAAATAAGCATTAAAAAATAAAAAAAAAGAAAAAGAAAAAGGAAAGCAAGCACCTCCTTCTTAGTAGTCCTAGCAAATGTCCCGGATAGGGATTCATGATGGGCCTGGGTCACATGCCCAGCCCTGGAGCTAGACCCGGGGCAGCCACACTTGTGGCCTTAGAGTGGGGGAAGGGGGCTCCTCAGAGGCTCTCTTTCTAGAGGGGCAAAACCACAGTGGGATCTGGCATCTATGAGGATGCCCCAAGTGATCTCTCTGGGCATTTCCAGAAAAATAAGGTTTGGTAATTACAATCACGATTATGACATATTTCTTGCCTCTTTATTTCTTTATCCTACTTCTTCCCTCCTTTCTTTTCTTGAATAGCTGTTGTCTATTGAGCAAAGTAAAGTGACAGAAGAGGAGGCATTAGCTGAGGCAAAGGAAGTACCTGTTATCAAGAAAGAGTTACCTGACCAGAGGTTGCCTGAGATGGAGAATGTGACAAAGCTGGAAGAGCCAGCTGGGCAGAAGGAAACAGCCAAGGAGGAGAAGGTGGCTAAGCCAAAGGGACCTCCAAGAGAAGAGAAGAAACCAAAAGTGAAGGAAGAACTGTAGCTTCTCCAAAGCCAAGAGCCATTTTCCAGGTCGACCTCATTTTCTAAGTGGATCTGTTCTAAAAAATTATGTATCATTGCAGTGGGTGGAGGCTGGATAATTAAAAACTCCTGAATGTCTCTGGCCCTGTTCTATGCATTACCTCTTTTTTGTGGTTGGTGCTGCCTTAGAAGAGCTGTTTGGCCTGGAATTCGGACAGGGTTGCAAGCGAAGCCATAACTGAAACATTTAATGAGCGTTTACAACATGCTGCACAGTCATGTAATTCTTGCATCACTTTCGTTATCTCCATTTTACACATGAGGGAACTGAGGCAGAGAGATTAAGCAACCACTCAGGATCACAGAGCCAGAAAGCCCTTGAGATATGATCCCAGGCACTCTCACTCCAGAGACTACATTTAACCACTCTACACACCACCTCCACTAGGCTGGAGTCCCCAGAGTTTGGCTGAAACTTACAAATGAAGTGGATTGATTTGTTTAGACTACATTTTGGCACAGTAAGAAAGAGATCCGGCCCTGAACATGTCCCCAGTCTTCTATATTTCAGTAAGTGATGCATTCTCTTAAGCAGCAAGGTGCTAGGATAATCCTCAAGCCCGTTTGTTTACTACCCTAAAAGTAACTCCATCAATGCATGTGACTCTACCCACTTGCACTGACTCAACCCACTTGCACTGACTCAACCCACTTCTGTCCACTGACATGCCCCACTTATCTCCATGTGCCTCCACCCACTTCCCTCCACCTTCACCCACCATTCTCAGCCAAAGAAGTCTCTCCAATGGTGCGTCTGTTGGCATTCTATAGTTTCTTGCCCACCTCCTACCCATAGTCCATAAAGCTGCTGAAATTCTCTTTTAAAAAGCCATATTCCTGGAAGGTTGCAACACTACCTTGTTTTAATTCTGTAATGGCATCTTTATCCCTTTTAGAATAAGATTGGTCTGTTTACTATGTCTTCCAGGCCTAGAAAGTTCTGGCTCCACAGATCTTTTCTGTTCCTTTCTCTCACCGTGTCATTTTCTAGGCTCCAGCCATACTTCCTGTCTATTCTTGAACAGTTCAAGGGCTTTCTCTCCTCAAGGCTGTTCCTTCTGCCTAAATACACACATGAAGCGCTCCCACAGATCTTCATGCAGATGCCTTTTCTATCCTTCAAACCTTAGTTCAAATGTCACCACCTCTAAGAGGGCTTCCTAGGTACCAATATTTGATACTACACTTGATCTTAGCCAAAAGGCCGAGAAGCGATTCCTAGGTACCAATATTTGAAAGCACCTTATTTTGCTGTGCATTAATACACTCCTTGATTCCCCCACTGGTGGGTAAGCCCCTGGAGAGCAGATATCTCTCTTCTCTTCTCCACTGTATTCATAATGCCTAGAATGCTGCTTGGACACAGTAGGTGCTCAATAAATAAGTATCCATGGATCGAATAAAATTTGATTTCAGCCAGCACCCTATCTCTGAGATACATGATTTCACTGTCATCCCCAAAGGGGTAGGTGCTGACAGTGTAGCCTGGAGACCCAAATTATATTCTGTATTAGTTTCTTATTATTGCTCTGACAAATTACCACAAATTTAGTGGCTCGAAAAAGTACCAACTTACTCTCTTACAGCTCTGGAAGCCAGAAATCAGAAGTAAATTTCACTGAGCCAAAGTCAAGGTGTCAGGAGGGTTGGTCCCCTCTGGAAGAATCCCTTGACTTGCCTTTTCTAGCTTCTGGGAGCTGCCTGCATTCCTTAGCTCATG
Source organism: Cryptoprocta ferox (assembly GCA_028646485.1). Classification (NCBI taxonomy): domain Eukaryota; kingdom Metazoa; phylum Chordata; class Mammalia; order Carnivora; family Eupleridae; genus Cryptoprocta; species Cryptoprocta ferox. Next base: position 14,955,819 of record CM053564.1, on the reverse strand, counting down.
GGCCTGCCTGGATAACCTCATATCAAGATCTGAACTTAATGGTACAGCAAAGTCCCCTTTGCCATGTAAGGTAACATTCACAGGTTCTGGGGACTAGGACATAGACATACTGGGAAGTCATTATTCTCCTGACCACAGACTCATGCTGCTGATTTGTGTTAATCATTTTCACCAAGTGGCAACAGAGCTCCTCTTGGAAGGAGGGGGAGGGGGATATTATTTTACAGAGTAAAGTCTCTGCAAACCATCTGGGCCTTTCCACTTGCCACCTATTATGTGAGGGAAAGGCTGTTTGTAACTCTTCAGGCCTCCTAAGCCAGCTCCTATACCTCCTTCTTCCACCCCTAAACCTGGCTGGTTCACATCCAGATGAAGCAGGGAACAGCCTGGGGCCCTGGAACTCACATGAGCCAGACTGCCCTGACAGGGGCAGGTGTTAGTATTCAGGACATGGTGTGAGGCTCACCTGCCTCAGCCTTAAGGCTATGTGGCTGCTGGTCAAAGGAGGGGTTCATGGGGGCTGCTAGGAATAAATCACATGCAACAGAGTTCCCAACTGGCCACCAGCCAGAGAATGGATGTGCTACCTGCAAGTTCCCCATGTGTATCTGGGGCCTCATGAAGTGGTAGCTCAGGTTGGGATAAGCAGTTTTAGGCAAGTAAGGCCCGTGATGACCCTCTCTTAGAAAGGCCTTCCCCCCTTGACTCATTTTCTATCCCCTCCCAATACACAGCACTCACAAAATTCTTTGTATTCTGTTTGATCAATTTTCAAATTTCTCCACACTTTAGCTTCACTTCCTCACAAAAAGACCTAAAACCACCTACCCTCATAGCTGAACATAGAATGTTTTTTTACCCCTAAGGAGTGCAATGCATCATAGGAGTAAGTCTGAATAAGATATGGGCTTTAGTATGGATTTAACACAGGCTAGCTGGGAAGCAACTCAGGGAAGCAACTTAATCTTTCTGACCCACAGTCTTCTTGGTAACATGTGTTGGAACAATTATTGTATGAGACAATAAATATAAAAGCATTCAATACAGTGTCTGGCCTAAGAGAGGCACTCAGTAAGTGACAGCTGTCAAGATTATTAAGATCAAGTCTCCTACCCACGTTTAAAAGTTAAGAGAAGAGCATTCCAAGAAAATGGGAACTTCTGATAAATTGACTGAGGTTTGTTCAAAAACAAATATTTTTTTTGACTACTTTTCTGGAAGATAAAGAAAAAAAGCGATTGAATTTGGCAACATGGATGTGTTTGGTGGTCTTGATGAGCAAAGTCAATGGAGTTGGCAGATCAAGGAGCATATTAGTGTGAAGCTGAATGGAGAGTGTGCAGATAAATCTTTTGTGAAGTTTGGCTATGAAAGGTTGGAAAATAGGATGGTGGCTGGAAGGAGTGTGGGGTCAAAGGACGGTTTCTATGGAAGGGACTAGCAGATGAGAATACTCCCAAGTGGCTTCAGGAAGAGGAGGTTACAAGAGGAAGGGGTGAGTAAAGGTGAGGAAGAAAGCTTATCAGCCCAGGAAGAAGGATGCTGCCTCCATCATGACAGGAGAGGAGATGTGGAAGATGAGTCCAGAAACAGGAAGATGGAGAAGATGAGAAAGGCATTGCTTAGTGGGTCCCATGAATACACCGTGATGTCATTAAATGTGTGGGGCTGGGAGAGGGTGGGAGTTTTGAAGAAGGAGTGGAAAAACATCCAGCTAGAGAAACAGCACAAGACGGATGATCCAGCTGCATTGAGTGCAGGTGACATTTATTGTTTTAAAATGTAGATTTTATTATTATTCAGGTATGGCAAGGCTAACACATGAGAAGATGGATGCCACTGAAAACACAGTTTATTATATTCTTGGATCCCAAGAGGAGGGGACACACAGGGTAAACCAGGAGGTCAAGGGAGAGGAGGGAAGATGATCAAGAGCCTATCTTGTGGTTTCCATGGGAAGGAACAAGAGAGGCATGGTAAGCAGGTTTAGGACTGGCTAGTTTGAATAAATTTCAGTGGGCCCTGGGAAGTGGGAATTGGGAATCCTGGGAATCATCCCTGGTTGTCTGGTGCCTGGCCATGGGGTGATTAGGGCAGAGGAACAGTGGCCCTGAAAGTGAGAGCTCCAGCAAAGAAGGGCTTGGGGGTGGACTCAGGGTGATTGGTTTGCATATGAAAGGCAGATCTTGCCAGCACTTTGCTATCTGTAGGAATTAGTTAGCTTGGGAGGGGCAGTCCCTCCACAGTCAGCAAAGGCCCAAGATGTAAAAGCATCAAATAGAGAAATTAGAAAAATGTGATTACTGGACTTATGAATAGTCTCCAACATAAATACCCCATTTTCCAACCTGTGGCCTTTGCCCAGACAACCTCAGGAGCCACCCAAAGCCTCCATTTCAATCTTTTAAAGACATCTGGACTTGGGTTTAGACAGGGCCTCCTATCCACCAACCAGAAATGATATTTCCCACCCAAAATGGAGAAAAAGATTATTTTCTTCTTAAACAATAGGAGAAAAAAAGGAAAGGAAAAGACACACAAACAGCCAGTTTAGAAACGAAGAATAAATAACCAACAAATGAAGAGATGATGACTTTCCTTTTCATTGAAGAATTGCAAAAGTAAATAATGAGATTTCTCACTTATTTTTTGACAAATATAAAAGAAAGTGTAAAATGCTCAGGATTGGTATAAGGTAGGAACATAAAATAATTTTTAAAAATCTCTCTGGGGTGCTGTTTGAGAAGAGCTATCAAAATTCCTAAAACTGCACCACTTCTTTGACCCAGAAATTTCACTCTTACAAAATTATCCTGAAGAGACAAGTGCATAGTGCTGATGGTTAACCTGCCACTAAATGAGACAGGATGAAAAAGATACTGAAAAAGTACATTCAGTGGGTCATTGTTACATTTCCTGCTCAGCCCAAGTTTACACATATTCCATTTTTCCCAATGGGACTGACTCATAACACTGAATTGCCATCTACATGGGACTGGGTCAGGAGCCATGGGGTCAAGCCCAGGCTCTGCCATTTCCTACCCCTGTGACTGTCTCTCAGCAAAGCAGCATTGTCAGTGACTTCCATGGGTAGTTACTACATGTTTGTCCTTACATCTTCTCCTTTAACCACCATAACTACTCTAGGAGATAGGCACTTTCCCTCTACAATGAAAATGACCTCAGGAAGATTAAGAAATGAACCCTCTGGCACATAATAAATGGCTGATGAAAAGCCAGACCAACTGAATCAAAACTCAGTCTACTCAGTCATGAAGTTATCTACCTCCCAAGGGGCCTGACTTCATGGGAACTCAGATTCCTTATTTCACAGAGTGGGTCTGGTCCAGTGATGTCTCAATTATCTTCTGGCTCTGACCTTCACCTATTTTCAGCTCCTCTCCTGCCATGCCTGGACCATCAAAGAGCTTGCTGAGCCTGTGAGGATGGAGTGTGCTTCTAAAGGGTCCCCTCTCCAGGGTTGGGAACCCAAATGGCCACGGGTACATGTCCCAATGGGGACAATAAACACCCCTTTTTAGGGCTCCTGGGTCATTCAGTTGGCATTTGACTCTTGATTTTGGCTCAGGTCAGGAATCCAGAGTCATGGAATCGAGCCCCATGTCTGGCTCTCACTGAGCATGGAGCCTGCTTAGGATTTTCTCTCCCTACCCCACCACCCTCTGTCTTGCTCCCGCCCTCAAATTAAAACAAAAAAAAACCCCAAAAACAAAAACACCTCTTTTCTTCCCAGGACAATCTGGCTTGAGATACTAGCCTCTGCTTGGCTCCTTGAGTCCACCTTGTCCTTCTCAATGAGCAAGAAAAAGCCTAGTACCTTGGCACTGCTTTTCCAGTTAATTTCTAACTAAGGAATCTCTTTATGTCAAAAGGTGCAAAACAGAGTCCTTGTGTTTACAGGCACAAGTTTGACCCCCAATGTCAATCATTTGGGGTGTCTACATATTAGGAAAAAGAACAACAACCTGACAGCCTAGGAAAGGAAAATAGTGTGCCCAAAGGGGAAAATATTCCACTCTCAAGAAAACAATCTCAAGAAACAGAACCAGAGGATAATTGGAGGAAAGATTGCCAGCCAGGGGTAGATATATATATATATATAGGAGTCACACACTTCTAAACCGATTAATTCTACCTTTCTGGCTTCAGGTAAGGCTATCACAGCTCTCTCTTCTCCTAGCCACTTCTCCCCCACCTAGCTGTCTGCTAATTCCCATTCTGCTTGGGAGACGGGGGAAGAAAATCAAGAGATTGGACATTTGGGTCAGATCTAGAGTGAGTCCTTCCTCTGCTGATAATTGGCTTCATTATCTTTGGTTGGTCAGTCTCCCTCTCTTTGAGGCTGTGCTCTGTGCTTTTCTAATAACAATGACTACTATTTCTTCACTCATTCAATGCGTGTTAGTTAAGTGCCTACTATGTACCAGGCACTGAGAATATAGCAGTGAACAACCGCATTGGCTATGTGCTAGGCCCTCCTTTGCATGTATCATCTTACTTAATACCCATGACAATATGCAGTCAGTTATTACCCACCACAGTGTTTTCCAAGTATAGGTCACAACCCATTAGTGGGTCGTGAAATCATTTGTGGATTATATCCAAAATTTTCTTTTAACTAAACACTATAGACAATGTTAACAAGCAATGTACACAGTAATGATAAGAATTTTTTTTTAAATAAAACTTCTAGTGTGTGTGTGTGTGTGTAGTCAGGCACATACACAAGCAACTAAACCAATTTATGGCAAAAAATATTTTATTTATAGCAGATCCCAGTGATAAAGGTTTGGAAAACACTGCTCCAGAACACAAAGTGCTTTGATCATAAGGACTTCAAACTAAGCCTGGCACATCATAGGCACTCAGTTTGTGGAAGCAGTGATCCATATTTCATAGATGAGGAAACTAATTCTTAGTGAACTGAAATACCTTGCCCAATGTCACACTGTTAGTGATTGGTAAAACAGGGATTTGGATCCCTGTTTCAGGCTCCAAGTCCTATACACTTAGCCACCATGCTACCCTACCTTGCTGCTGGAAAAATTGGGGTAGTAGTGTACCTACCTAGGATTATTTCACCAGTTGAGTGAAATAATAAGTGACTACTCTGGAAACATTAAAATCCACAGTGAAGGTTAATTGCCTCTCAAGTTTCCTACCTCAAGCTACTTCTTTGCAATATGTGAGTTGCATTAAGTCAGAGATCTTGCCTATCCTGTTCATTGTTTTCTTTGGTGAGTAGCACCCTGTTTGGCACAAGGTAGCTACTCAATAAATGTTTGTTGAATAAATAAATGGATCTGGGGAAGTTGAAAGTTTCCCAGCAGGGGATCAGTAGTTAGCTGTTAAAACCCAAAGCTGCTTCCTATGATGGTGAGTCCAGAACATTCTACCCCACCGTGCTGTTTCCTGTTCCAAATGAGACTCAGTTCTTTCAGATGCACTGAGACTGAGGGAGCAGAGGATGGTATGTGGGTGGGAGTAAGTGTGGAGTCACAGATGAGAAAAACACCAAAGCAAGGGCCACAGCACTGCATACTTTTTGTAGTTCATATAAATGGCATCTTCTGGAGCTGTGCAGTGCACAAGAAAAGCAGTCCTCAACAAAAGCAGTCCTCCCAACTGAGGTGAGTTAGATCATGCATTTATCCCATCCATCTCTGTTCACAGGATTCCAAGCATCACAGACTGGGAGGAAACCCCAGGGGGTCAACCTATCCTTGCCTTTGGGCAGGTCTTCCCCAGACCAGAAGTAGCTCTAAAGAGCAGAAAGAATGGGGCGGCTTTCTTCTCCGACCTCGACCTCGATGTGGATGGTAGTGGTGGTAACTTCTTGGGTCGTAACAGCTGTAGCCATTGACACCTTGGAAGCAAGTAAGTGTTGTGTGTGTGTAGGAAACAATGTCACCTTTAGCAGAGGAGGTCACACACACTCCCTCTCCTATCATGCTTGGAATTTGATTTATTCTAAACCCACTTTTGAAACTTTAATGTATACAGGACTCAGATGGAAATTTTGCTAAAATGCAGGCTCTGATTCAGTGTGTCCTGGGTAGGGCCTGAAATTCTGCATTTCTGACAAGCTCTCAGATGATGATAATGCTGTGGTCCTAGAGGCAAGAGTCTAGAATACCACTAAGGTCCCCTGCCACTTTCCTGAAAGGTCAGGAACACACAGGAGATTTGCAACACCTAAGTGCTACCAAATATCTTCCCCTTGCATTCTTAAGAGGTCATTCCATCGGGTCTTGCATTGCCCTCATCTAGCTCTCAGCTTCTCCCTGCAGAATGGAACTGGGGAGATATTTTCTCCAAGCTGGAGAACTCTGGGGCACAGTAAATGCCATGTCAGTGTCCTGGTTAAGAGCATATACTCTGTGGTCCTGCTACCTGGGTTTGTGTCCTGGCTTTTACCAACAGAGCACATGGCTTAAACCCTCTGAACCTCAGTTTGCTCATCTTTAAAATAAAGGTAAATACGAAGGCAATCCCACAGGGGCCATTGGGGAGGATTCAATGAGATAATGAGTGAAAAGCACAGATCCCAATGAAAATGCTTAATAAACAACAGCTCATTATCTTTACTGCCTTTATTGTCATGGAGGATGTCACACAAAGTGTGAATGCCCCTGTCAGGGAGAGTTGGGGAAGTCTTCAGAGGAGAGGCAGGAAAGATCTGAGCAAAAGGCATTAAATGTTCAAAGGTAGGGAAGGGATGAAAAGGTCACCTAATCCTACCAAAGTGTCAAGAACTCTGTATTATTCCTCTGGATGTGGAAACATGGGTATTTTTAAATAAGACACAGTTTGAAAGCAATGCTTAACACAGAACGATGCACAATGGAATCCTAAGAGGAGTTTAGTGTATTTGTTTTGGAGGGAGTCCTCGACTAAGTCTAAAGAACATGGTACCCAAGGGATACAGGAGGACTCTCTGGGTGACTACTGGTCCAGCTGCCCCCACTCTGAGGCTGGGCTTTTCTGTCCACAGGAAGCTGCTCTGAATGTCACAGCAATGCCACCTGCATGGAGGACGGGGTTGCCACAACATGCTCTTGCCACGTGGGTTTCACCGGCGATGGCCTTATGTGCGTGGACCTGGACGAATGTGCCACGTCTGGGGCACACAACTGCTCCAAGGACAGCATCTGCGTGAACACGCTGGGCTCCTACTTGTGTACCTGCCCTGATGGCTTCCGCCTGATGCCTGGGCTGGGCTGCACTGATGTGGATGAGTGTGCTGAGCCGGGGCTCAGCCACTGCCACGCCCTGGCCACCTGCATCAACCACAAAGGCAACTACTCTTGCATGTGCCCCACCGGCTACTGGGGTGATGGGTGGCACTGTGAGTGTTCCCCAGGCTCTTGCGGGCCAGGACTGGACTGTGTGCCCGAGGGTGAAGAGCTCGTGTGCGCCGACCCATGCCAGGCACACCACATCCTGGATGAGTACTGGCGAAGCGCCGAGTACGGAGCGGGCTACGCCTGTGACTCAGGCCTGAGCGGCTGGTACCGCTTCGTGGGGCAGGGCGGCGTGCGCCTGGCTGAGACCTGCGTGCCGGTCCTGAGCTGCAATACGGCTGCGCCCATGTGGCTCAATGGCTCGCACCCGTCCAGTGACGAGGGCATCGTGAGCCGCACGGCCTGCGCGCACTGGAGTGGCCACTGCTGCCTGTGGGACGCACCTGTCCAAGTGAAGGCCTGTGCCGGCTACTACGTCTACAACCTGACTGCGCCCCCTGAGTGCCACCTAGCCTACTGCACAGGTGAGCGGGCATCCCCCCTCTCTCCCACTTCCACTCCAGACCTGGGTGGGCACCATGAGAGGCTGGGGAGCATCCTTGCTGACTGTCTGTGTCTGTGACCCTGCAGACCCCAGCTCTGTGTTGGGGACGTGTGAGGAGTGCACTATAGATGAGGACTGCAAATCGGATGATGGCACATGGAGCTGCCAGTGCAAACAGGACTTCAACATCACTGGTGAGGCCAGTGGGAGGAGGCAAGTGTTGCGAAATGTCAGCAACTGGGGGAAGGACACATTCCTGTGTGTAAGTTGGGGACATTTAGGGATGATACAGGGATGCATATCATCTAATCTGAGTGAAAAGCAGGCAAGTAATATCTATTAAAACCAGCAGAAGCTCTCTGGTCTCCTGGTCTCATTTTAGTTGACTCCAAAGCTCCCAGCGCTTGGGGGACCTCCTTATCTCCTCCTTTCTGAGGCTCCCACACCACATAGGTGAGGCTGCTACCTGTTGGCCAAAGGCTACCTAAGCCACATTTCTGCAGCTCAAGAACACAGGACTGTTGACCAGCCTACGGTTTTTTCCACTGACAACTGGAGGACCCAGAGCAGGGCTCTGGCCATCTCTAAACCTCAGATTCCCCATATGTGCAATGATTGAAGCAGGGTAGTACCTCCCAAACTTCAGTCATGATTTTAGTCACATCCAAGTTCCAGTTTTATAATTTTCCTTTATCCAAGTACTACCCTCTACTGTGATTTTTATTATTATTTTTATTGTTTTTCTTTAAATTGACTGAATCCTTCTTCTTTTAAATAAACTTGGGACATTGATGGTCACTATGGCATCTATCTGTGGCAAGTAACACCTTTGATAGAAGGTAACTAAAAATGGATACAAGGAAAGAAAATTATTAAATTCCAGCAGATGTGAAATACTTCAATTTTTAAAAGTTAAAAAAATCCAGCTAGATACTAATTTGTTCCCCACTTAGCCTGATGTCCACATTCTGTTATTTTAAAAGGGAAATTAGCAAGTGCATAGCATTAAAACTATTAGTAGCTAGTGAGGATTATCTCTTTGATATAGAAAGGATGGAAAGATACTGTAATTAATGTGGTTGTTGTTTTGTTTTGTTTTGTTTTGTGGAGATTCAGTGTTATTTAATTCTGGGGGGTGAATGGTACAAATAATATTTTGCTTTGCATACAATCCACATGGAGGGTAACAAGGGGCTGATGGTTGGTCACTTGGTTCCATCCAATGATGCTCAGAGTCCAAATCTTGTGTCTCAGTCCCTCTGTTAGGGAGACCATAGCAAGAAAAAAGGCTAATCTGAGTGCCCCCCAGGTGGTGGCTAGCCCAATCAGCTGGTCCTGGAGATGTGACGGACTCTGAATTGTGGTCACAGGCTTCTAATCCCACCTTCTCTGCCTATTTCAGATCTCTCCCTCCTGGAGCGCAGGCTGGAGTGTGGGGCCAATGACATCAAGGTGTCCCTGGGCAAGTGCCAGCTAAAGAGCCTGGGCTTTGAGAAGGTTTTCATGTACCTGCGTGACAGCCAGTGCTCAGGCTTCATTGAGAGGGGAGACCGGGACTGGATATCTGTGGTGACGCCAGCCAGGGATGGCCCCTGTGGGACAGTGATGACGGTATGTGCTGGCCAGTGTGGAACAGGGTGAGAGCACTGCCTGGTTCAAGCCCTAGCTTCACCAAATCCTAGTTGTATGAGCCTGGCTGTGCCTCAGTTTCCTCAACTGTAAAACGGGGTAAGAGTACCAACCTCATAGGGTTTTTAAGAGGATTGAATGAGTATATATATGTGAAGTGATGAGGACAGTGACTGGCACAGTGTAAGTGCTTAATAAATGTTAGCTTCAAATAAAGAGCATGATCCTGATGACAGTTCCCCATTTTACAGATGGGAATAGAAGGACCTATAGAGGGCAGTGATTCTTCTCCGTCAGTAGGTGTTGGCACTGGGCTCAGAAGCAGGTCTATCTGTCTTGGGTGGTCCTGGGAGGCAAGGACCTGCATCACTGGTGTCTAGAGAACCAGAACTTCACCTCCAGAGACCTCCTCAAAAGGGACCCAGAGGTCAGTGTTTGAGTGAACACTGCTTCCCCAACTCCCTCATCCCCTGGAAAGAAGACAAAAGAAAGGAAGAAGGAAGTTGTCATTTGCTTCACACAGTGTTTAAAATTCCAGCATTAACAATGACTCAGGACACGGTTTTTAGTCTTTTCAGTGTTTGAGAGAGGAAGCATGGCCTAACTGGAAGAGCCCAGGCTTATGAGATCTCACATCTTGTGGGCAAATTACTCAGAGTTACTCAGTTTCTATGAAGCCTTGTCTCCTCATCATGAGACAGGGAGGTAGTAGGCCTGCCTCTCAGGATCATTAAAGGGGCTAATACAGTGATGTCTGAGGAGCATTTAGCTCAGGACCTAGCACATGATGCATGCTCGCAGATGGCTGCTGTTGTTACAACTTTTGATTATGACAGCTGGGAGGGCAGTTTACAGTTAGCCAGAGAAACTCCTTTGGTTTTGAGTTCTACTCAGATTTTCATGCCCCTTTCTCCCACTCCCACCCCCCAACACAGAGGAATGAAACCCATGCCACGTACAGCAACACCCTCTACCTGGCAGATGAGATCATCATCCGTGACCTCAACATCAAAATCAACTTTGCATGCTCCTACCCCCTGGACATGAAAGTCAGCCTGAAGACCTCCCTGCAGCCAATGGTCAGGTGCGGCCAGAGAGGGTCCCCAGTGCTCCTGCCGGTTTCACCCCACAACCCGTTAACCACCAGGTCCTCAGTTGCCCTGTCAACTGCCAGCCATAAGGAGCTGGGTGGGGGTACTGGGAAGCAGTATTCCCAATGGAATACAGCCCAACTGGGAATTCTGGAGCCCAGATTCATTAAAAAAAGTTTTTTTATTGTTTGTTTATTTTTGAGAGAGAGAGATACACACACACAGAGTGTGAGCGGCGGACGGTCAGAGAGAGAGAGACACACAGAATCAGAAACAGTCTCCAGTCTCTGAGCTGTCAGCACAGAGCCCGACATGGGGCTCGAACTCACAAACTATGAGATCATGACCTGAGCTGAAGTCGGCCGCTTAACCGACTGAGCCACCCAGGAGCCCCTGGAGCTCAGATTCAAATCCAGGAGAGAGCCCCACCCTGGGTATCGGTCTTCTGTGAAATGGATGTAGCAGTACTTTCTTAGAAGCACAAGAGTGCTTTGCATATGTGAATCAAATATTAGGGCTTCTGGCTTATCAGAGGGGCAGGGTGGTTGGACCAGATGGAAAGAGGGAGGACTCCTGGTCCAGACCTGCTGTTTATATGATACATAAATCATATGCCATATTTGAACCTCAGTTTCCTTCCTTCTCTGTAAAAAGAAGGAGTTGGTTAAAGAGGGATTTGTAAATTATGCCTCTTGGGGTTTGAAAGTCTTTAAGGAAGTGCCTTTGGGGATGCCTGCAAGGTGAGCCAGAAAAGTTCCACCCATATTGGGTGCCACATGAGGTTTTATTATTAAAAATAATAATAAAAGGATCCTGTTGCTAAACAATATTGAAAATCTCTGAATAGGATGAATCACAGGCCAGTGATGCTGATGTTGGAAAAAATTACAGTTGTAATTATAACAAGCATTTATCAAGAGCTGACTATACGTCAGGCATTGTGCTAATGGCTCTATAGGAAACATCTCATTGAAATCTTAGAGCACCTTAAGAGGTAGAGATATTACTATTTTTATTATTCCTATTATTCAGATGTGGCAATCGAGGTTCAGAGAAGACTGAGTGAGTAACTTGTCCAAAGTTCGAGTTTAGTAAGTGGCAGAGCTGGGATTCAAACCCAGGCCATCAGGCCCAGAGCCCCTACTATACCATGGACTTCATTATCAAGCTTGCCCATGGTTACATGTTCTTTGGGCCAACCAGACTTGGGGACGGGCACTAGGCACTGATGAGGGTGCATGGCTGACTTGGGGGAAGAAGGTTGCTCATTGTCTGCCTCTGGCTGGAGCATCATCTGGCCAAGCAGTTCACTGAAGCTATGTGGCCGTGTTTCAGCCTGAGAGACTTCAAGGAGCAACACATCTGTGTGCAGGTGTCTCTCTGGTTTGAGCTGGAAATCTTGCCTTAGTCCAAATCTGAGTCCGTGCCAATAACCCACTCCTCACCTATAAAATGAACTTCTACATTACTGGGTTATCATACACCTTATTTTTAGGATATCAGATGTCCTTACAATGTCCTTTATTGGCTCACCCTGTGAAGTCTACATCAGTGTAGCTATTTTCAATGTGGTTATAAATAACCCATTTACAAAACCCCTGTCTTCTGCTCTAGGTAGAAACAGAACTCTGACTTAGGCCTGTAGGACTCATAGCCATCTCTTTCAACTGTTCTAGGTTGAGACCAAAGAAGAAATGTAGGTGACTCCCTTGAGAATTTGTTTATTGCACTTCTTAAAGGCAAGGGCTACCAAGTGAGGGGGGTAGACATATTACCAAAAATGTGATCTATGGATCAGCAGCATCAGCAACACGTGGGTGCTTGTTAGAAATGCAGAACCTTGACCCCTACCCAAACCTACCAAACCAGAACCTGCATTTCAACAAGATCCTCAGGTGACCCATGTCTGTTCACTGCAGTTTGCAACCACTGCAGTAGTCGGTGGGTTCTAGTCCTACTGCTGGATAAAAATGCAGACAGCTGCCAGTAACTGCCCAGGACTGTGGACCAGAAAAGGTGGGCCATGTGTTGCTGTTCTCAGATCTGGTTTTCTCACCAGCCCCTCTCTCCCTGCAGCACCCTAAACATCAGCGTGGGCGGGACAGGCATGTTCACTGTGCGGATGGCACTCTTCCAGAGCCCTGCCTACACACAGCCCTACCAAGGCTCCTCCGTGACCCTGGCCACAGAGGCCTTTCTCTATGTGGGCACCATGCTGGATGGGGGTGACTTGTCCCGGTTTGCACTGCTGATGACCAACTGCTACGCCACACCCAGCGGCAATGCCACGGACCCCTTGAAATACTTCATCATCCAGGACAGGTGAGGCCCCTGGATGGAATTCCAGGGCAGAAGGGGGCAGCCTCTGGATTGGGATTTAGGAGAAAGTACATCTTTTTATTTGTTAATCTCTAGCTGAAAATTTAGCATCACCATCCATTATGAATACAGGCAACAAATCACAGTAAGTATTAGCAGGACATGTGCACATGTTAATACTTTTCAGTTACTAGAATATTAGAGTTTCTACTAGAAAGTATTTAATGTATTATCAATACATATACTTGTAAGTATATGTATTTATATATAATAGATACGTATATATATAATGCATATAGCAAATGTTTGAATATTTTGAGAACTACACATTAACTGGTTTCCTTTATAATCTCAGGTACTTTATGTGTTTAAAACATTATTTTTGAAGAGGGATGCGTGGGCTTTACCAGAAGGCTGGAGGTGTCCAGGATTCAAGAAAAGGTTAAAAAACCTGACTGAAAGGTTGCACCCACCCAGGGCAGGAGGCAAGCAAGCAGCATTTGGCTGGGAGGAGTGAACTGGAGACACAGTTAATCAAGGGCCAGTTGTAAAAGGAAGGACACAGGAGTGCTGTTTTTTACTCCAGAGGCATTGGAGAACTGAGAGCCACATTGTTAGAAAGAAAGTAATTCACAGTGTCATTCAAAATAGAACAGATGTTTTTGGAAGCTTACTGTGTGCCAGGCTCTGAGCATAACACAGTACACAGAACAGACAAAACTCTATGCCCTCATACAGCTGCTATTCCAAGGACGGGGAGGCCAATAATTAACCAAGATGAAATCTATAGCATGTCAGTGGTAATGGAGCTATAGGAAAAACCCAAAGCCAGGAAAGGGGAGGGGCATTTGCAATTTTAATAACATAGTCAGAAAGACAGTGACCTATTCCTGTTTTAGTTCTTAGAATGTGTCCGAATACATCAAGGGAGGTCTTAGTTGGGTGCTCATCTGACGTTTACACCTCTCTGTTATTTGCTAATCCCCTTTGCAACAGAAAGAAAGCAGAAGTCTGTTTTAGGGCCTTTAGCTGTGACAGTAGCTAACTAAAATTTAATAGCACTGTTTTACTTTAAAAATTTAATAGCACTGTTTTACTTTGAATTTAACTGTAAATGGTCATGTTTTGCTTATGGCAAGTGATACTGGTTTGCTATTTGTGGTCAGGATCTAAAGATTCTTCTAAAAAAATAGATGTATTCCAATAAAAATGTACATATATTTGATAAAAATAGTAAGTAGATAATAATACAGGTGTTGGGAAACGCAGGAAAACATACATGAAGGTGGTTTCTAGATAAGGCAAAAAAAAATTTTGGAAAAGGGTTGGCATGATCTTGATTGGGGATTCATGGAGACTTGGGTTCACATCTTGGCTTTGCTACTTCTTAGTCCAGAGACACAAGCCATCTCATCTCTCTGACTATTCATGTTCTCATATATGAAATGGGCATATGTGCAGTTGAGCATGTATGCTGTGAAACGCTTGGGAAGTTTTGAAAAAGAGGTAGGAAGAAATGCTGGGTGTGCCTTTGTTTTTCTGTCTGGGCATGTGTGGGAGCTGGACTGGGGACCACCGGTCTAGGAGGGATGCCAAACATCTCAGGATGTATAAGGAGGAGCCGGCTGGGGAGAAGTGAGAGGGGCTGGATGCCCTGCTCAGGTTGCATGCATGGGGCTTTCAGGCAGTGGGTCCCCTTAACCTTAGGGCTTTTATTTTGCCAAGTGGAGAGTGCACCTTTGCAATCAGATTGAATTGTGGGGGACACAAAGCAGAGAGTTCCCTTCTCGGTTCTTCCTCTGTGCAGTCAGCATTCAGCCCCTCTCCTAAGTCAATTCCAAGCAAATCGTGTAAAACAGCAGAGAAGATGCTCAATTTATCTGCCCATGTATCCTGATCCAGCCCAGCACATACATGAGTCACTGCATGTGCAATCTTGAGTTTCGGTAACAGTATGTCTACAGATGGGCACACACACTCCCATTTGGCCACTGCCCCTCAGGACTTAGAAGCTGTCCACTGTTATAGTTAGAACCAGCCACGTAGAAGGTAGCAAAGGAATGGTTAGAATGATCCTGAATATCATTTCCTAGGAAACCAAGCTGAGTTCATTACATAGTTTCAACTCTGTGCTGACCACAGTTTTACTTCAGCATCACATATATGTAGCATCTACTATGTGTCATATACTGTAGTAAGCACTTTGAAAAGTTAACTCAATCTTCACAGCTATCTTACGAAATAGGTTACAAATAGTATTCCCTGTATATAGATGGGAAGACTGGGGCACAGAAAGATTAAGTTGCTCAAAGACACACAGCTAATAATAAGTGGTGGAGTGAGATTTGAACCCAGAAAGTCTGGCCATAGAGTGCTTGCTTAACCAACCATGTTATATGACTTCAACCTCCCAGATGTCCACGCACTAAGGACTCAACCATCCAGGTGGTGGAGAATGGGGAGTCCCCTCAGGGACGATTTTCCGTCCAGATGTTCCGTTTTGCTGGGAACTACGACCTGGTCTACCTGCACTGTGAAGTCTATCTGTGTGATACTGTTAATGAAAAATGCAAACCTGTGAGTTGCCTTTTTCTCCCTCAGACTGCTTGTCATGACCTCCCCCTCACCCATCTCCCATAACCAAAGACATTTGGCCACAAGGTCTAAAAGAAAACAAACATTTTGGCTGCGTTTCTCTTTTAGCCCAGGAATAGAATGAGCAGTAAGATGGGGTGGGCATGGCCAGGTAAGAAACCTAAGCTTTGGGAAATCAGGCGGGATCAGTACATTGCGACTGGCTGGTAAATGCTCTGACTTATCTGCAGGCTTGTGTTCTGATAACAGAAGCTGACATTTTAAAGCAGCAGGTGCACCTTATCTGTGTTAATTTTTTAAATTCTTTGTAGTAACTAAAGGAAAGAAATTTTATTAGTTCCTTTTTCTATATGAGCCACTCAGAGAACTTTGATAACTTTCCTAAGATTGTACACCTAACAAACGGTAGAGGTGGGACATGAGCCCAGGTATGCAGATCTCCTGACGACCCCTGCCTCGCCCATCCTCAAGTCCCAGACTGAGGCAGGAGGATGCCCCAGTAAGGAGTGCAGCCCATTCCCCATGGCAGGACCACATTTGGTCTCCCTCATGGAAGGGTTTCTTTGTTGCCCTCTTCTTGCAGACCTGCTCTGGGACCAGATTCCACAGTGGGGGCATCATAGACCAAACCCATGTCCTGAACTTGGGTCCCATCACACGGAAAAGTAAGAGAGACACTCCCTCCCCCATGCTCCTGGTGGGGAATATTCTCTGGAGATGAGGAGGGACGACAGAACTCGACATGTGGATCTTACCGTTTTCAGAACTGGAGCAAGTCGATTCTGTGGAGCAAGGCGGACTATAAGCTGTCTTTTACCAGTTCCTAGTCATTTGTTCATTCTGTTGCACAAATTTGTTCTTGGGCCTCCTGTGTGCTAGGCCCTATACAAGTGGTTGGGGATCTTGTGGTGAGCAAAAGCAGACAAAGACCTGGTTCACATGGAACTTAGAGACCACTGGAACAGACATTATTCAAACTGAGGAGGGATTAACTAAGAGGGGTCAGGGAAAAGGGGTGAGGGGAAGGGAATCTCAGGCAGAGGGTACGGCATGGGCAAAGGGCCTGTGGTGGGAGGTAGCCCAGCCTGCTAGAGGAACTGAGAAAAGGGTAGGCAGGCTAGAAAGAAGAGGATGTTGGTATAAGATAAGCTGATGCAGGGGGGTGCAGACCATGTGGGGGCTTACAGTTGTTGCTAAGGTTTGGGGCCTTTCTCCTTAAAGTAGTGGGGAACCCCTGAAGGAACTAAAGCAAGGAAATGACATGATCAGGTCTGGGTTTTAAAGACTACTCTGGGTGTAAGGAGAAGAGCAAATTGATGGGTTATTACTCAGGATTCCTGCCAACCGCATGCCTTCTCCTCACACTGATCCTTCTCTTTCCTTCTACAGATGTCCAGGCCGTAGTCTCGAGGGCTGCTTCCAGCAGCCTGGGTAAGTACAGGTCCCCTTTTCATGGGGACATCCACTGGAACCTTCCTCTGGGGCTTTTATCTGTGAGCCCAGGATGTGCTGGAGCACCTGGCCTGCTTGGCCTGAACTCTGAAGAGGTGACTGCATCTGTGGAAACTCCTGGTCCTGGGGATGTACATATACACATATATGTATGCTGCCCCCGACTTGTGCATATGTGCACGCAGACACAGGCATACAATGACAGGCACATCAGAATGTACATCACCCAGACATGTTTTCACACACACACACACACACACACACAACCAGGTCACATGCATATATTCATATTTGTACACACAGATACACAGACAGCTAGAGTGGCACGCATGCATATTTGCAGGCACAGAAACACACCCACTTAAACAAACATATACCCAGTAGACATGCAACACACTAGATCTGCACCCTGAGCGCTTCCTGAGGCTTTGTGATTTATCTCTAACACATTTTTCCAGGATTCACTCAACAGGTGACAAATATATGTTCAGTGCTACTACATGCCAAGGACCATGCTTAGTTCCAGGATGAACACAACAGACAAACAAGAAATCCTGTTTCTCTGCTCCTCTGATGACAAAGGCCATGGACAGGTGGCATTTTATGGCCTTTGATTTTCACAGACACTGACTTGTCTGAAAATCTGGATGAAAAGTGAATTCATGTAACTGTTTCCCTTCTTGGCTCCTGGTACCTAGATCTGAAAGAGTTGTTACACCAACCTAGTGTTTTACCTGAGCTAGTCCAATATCCCAACGTTACCAAGGATGGTTGATTAGGTTGGGCTCTGCATAAGTGTCCATATGAGGGGCTACCAATCCTAGTGCCAGAGGAAAGACTTTCTTCTTCAATCTGCTCCACCTAGGAGGGCATCTTTTTCTATTTTTCTACCCTAAGTGGCACCTCAGGATTGGATTTCAGAGCAGATAGAGAGAAAGAAGTTTCCTTTTTCTAACTGATCAGCCCAGAGAGGTTGTCCTTTCCTAACTGGTCAATCTAGAGGAGGTATCCTATGTTAGTTTTGCACAAAAGCACAATGCTAGCCGCAGCCCTGTAACTGCTTTCTTTGCAGGGTTCCTGAAGGTCTGGCTACCTCTGCTTCTGTTGGCCTCCTTGACCCTGATGTCTCAGTGACTGGCAGCTGGAAACCCTGTGCTCTGTCATTCTCACTTTATGCTGGCTGTGGGTGATGCAGTTTAGTGCTCCAACCACAGAAAAGGGAACTCACACTTCAATCAACCTGCTCCTCTTGCCCTGCCTTTAATCCTCGCTATTGGCCTGTATCTTTAATTCTGCCTTCTCTCAAAATGGGACTTGTGATGTGTCTGCACATAAGGCCCCCATGTCTCCTTAAAAAAGTGTGACAAGATAATAATAATTTTAAAAGCTCAGTCTTTGAAGTCATTCATTCATTCAATAAGTATTTTTTATTGAACAACTACTATACATAGGAACTGGTCATAGTTTTGAGGATCCTGTGGTGTGAAAAATCAGGACTCATGGAGTTCACACTCTGGTCAGAGACACTGGGTTCAACTGGTTCTACTGTGTAACCTTATATAAAATACATGATGTGTCTCAGCTTCATCCATCCATACATCCATTTATTCAGGAAGTATTTGCTGAGAATCTTCTCTGTGCTAGGCACTGTGGTCTCTGCTGGGGATACAGCAGTGAACACGTAAAACACAATCCCTCCACTCCTGGAGCTTGCAGTCTGGCAAGAAACGGAGTAAACTTGAAGGGTGATTACAAGTGTGGCTGGCATGGGAGAAATGGAAGGTATAACCAGGGGCTGCTGCTGCTGTTGTATAACGAGACCAATACTGACACCCTCACAGGGCCTACTCAGCTTAGCAGCAACATTTATGTGAGCACCCAGCACATGCCAGATACCATGATATGTGCTGGGGAGACACTAGCGAATAAGACAGATGCAGTCCCTGTGTTCAGGAGTCTCACAATCTTTAGAGGTGATGTAGTGACATAGCCTACGGACTTCCTTCCTTCATTGCACTTGTCCCTCTCCATCTGAAAGCTGTAGGCCTGTTTACACAGCCACAGCAACAGCAGCAGCAGCAGCAGTGGAGAGAAGACCCACTACCCCCACTGTCAGGGATGCTTCATAGCGGGTGCGGAGGAGGGGGGGCTCCAGGAGGCTCACTGAAGGCACAACCAGAAATCAAGAGACTGCTGGGCCCAGGGGACCCAGGTATTCCAAGGACTCTGGACTTCCTTGTCAAGTGGGCCAGTGGAAGCGAATGCTGGTGGGAAATGTCTACCTTGACACCAGCTGCTTCCTGGAACTCCAGCTGTGGCTTTTCAGGACAGACCAAGGCCCTGTTGCTTTATTAGAGCCTTCTGACCTCAGGGAAAACCACACATGTGTATCAGCAAACAGGGGCTATGGGGACAGTGTTTCTTGAGTTAAGAGACCTCACATGCAGGCACACAGACGCACACTGAATCCCCGTGCCTGCTGCCTTTGCAGAAGGGCTTTATGTAGGACGACTTCGGTGCTGAGCCTGGCCCTGTCTATGGTCAATTCATGCTTAGCAGAGCCTGGCTAGGTTGTGTGCAGATTTACTTTGACTCAGGTACAACAAAACATGAAGAAAAATAAAAAGGCCAAAGGCAAGAACCAGGGAAAAGAAAACACATCAGAATTAATCCATTTGTCCCTCTGTTCCTTTTCTTTTCCTTTCTTTTCTTTACTTTCCTATTATTTGTTTTTTAACAATGAAGGAGCAGACTTCTGTTTACTTATTTTGAGAAAGAGAGAGAGAGCAGAGTATGACCAGGGGAGGGGCAGTAAGAGAGGGAGAAGGGGAATCTCAAGCAGGTTTCACACTCAGAGTGGAGCCTGATGCAGGGCTCAATCTCAGGACCACAATACCATGACCTGAGCCAATATCACGAGTCAGACGTCTAAGCGACTGAGTCACCCAGGTGCCCCTAACTTGTTTTTTTTTTTAATCAGTTAGGTATTCAACTCAACATACAATAGATAATTTAAGCATAAATTCAACACCAGGCACTTTTATAATCACAGAAACAGCAAGTAATCAAAACAGAGCCCTTGCCGGTAAAACACTTATGTTTAAAAGGGGGATACATTTAAACAGTAACTATGTGAAATGTCAGGTAGTGACATGCACTTTGGGGTAAAAAACAAGGAAAAGAGAATAGAGATATGGGGTGTTATTTTATGTAGGATGGTCAGAGAAAGTCTCTCTGATAAGCAGACGCTGAGAGAAGAGAATGAACTAGCCGGATATCTGAGGAAAAACATCACAGACAAGTACAAAGGCCCTGAGGCACAATCTTGTGTCTTCCCAGTAAGATTTCACTAAGACTTGGACAGCCATAAATTTTGAGGCATGATTTGCAGGAGAGACCCTAAAGCAAGCATGTTATGATTTTTTTCCATTTGTTTACCCAGTAAGTACTTACTAGGCGTTGGTTAGAACTGCAAAGACAGGATCCCTGTTCACAAAGATCTTAAAGCCCTCAAGGGAGACAAATAAGTTAGTGGGTAATGAGTGGAATTGGAATCATCCCAGAGAGGCACAGGAGCAGAGAAGAGAAGCACTGGCAAGCCTGTGATGTTCAGGAAAGTCTTCCTGGGGAAGATGGACTTAAATATGTAGTAGGAGGCTGGGAAGAGTATGACCTAGACAGAGGGAATAGCACATGCAAAAGGCTGGAGGAAGCTAAGAGCTCAGAGAGCCACAGATTGGCTGGAACATAGAATGTGTGGGGAAGAAGCTGTAGATGAGGTAGGAGCTGTAGCCAGGAGTCAGATCCCAGGAAGCAGGAAGTTACAGGAGTGGGGGATAATGCTGAGAGGTGATACCATGGCATTTGGCTGAAGGGAAGGTAACAGAATCAAAGGGGACAAGAATGAAAGCAAGGAGACCCACTAGGCAGCTGTTAAAATCACCCTTATCAGATGATGTTGGCTTGAATTAGGGTTGGTGAAATTGGGCTAAAGAAGGAAAGACAGATCCAAGAAATATTTGAAAAGTGAGTGATGAGTTGTGGTCATTACCAGAAATATGAGCCTGAGGGAGAAAGGAAGGAGCCAGGTCTCCAGCTTGGGTGACCAGATGCATAGTAGTGTCACTGATTAAGACAGACAATGGGGGCACCTGGGTGGCTCAGTTGGGTGAGTGTAAGACTCTCGGTTTCAGCTCAGGTCACAATCTCACGGTTCATGGGTTCAAGCCCCGCATCCGGCTCTGTGCTGACAGCATGGAGCCTGCTTGGGATTCTCTCTCTCCCTCTTTCTCTGACCACCCCCTGCTCATTCTCTCTGTCTCAAAATAAATAAATTAAATGAACAAACACACAAACTTAAAAAAAAAAAACAATGTAATGAAAATGGAGAGTCTGGGGAATGGATGAGTTCAGATTTGAGCCTGTTGAGGTTAAAGTGCCTCAAGTATCTTAGCCCAAGGAGAGAGGTCCAGCAGGCAACTGGGTGGAGAGACAGTTCAGATTGGAATGGAGGAATCAGAAAAGGGATGGAGTAGATGACTGTTTTGTGGGCCCAGAAGAATTCTGAAACCCTGCATTTGTGGTGGTTATTAAGTTCCACGTTTAGGGGATTTTTCTCCATATGCGAAAGGAGTAGAGAAGGTAGCTTACAGCACCTTTCTTTGCCCAGGGAGGGGTTTTGCTGGAAGGTGTTACCAATGCCAAGACCTCTGTACTTCCTGCCCCCAATAGCCTTGGCTTCTTAAAGAGTCCCAGAGAAACACAGAAGAGGAAGTGACCCTTTGTTCTGCAAAAGCTTTGACTCCCTTATTAATGCCACAATACCATGCCACAAAATCTGGGTCCAAGCCTGATGCTTCAAAGTTCAAGATCTATGGCTTCCTCTCCTTTCCACGCCTTCCAATCTCTAGCATAGGCGACATATCAGAAGGGATTGGAGGACAGGTGATTCTGACACTTATTTTGTCTGAGGGCCTTGTCTGTCCTTTGATATTCCATGATTCACCATCCCCAAATTGGCCCTTCCCAGATTCTTCAACACTGAGTATCAAAAGGTGTATAAAATCCATGGGCCAAAAATAGGAAACACCCATCCCCCACTTCCTTATTTATTCCCTTGCTTTAACTGGCCCTGAGTGGAATGGCATCCAGACAGAAGCAGAAGTGTTCTAAGGTGATTAGCTAAGAACACAAGGTACAATTGGAAATCCATTGTGCAAACAAGTGCCTGTTTGGTTTCTCTCACTTCCCTTTGAGTATTAAGCTCCCTTTTGATTAGTGTTTGGTTTCTGGTAATAAATATGGCCCCAGCGTCATTGGTTTATTTGGGGGGATGGGGAGTACAGATCCTTCTTCCACTATTTTCTGTGGTAAGTCACTTATCTTACCTACATACACCCAACAAGATCAATGTATACCTGGGAGATTAATTCCAGTCCTACCTCAGCACCAATCACAGATAGCCACGTGGGTGGAGAAATACAATAAGAGGATGGTCCACAGCAGGCCTTCTCACGGCTGGCCAGAGGAGGACCACCCTGTGTTCTTACCCCAAGGTAAGTCTTACTTCAAGCCCCAGCAGGCTTTCTGCTGATCTTGGGGGCACTCCCCTACTATCTTTGACCCACTGGGTGTGCTAGGATCGTTTATTTCTGGAAACTTTCAGAAACAGCAAGAAATTTCGCTCCTGCCCTATCAAGTGTTCCAGATACCACTGTGTCCAACTCATCCACGATTCCAGCTACCTGCTGACTACTCCCAGTCTACAGATGCCACTCCCACGCCTCCTCAACCCTGCCCCTCCTCCAGGAACATAGGCCCCTACTTGGGATCTCATCCCTAAGAATTACCAGACCTGGGTGCTCTCTAACAGATTCATGATATCCCTTCCAGAAAACATCTCTAGCTTCAACTTGAGTCTTCCAGAGGCTTTAAGAAGTCATCAGAGATTTGTCCATTTGAGGAAAGTTTTCCAGAAGAGGGAATGTTACTAATTTGAATGTTGGCAAGCTCTTCATAGCTCTTTGTTTCTGCCCTCCCTAACCCCCATTTTCTTATTCATTTACTGCTCAGACCTTTATTGAGCACCACTTGAGTGTCAGACACTTCCTAGGAGCAAGCAATATGGGGTTCAGCCTGACATGGTCCCACCCTCACAGAAACCTACACATATATAAGGTGCTTCAAGAGTCTCTTATCACGGTCCCTGATACACAGAATGAAGAAAGCAGCTACTACTTTTGTCTGTAGATACTCACAGCTCTGTAATCTTCTCCTCCATCCAGTCTCCCAGAGTCTCTACCTTTACCTGAGCAGGAACCAACCTACGGCCTTCTAGGACATCCTACAGTGCCGGTCAGCTCTAAGCTTGCCTTTGGTACTCTTGATTCCAACCTCATCCCCTTGGCAAGCCTCCCACTCTCATTACCCCCACCTCCTTTCTGCAAGTCACACCGGCTTTAAAACAACACAGTCCTTCATAAAGGAATTCATAGATCTGTTTCTGAGAACATGGGCCTGTGGCCTTAAGCAAGCTATTCAACTTCCAGCACAGTGCCTGCACACAGGAGGAGCTCAGTAAACATTTCTGGGATAAATATGTTCTGAGTCCCATCTCCCTTTTCATCCACAAATGGGAACAATAATGGTACCTTCGCTGGAAGGTGGTTCAGAGCCTTAAATGTGCTAAGGTATGCAAGGGGCTGAGTACAAGTCATGGTGCTGAACCGATGTGAATTTCTTTCTAACCCTTATACCCAGAGGAATGACCTCTGTCGCCCTGATTGTATCTGGGCCTTTCCCTCCTCCTAGCTGCATGGAGAGTCTGTATGCTGCTGAATGACCTGGACATCCCAGCCTTTGGAAAGGATGGTGGGCTCTTATATCTTGTGGCTGGCCTTGGCCTCCTGTATTCTGACCCTGACATCTACAGAACAGCAAGGTATGTGCTCTGTTCATCTGGCATCTCAGATGGCCCACCATACCTGGGGAGAGGGGGAGTTGCAGAGAAGGCAGTTCAGGGTCAGTGAGGAGAACAGGGACATGTCTAAAGCAGAAACTCAGCAGCTAGAAGTCAAGGGGAACAAGATGAGAGAAATCAGAAACCAGAAAGTAGCCATAATTTCTCAAAGAGTCAAATCAGAAATCTCTGATGTGAGGACAATGGAGCCAGTTAATACAACTTCCCATGGCAATATGTGGAGTTCAGACAGCCTAGATTCATGGACATATGAATCACCCAGTCATTCTGTGCCCTTGCTCTGGCAAATACATTCTCCTTCTTCTGTATGTTTGCTCATCTGTAGAAAGAAAGGACTGCAGGCAGTGATTTCCTGGGGGTCCATTCAAAGATCTGTGGATTTAGCACCTTAGATGATTATAGGAGGGGTCCTCAGGCTCAACACCAGGGTGAAATCTCTGCCTGTATCACCTGTGGAGGGGCTCAGCTCATGGTCTGCCTTGGGAAAACACATCGTGTGTGCGGAAAATAATCCAAGAACAGCAACTGCAGCGACTCCTTTCCTTAAAACAAGCGCATATGTAATCAAGTCCTGAAAATCTCTTTTCTAAAAACTCCCTCTACCGTGTATTACAAGAATGAAATCCTGCGTGTGTACTTAGTCCATAATTCAGGCTCTCACAGTGTTTGATAAATCAGAAGTGGAGGAGAGAACCAACCTCAACTTCTCTTAGGACTCAGGTGCTGCGTTTGGCATTTTACACCTATTACCTCATTTAATCCTCTAGCAATGCTTTATGGCTTTATTTCCTCAAAACAGAGGACATATTCCAGGAGGACTACAGCAGTGCATGGCAAACTCTTAAAGAATTTTTTGATGGCTATGTATATTTTTTCATGTGTATTAAAAATATGTAAGTAGTACATCACACCTATGGTATCACAGATATTATTCCTTAAGATGAAACAAATTTATAAAGAGAAGCACTGAAAGAAACATATTAAGTAGATAACAGGACAGGGGGACACAGATGTGGCAAACACCATGGTTCAAGGCATAGGAATGGAAGGAGTTTGGGAACCACTAGCTACAGGTGTTGTTTTGCAGATGCGTCTCAGGGAAGTTGAACTACCTGTCAAAGTCATCCAGCCAGCAGGTGTGGAGCTGATTTAAACCCAGAATGACCAGCCCACCCCTTCACTTCTCAGCCTCTTCACACATCATAGTTCCTGAATCTGCTAAAAACCATGAGATCAGCAAAATCAGAAAGGGTCATGTTAGAGCAGTGGTTCTCCATTGGGGGTGATTTGGGCAATGTCTGGAGACAACTTCCAGGAGGAAAGAACTACTGAAATCTAGTCAGAAAAGCCCAGGGGAGCTGCTGAACATCCTATAATGCATAGGATGCCCCTTCCCTATGCTGCCCCAACACAGAATTATCCAGCCCCAAATATCAGTAGTGCCGAGGTTGAGAAATCTTGTGTTAGATCTGTATCTATTGATAATGGGAAAATGTCTATGATATATTAAGTAAAAAATATAAGTATAAAAAAAGAGGTGCCTGGGTGGCTCCGTCAGTTAGGTGTCCGACTTCAGCTCAGGTCATGATCTCACAGTTTGTGGGTTCAAGCCCATAGTTTGTGGGCTCTGTGCTGACAGCTCAGAGCCTTGAACCTGCTTCCCTCTCTCTCTACCCCTCCCTCACTCTCTCTCTCAAAAATAAACAAAAAAAAAATTTTAAGCTGTATAGCATTAAACCCATTAAAAAAAATCCCTATAGTTTAAACATATGGATAGAAAGAGTCTGAAGACTATACAATACATTTATGGATACTTCTGGGGATGGAATGGGTTTATGACAACTTTCATTTCCACTTTATTCATTTTAATGACATTTGAAGTTTTTTCTCATGAGCCTGTATTGCATTTATAATACATAGTCAGACAGGACCAGAGTATATGGTTGCACGGGGGAGCACTGCACAACTCTAGAGCCTGGGGGAGGGCACCAAGCTCAATGTGAAGGATGCCCCTTGAAATTGTGCAGGGTGGAGACCTTAGTGTTCTTAATGCCTATAAAATACCACACAAAGTTCTCATTATTATTCTGACTCCAAGGTGATGAAGGCTGATGTTTAATGAATGGGCTGTGTGCCTCACATCCTCATTAGGGTCCTCAAGCACATTGAAAACAGAGTGTGTGGGGGAATGGAGGGAATAAAAAATCCTGTGGGCTCTGAGGATGCTCAATATACCCAAGCACACTGTTGCTTCCCTTCCCTGTCACACAGGTGACAGAAACCTCACCAACAGTAGGTCCTATGACCCCTGCCAGAATTACATCCGCCTGGACGAACCCTCCCGAAGCACAGAGAACACGAGAGAAGGCGGGGTGTGTGACAGCAACAAGAGTGGCTGGTACCGCTTTGTGGGAGATGGAGGAACAAGGATGCCAGAGACCTGTGTCCCAATACACCGCTGCCAGACAGATGCTCCTATGTGGCTGAATGGGACCCACCCCACACTCAGGGAGGGCACTGTCACCCGCACCGCTTGTGCCCACTGGAGCGGCAACTGCTGTCTCTGGAAGACCCAGGTGCTGGTGAAGGCCTGCCCAGGCGAGTTCCACGTATATCAGCTGGAGGGCACCTCCAACTGTAATCTCAGATACTGCACAGGTGAGCCGCAGAGAGCTGGAGGCAGCTGTGTGGAGGGGCTACTAGCTACCAGGGGACTTGCCAGGCATTAGCAGAGTGAGTGGAACAGGCCTGAGACTAAGCAGAGCAGCCTCCATTCAGCTCCTGCCAGTTACCACTCAGTGGGGATGTCACCCAAGGTTGCCAGCCTTCCAAATATTTCAAGTAAGGCCAGAAATTCAGATTGGAGGGTGAAATCTCCTGATATACCGTCTGTGTAGCATAACACAAAGAACTCAGGCTCACTCAGATTTAGATTCCATTTGGGCCATTTAATTTACCTCTCTGAGCTTGGGTTTTCTGATCTGAAAAAAATGGATAATGGCAAAAGTTAACATCCAGTGCACAGTGTCCCTGCTCCTATCCAAAGCGCTTTAGACTACTAACTCATTTAATCCTCACACTAGCCTCATGAGATATAGGTACTGTGTAACTATACCTGATGAGAGGTCTGGGGCACAGAGAGGTTAAGCAGCTCTCCCAATGTCACAGAGCAAGAACATGATGGAGCTGGGATTTGAATCCAGACACTCTAGTTCCGTGATCTGTATGCCTAACCACTGTTCTACTTAGTCTCATACAGCTACCAGGAGAACTGAATGAGCTCATGTGTGGAAAGTACTTGAACAGTGTCTGCCACGCAGTAAGCCTTAGGATGGCAGCCTCTGGGTTCTCATTTCACTGGATTGGGGGTCAGAAAATCGGAGTATGAGGCTTGACCCCTCCACTATATATGGCACATCCTTGGGCAGGACTTTTGTGTCCTGGTAGAATGACAAAGTTGGTCTTGATGGCCTCAGATGGCCTGGCTCTACATTCTGATCCTCTTCCTCTGTGCCTCAACCCCTAGACCCCTCCACTGCAAAGGACAGGTGTGAGAACGCCTGTCGCCCAGAGGAGGAATGCCGCTTTCTCAACGGCACATGGGACTGTTTCTGCAGACAGGACCTCAACAGCTCTGGTGAGTGGCTCAGCAGGGCTGGACAATGGGAACAGTGCTGTTGCAGGGAGGGAGCTTCAGAGGGTCAGGACAAGGTGTAGACCAGAGTCAGTAGGGATGGAACTGAGGTCAGGGAATGAAGGGTCTCAAAGCCATTTGCAGTGTTGGGAGAGCAGGGATGCAACAAATTGCCAGGTCAGTCTTCAGACCACGGTCTCAGAAAGCAGCTCTGGCATGGGCCAGCTTGACCCACAAGGGGCAAAGGTACTATGGACAAGCACTCTGCTAGTGTGGGAGCTGTATTCAAATATCTGCAGAATCTACATGTGACAGACAAGGGCAGATTCTTGTGCCAGTCCTGGATTTGTGATTTAGTACCTCTCTGGGGACTGGGAGACACCTATACTTTCTGAGCCTTAATGTCCTCATCTGTAAAACAGGAATAAGATAATAGTAAAAATAACCACCATACAGGGCAATCGTGAACATTAAATCAGAGCAGTCCAAATGGGCAGGCTTGGCAGGTGATGAGGTTCTTGTCCCAGGAGGTAAGCAGGTAGAGGCAAATGACCCATGAGAAGGAATCCCATAAACAAGCCCTAATCCCTGGATGGGGGTTGGATGAGCTTCCCATTAATTATTTCCTTCCCTCCTAGGACTCGAATAAGGGCCTTAGACTCTTGTCCTTGCCATAAGCATGCCTTCCTCTGAGCACACTCCCAGCATACTTCTACTTTCTCTGTGGAAGAGAAAGTGTTCTAGATGGGGAGGGGAGGGGGGGGCAACAACAAGCATATGTTTGTTGGAATGTGGATCAGGTGCTGTGTGACTGTGCATAGCACGAGTGGGGGAGGGATGAGGGGCAGGAAACCAGAAGGAAACAGCCTTGTTCTCCATGAAGTCTCTCTCTCTGTTCATTGGGTAGACGAGTCCCCAGAGGGTCAGAGTTGTTTCCTGGGATGTGGGCCATCACAGAATCAGAATCAGATGTCGGGCTTAAAGGATGCCCTCCCTATACCTGGAGACTCCTAGGGCATCCTTGGCAGGTCCTGTCAGGTGACTGGGCAAGCAGGTGGCCTGCCTCGACTCTTTAATGGTGGCTACTAAGCAAGTCCCCTTCGCTTCCAGGAATAACCCCTTTGTGATCTGGCTTTTTTGCTTACTTCTCCATCTCTTGCACCCCACCCCCACCCATTCTAAGTTCCTGTACCTCTGAGCTCCACATGTCTGTAAACACACCATCCTCTCCCATCGCCTCTGCTGTGGTGCCCTCACTTGCCTTATACGCCTGCAAAACTCCTACTCTCTACCAAGTTTCAGCCCTCTGTGAATCCTTCCCTGACTTAACTGACAGACTCAGATACACCTTCTTGTTGCTCCCTCTACAGCTAGCACATACTTCAGTTAGTACTTTCCCCATGTTGCATTATAATGAGCTATTGACATGCTGGTTCTTAGACAAGACCAAGGAATCCTCTTGGGCTGGGTCCATGTTTATTTTTGTGGTGAATTTGCCTCTCACATGGAGAAGGTGGTTAGTAAATGTATTTGAATCTATGAATTCATGAATATAATAGAAATGGTATTTCTCTTAATTTACTATCCATCTCCCCTATGAGAATGTTAGTTCTCTATATAAGAGTGGGGATTTTGTCAGTTTTGACAAACACTGTATCCCCACCAGTCCCTAGAACGGTGCAGGCAGTAAATGCTCAAGCAGTATTTGTTGAATAAATGTTGAATGAATGAATGAATGAATGGAGGGAATGAATCAGTGAATGAACAAATGAACGAAATATAGTGGCTGTGAACCTGGTCAGATGTACTGGCTTCACAAAGCCAAACAGAGTAGTGTGTGTCTAGCTTTGATTCTAGTCTGGAATGCAGGATAGTCCCGCTTCCCCAAAGACCCCAATCCCCAGAAACCCCAATCTCTGATCCCCGAGACATGAAAGCTCTCCCCATACCTGCATACAGGATGCTTAGAAATCCTATGGGATTTCTGGCCTATGGGCCAGGGGTTTTGCCAACCTTATTTACCACAAGCCTGGGTGTGAATCCCACCTGGGTCCCAAGTACCTACTACTCTACACTACCCCCTGATGGATATGGTGGCTTTTCCAAAGGGCAGGGAATGTGGGCTCTGCCCACTGCTTCCAGAGCCCTGTCCACTTCACCTATCCCCTTCTCAACTTTCCAGATATTCATAGTTTGCAGCCTCAGCTGGACTGTGGGGCCACGGAGATCAAGGTGTCACTGGACAAGTGTATACTAGAAGGCCTTGGTTTTGGAGATGAGGTCATTGCCTACCTGCGCGACGGGAAATGCAGTAGTACCATGCAAAGACAGGAAAGAAACTGGATGTCTGTGACCAGCCCTATCCAGGCTAGGGCCTGCGGAAACATCCTGGAGGTGAGTGGTGTTTATACCACTGCTGCCAGAGGGTGGGAGCTGAGCTGTGGATCCCATCTCAGTAGAGTTGAGACCTTGGGCAAGTCACTTAGCCTCTCTGGGTCTCTGGCCAAATGTGAGATTACGCATTCGTGAACGTGTTGGTTCACGTAAAAAGCTTAGAACGCGTTTGCTGATTGAGTTCAATAAATGTAAGCTACGATTATGATTATTTTAATTAGGGGTATGTGGGAGGGGTCAACATGGGAGCAAGCATGGTGGTTGCTGATTCTCCCCATGGGCCAAAAATTACTGTTCTAGTTCTCAATCAAGGGATTGAGGGATCCTCACTCCTTTTCCCAAAAAGTGTCATAGCCACTGGGGCAGAAGGTCCCTGTGCTTCCTTGCAATCAGAAGGCAGGGTGGCAGCATGATTGAGAGCATCAACCTTGCAGTCAGGCAGGCCTGAGTTTCATTTACACACACATAAACATATATGTGGTCTTGTTTTTATGCCAAAGAGAAATGGAACCCATGCTATCTACAAAAACACCCTCTCCTTGGTCAATGCTTTCATCATCAGAGATACCATCCTCAACATCAATTTCCAGTGTGCCTACCCACTGGACATGAAAGTCAGCCTCCAAACCGCCCTGCGTCCCATTGTAAGGTAAGGCACTGACCCTTGCCCTTTGACCCATAACCCTGATATTGATCACATTCACTTCAAGCACAGCTTATGACGTCCTTAGGATGCTGCCTACCTCCTTCAGGAGCTCTCACTCTTTCTGTCATTCATTCTGCAGATATTTGTTGATCATAGATTAATGTTCAGCATGCATAAGGCAGAAGTAGAATATTTTGTGGCTGTTAAAGATTATTATCGTTAAACAATGTAGCAACATGAAATAATGTTAATTAAATATGCTAAGGAACAAAAAGCACACCACGGTTTCATTAATCTTGAGGAAGAAAGGAATTAAGCAACTAATTATATCAATCATTATTCACAAGTGACATGAATGTAATGTGGGAGAAGCACGGGGTGCTGTGGGCTCAGGGAGCAAGGGCTCCTGACCTGGCTTTGGTAGGGTGGGGATGGTGGGAGCAGGAAGGCTTCCCTGCAGATGTGGGATCTAAGCCAGGATCAGCTTTGATTGGATAAACACATCAAACTTACTAGAAATAGAACCAAATAGCAATTTGGGTAGGGGTCCATTTGGGATGAGGCTGTCATCTGTTTTGTCACTGCTGTCTCACTATGCCCAACATTGTGCCCTGAGAATGGATTCCTCAGCCTTCCTAGACCCACTGGGGGACTTTCTGAGGATGTTGGAACTCTAGGGTGCCCTTCCCATCCCCTCATTGCCTCCTGGGCTCACAGAGGAGCAGGACTAGGACTGGAGATTTTCTAGTTCAATGGTTTCAGACTGTATTGTGTCAGGGCCCCAAGTTTCAAACAATGAAAATGAAATGAATGAACAACGAAATGAATGAACAACGAAATGAAAAACAAATGAAAATTAAAGCTATTCCTCTTTTAAAATGATGTTTCACTGGTGACTGTGGGGTGGAGGGAGGAGGTCTGCTGCTAAAAATAGTGAACCCACAGGACTGGTCCCATTGTACAGGGGGGAAGACAGAGGTGTAAACTTATAGTTACTCTCTGGGTGAAGGAGATATGAGTGATCTCTGAGGTGGGGAGAACTGGTGGAGATCCTGGAAACATACTTGTGTGCGTGTCAAGTCTAGTGCCTAGGAAATACTAAGTGCTTGACTTAAATTGGTGATTGAATAGTTCCTTTAGGGATCCAAGATGTGCCTTTGCCTTCACAGCCTCAGGCAAGTGCAGGGCTAGATTTATCCTGTTCTCACTGATGGAAACTCTCATGGCTTTCCTCTTCTCAGTTCTCTGAACGTCAGTATGGACGGGGCAGGAGAGTTCACTGTCAGGATGGCCCTGTTCCAAGACCCGAACTACACATCTCCTTACGAAGGGGCTACAGCTGTGCTGGGTGTTGAATCCATGCTCTACGTGGGCGCCATCTTGGAGAGAGGGGACACCTCCCAGTTTAACCTGTTGTTGAGGAACTGCTATGCCACGCCCACTAAAGACAAGACTGACCCTGTGAAATATTTCATTATCAAAAACAGGTGACGGGCAACTCTGGGTTATTTTTTGGCCTGAACAAGGTTGGGGGGAAAGTGATCACCTTGACCCTGCCTGGCAGTTGGGTTACTTGGCTTACGTCTTTTGGAAAATAATTTGGTGTTACAGATCATGACCATCCCCTTTGACACAGGAATATCAATATCACTCCTGAAATTTTAGCCTAAAGTGTTAATACAAAATAGGCCGACAAGGTAAAGAAAGAAAGGTAAAAATTATTTTTCAGTTCAGTATCCTTTATAACTTTGGAAATACATTCATAATTCAAAAATAGGGATTTATTAAGTAATGATGGACTATTATACAGGTATTAACACTGACTAATCAACATGAAAACACCATGACAAGTATTATGGGACAAAATATCATTGAAATTGTTACCTGGCAAAAACAAAGGGAAAATGCATATCCTAGATCATGATTCAAACCATGCTAGCTAATAGTTATCACTGAGTTTAGCTATGTCGTAGGCAGTGTACATGGACTGTGTCACTAAATGCTCACATTAACCCCAGGAGGTACAGATTATTGTCTCCACTCTACAGACAGGAAAAGTGAGGCCCAGAGAGGTTAAGTCATCTGCTCATGATGAATTAACTAGAAAGTGGGTCTAGCTGGAACTGAAAGCAGTGTATTTCACCCCAGAGACTGTACCCCGCAAAACTGAAACCACGTGTGCTGATGATAAATATCTTGGAGGAAACCCAGAGGAATAAAAGTCTATGTCAGGATGGACGGTGGGGGAGAGGGGGACAGGGAACTCTTTAATTCTCTTTGATGATGTTTCTATACTGGATACAGATTAAAGATATAGCCAAGGGCCTCAGGTCCCTTGAGCTGCTCTAGAAGTTAGACCCTTACCCCTGTCACCCTCGCAGCTGCCCAAATCAACGTGATTCCACCATCTATGTGGAGGAGAATGGGGTGTCCTCAGAAAGTCGGTTCTCAGTTCAGATGTTCATGTTTGCTGGAAATTATGACCTAGTTTTCCTGCATTGTGAGATTCATCTCTGCGATTCCCTTAATGAACAGTGCCAGCCGGTGAGTACTACTTTAAAGTGAACTATTCAGAGCTTGACATGGGGCATAGTACCTAGTAGGCTCTCCTTATGTATGTATTGGAATTATGGATGGATGGAAAGAAGGGAGGGAGAGAGGGGAAGTGAGAAGGAAGAAAAGAAAGACAAAGGGATGAATGGATGGACATTCAGCCTCCAAAAAGCCCACGTGTAAGCAATTATTGTATCCCTGGAAAGCAGAATAGATGAAGGAGGCTGTCCATGAGGTTTCCTTGGCACGAGACAGATTTTGAATGATTTCATAATAGTTGACTTTTTTAGTGCTTACTCCTTGTCAGGAATTACACTAAAACTTTCATATGCCTTGTCTAATTTAATTCTCCTAACAGCCCTTCAAGTAGATTCTTTATTGACCTCATTGTACAGTGAGGAAACTGAGCTTCAGGTCTTTTGCCCAAGGGCAACACAGCTAGAAAGCATCAGAGCTGGGATATACCTCCATTGCCCATGCTTTTCACTCTGATTTGGCACTGCCTGCTAGTAGCTGACATTTGGTGAGTGCTTCCTATGTGTCTCTGTGTTGCAGACATACTCATTTTAACCTTCACAACCAGGAAGGCACTATTGAATAGTAGTAGGGAGGTGAAGTCATTAGTCCCAAATTAGAAAGCTAAAAGGGAGTGGAGAAGAGATTCAAACTTGGGTTTGTGTGACATGACAGTGAGGATTCTCTAGACTGAGAAAACCACAGCCTCAGAGTTAGGGCCATATGGTGGGTGGGGTCCCATTCTTGGGCCAGATATGCCCATTGCAGGGGCAGCCTGGATAGCAACTATGTCTTTAAATGTTGGTGTAACGAGATTTCTCCATCCCACAGTCTTGCTCAAGAAGTCACCTCCGTAGTGAAGTAGTGGCTATTAACCCAGCCCAGGTTCTAGATTTGGGACCCATCACTCGGAAAGGTAAGTGGCCAACTTCTGGTGAGAAGGCCAGCTGGTCAAGTGCTGACAGTTAACCACAGATAACTGGCATCATCACCAAACCAACCTAGAGCCTCTTCAGCCTCCTCACTGCAGCCCCCCACCAGTGAATCTATCTTTCCAGGAGCTGCTTTGGTAATAATAATAGCACTTGCCATTTGTGCTGGGCCTCCTGTGTGCTAGAAACCAGACTAAGCGCTCAGTATGCATATTCTCACTTCATCCTCCTGACTGCGTTCATTTTACAGGAGAGAAACTGAAGCTCAGAGAGATTAAGTGGCTCACCCCAAATCACTCAGCTCATGAGCAGCAGGAGTCAGAACTTCACCCAGCTCAGACTGATTCCACATCTTGTGTCCTTTCCCTTATTTCTCCTTCAGGTCGCCTTTCCTCGCCCCCTTTTGAGTGAAGTCTAAGTCCTAACCCAACTTTGTTTTCTGGTGAATGACTATGTTTTTAAAACTCCAGTTACAATATTCTGGGGCCTGATATAGGGGAAGTTTTTCAACTGCCCCACAAATTTTCACCCATCCTACCCATGGGTTAGCAGTACTGTTATGGTTTTTATTACCCCTGGAATGGAAGAGTCTAAAACCCCAGAAGAGTGAAATCAATTTTTTTGTCCCAAAAAAATTAGGGTATAGTAATGTTAATAACAACAACAGTAATAATAATAACACATGTGGCTGGCACCATGCAAAACATTTTATATGCACTGTCACATGGAATGCTCACAGCAACTTAAAGAGGTAAGCACTATTACCACTTCCATTCTCCAGGGGAATAAACTGAGGCTGTCTTGTAAAGAAGCCTCTGCCTTGAACTGTCCTGCCTCTTTACTGAGCCATCAACTTGAGAAGCTTCATGTGGTACCACAGAGTAGTTGGAAGGTTAGGAGCTTTCATTTTGGAATCAGATACACTAGAGTTCAAATCCCAGCTTTGCTACCTACAAGGTCAACTTGGCCTTGGGCAACTGAGCCTCAGTCTTCTCATCTGCTGAATGGGGATACAACCCCTCTGCTGGAAGGATTAAGTTTCAAATGCATGAAATGTGCTTATAAAGAGAACTGCTAAACAACAGATGTCTCAACAATGTGGGCTGTTGATGGCTGTGGTGATCCGGTCCAGGAGGACCTGGAGCAGCTACGGCGACAGTGCCACAGTCACTGGCACACGACTAAGGAAACCTTCACCTCTGCTCTTGTCCCCAGGTGCTCCATCTCTTGGTGTCATGAATGGAACCCCCAGCACTGCAGGTACATCATTTTCTCCTGCCTATCTCCCTGCCCTCCTTCCCGACCCTCTCTCCTTTGTCTTCAATTTGGTGCACATCAAGTTAGCCTGTGTTGGCAACTGTGGACATGGAAATGAATCAGTCCCAAGTCTGGCTCGCAGTGTAGTACAGGGGCCAGTCATTTAACAAATATGTATTGGGTGCCTACCATGTGCCAGGCATTATTTTACATGCTGAAGATATAATAATAAACAGGCCAGGCTAGGTGCCTGCCCTCATGGAGCTTATATTACAGCGTGGGAAGCAGGCAATAAAAAGTTAGCAAAATAACTAAGAAAAGAGGGTGATGTGATAGAAAGCTACCAGCATGGGTAACAGTGTCTTAAATAAGATAGTTGTTTATTTTACTCACATGTAAATGAAGTCTAGATGCAAGAAGCAATCCAGGACTAGCAGGGTAGCACCACAAGGTCATGAAGAATCCAAGTTCTTTTTAGCTCATCCCTCCACATTCTTCATCCTCATGGTCTAAGATGGCAACCAGAGCTCCAATCATCATCTAGTCAGCAGGATGGAGGGACTATAGAAGAAATCACTGAGTGTTAAGGAACATTCCTAGAAGCTGGCACCATATACTTCCACTTACATTTCATTGGCCAATGCTTAGTTACACCTGGCTGCAAAGGAAGCTGGGAAATGTAATATTTATGCTGGGTAGCCATGTCCCCAACCAATGTTTGATGGTTCTATTAATAAGGTAGGAAGGAAAACTAAATACCAGAAGAGATAAATGGACAAAAAAAAGTCCACAGAAGGTGATATTTGAACCAAATTAAAAAAAAAATCCAGGTTTGCAAATAATAAAGGAACAGCCCTATAGGCAGAATGAACAATTGCAAAAATGAGACAGTCAATAAGCAAATAAGTCACAAGCAAGTAGACCGTGGAGAAGGAGAACACGGAAGAGTAATTAACTGTATTAGATAAGGTCAGGCAAGAATTTCAGCAGGTAGCAACATCTGAATGGGGTTTTGGTAGATGAACTAGAGTTCAACAGGGACACCAATCTAAGAAATGTATTTTGGACCAAAGGGAAAGCAATGCTATTAAGATTTTACTATCCCCACTTCCCCAATACACAAATGACCTATATTGGTGAACCCAGCATGAAAAAGTTCTTTCTATCCTTAATTACCCAGATAGTTAACAGTCTAAAAGTTTCCAGATAAGCTCAAAATGGCCTGTCCATGTTTAGTGCTGCTATTCAGACAACATTCAGAAAAGTAGTGCTAATCAGAGAGAGGGGTTGGAGCTCAGGCTAAAAGGCAGCTTGGAACAGACCTCAAGTCTCATTCATTTCTTTCAGTACTTCAGGTAAGCACAGTGCCTAGAGCAGCCTGGCTTTTCAATAGAGTTTGCCAAATTGACTAATTTCTAGGGTGGGCAATGGGTTCTGGAGCCTTCTGGAAGAGGAGGGGATCAATCTTATGTGGTATGAGACTGTCACAAGAGGGCACTTATGGTGTTCACTGTTTGCTATCTCCCTCAAACATTTCTGATGTTTTAGAATTAACTGAACTTCAGTCTGTTTCATAATTGCAAACTGGTTGTCATACACTAATTTCTGAAAATTATGATATTCTTCACCCCTCCTTTCTAGGACAGCAGCAAGTTACTGTGAAATTTGTGTAATGGGGAGATATTATAATCTTGTAGTGGGAGGGGGTACACATGCCTTTCCCAGGCTCCCAGGTATAAGGGAACTATCATCCAGGATCCATGCCTTTCATTAACACTGAGTATATGGTAATTTTCAGAGGAGATATGATCCCAACCCTCCCACATCTTAGGGTCTAATTATCAAAACCAGTACTTATATGGTGTTTACCATATATCAGGCACTGTTCTAAATGCCTGATATGAATTTATCAAGTGATATTTCTGTTGTGCATACAGATGAACTCAGTCATGGAGAGACTCAGGAACTGGGCCTGCACAACTACTTGTAGAGCTAGGATTCTAAGCTAAGCAGTCTCAGGCCTCAGAGGCTTTGTAGCCTCTGTGTCTTTCCACCTCTTTGTATTAGTCAGAGTAAGTAATGTTAGCTGCTGTGACAAACAATCCTCAACTTACTGTGCCTTTACACAATAGTCTATTTCCCACTAAATCACTAGGGAGATGCAGTTCTGTGCTTTGTAATCATTAGGAATTCAGGCTCTTACCTTCTGGTAACTTCTGGCAACTCCACTATCCCTGGCAAGTCCTCTGCTGGATCCTTGGCATGTGGTGCCTGGATGTGGATGAGAGAACATAGAAAATCATGTATGAGGTTTTAAGGACCATGTCTAGAAATGGCATGTATAATTTTTATCCACATTCCAGTGGCCAGATTCAATCACATGGTCCCACCTACCTGAAAAGGAGGATGGAAGTAAATTCCCTTTCAATTCATTCAATTTTTCATATGCCCAAAGGAATAGGAAAAAGTGATGATTCGATAGCTTTGCCTTACCACATGATCCCTTTGCCATTTCCCAGGGGCTGTAACCTAGAACAGACACTAAATATACTCTGACCTGTCCCTGTAGGAAGGCTTGCTTTGGCTACTGAGTTCCAAAGCCAACACTTGACGGGCATCTCTCTTGCATTTCAGGGTTCCTGGTGACCTGGCCCATGCTTCTCCTGCCTGTCCTTCTGGCTGGACTGTTCTAAGAGCTCAGTTGGGCATCTGGCCTTGAAGCTCATGCTCCTCCCTCCGGCAATAGCTTCCTGTCACCTTTCGGCTATGCTGGTTCTCTCTCCGAATCACACAGACAGTCTTGGTGTTCACACACTCCAGGCCAGGCTAGGACTGGGGAAAGTGATGAGCTTTACCTTGTTCAATACTCTCTGTGCCTTTATATTCCCCTTTTTCTCACAGTGGGGGCCCTGTTGGCCTGCCTGACCTGACTTCCTCATTTATTAGCAGGATCCTGAGGCCAGACTTGCTAGATGCCTCTGTGGCTCCAGCCTTTACCAGAAATGTAGCATGTCTGTAACTCCAGGGAAGAAGGGCTGTGTCACTGGGGGGAAGGAGGAGGGAGGTGGGATTGTAAAAAAGGCATCTCTCCACAGTTCCTTCCCAAGTATCCCCTGTTCTTACTGCTGATGAACTGAACAGACTGATCCTTGCTTTCACCAGTGTCCTCTGATGTATTTCCATCATGGTCTCAAGAGTCGCCATGGGAATAACTGTAAAGGGTCCACTTTTGGAGACTCTACTCCAGAGATGACTGGTTTCCATTGCTCCTCTGCCCCCACCACACTGTAGACATGCTTTGATATGCCTAGGACTAGGCAAAAACCTACCCTGGGACCCAAATGCTGGAGGGACTTCTTGGTTTGGATGCAGAGATGCTGTCACTCCAGAGTATACCTCTAGCTGTGAATAGTGGTGTGCTTGTGAAGTTCCTGCAGAAAATGCTGTGTTGACCCTGCCATGGGGATGTAGCAGCAGTACCTGGGGGATGAGTGAAGTCCCCCATTCTTGAGACTTCTAATGGGCTCTCGTAAAACACGCCACAAAGATACCATAAATAGAGAAGGCTTCCCTTTCCTGCAGCTACACACAACTACGTCTATCCAAGTTGGCCTCAGGGAAAATGATCAGATCAGGGCCAGGCCATTGGGGAGTGGAGCCTGTTTATCTGCCAGGAGAAGACTTTCCCAAGTGCTCTCACGTTCAGAGATAGTGTGTTTGCAAGAAACAGAAACCCAATCCAATCAAATCAGGCAGAAGGAGAATTAATTATAAGGATATAAGACCAAAAAGTCCAAGAACAGAAGATACAACCTGACTATATGAGGAAAACCACCAGAAACCAAAGTTTGTCTTTCCATCTGTCATTCTTCCTGAAACCACACAGCCTTTATATCTTTGTGTGTCTCCTTTATTCCCCCCTGCCCTGAAACTAGCTTTTCCTGTTCATTTACCATGTCTGAATTAAATATGGACATTGCAGCTTCACCTCACTTACTAATTCAGGGACAACAGAGACCAGCTACCACTTGGTATCCTATATCCAAATTGCACCAGGGGGAATGTGATTTCTCTGTTTGGCTCAGAGTACTTCCCTGGGTCAACGTCTGAGGCCAGATGAGTGGTCTTATCTAATGCAAACACAGCCAATGGGGCAGGTCTCAAACACATGGCAATGTTTCTTGGACTGACATCCCAAAAGGATGTTACTACTATAATAGTGGCTTCTTTCAAAGGGAATTTCTCGGGAGGAATTGTTTCTGTTTCCCAGTAAGTCAGAGAATTCATAGGTACTACAATTCAAGGGTGGGGGTGCACTGAGAATGCATCTGAAAGAGAGGTCAGGAGGCCCTAACCTTTTCCTTTCTCTGAG
Source organism: Cryptoprocta ferox (assembly GCA_028646485.1). Lineage (NCBI taxonomy): Eukaryota > Metazoa > Chordata > Mammalia > Carnivora > Eupleridae > Cryptoprocta > Cryptoprocta ferox. The sequence goes on along the minus strand of CM053564.1, from coordinate 14,916,142 downwards.
GCTCATCTTCTTCCTTCTATAGAATAAAGGGGCTGAGCTAGAACAAGATTCTCTAACATTTATAGCAGAATTCTTTAAATACAATTCTACATGAGCATCCAATAGGCAGACATTAAATGCTAATAGACTCTTGTTGATGTCAGGTAGGGGGCTTAGCTCTCCTGTCTGTGATTCCCTCATCCTCAGGCCATAAAAGAAACTCCATGATAACCCACAGGTTACCAAGAACAAAGCTCTGGAATTCCTTGGGACATATCACCTTTAATAACTCTTCCAGTATAAAGTACATGGGATTCTACTTAATAAAAGTCAACCTTGGCTGTTTGTCTAACTATATGTCTATGTATCTATGTATGTATGTATGTATCTATCTATCTATCTGTCTATCACCAACTCTTCTACTCTACCCTCCCGCATATATCTAACTATGTATCTATCATCTATCTAGCTAGTTACAGCTTTTTTTCCCCCTGCAAATGGGTATACTAAATGAATAACAATCTCTGAATGTTCAGCCTACTTTATTCATCTGTCAACACTAATCTGCTGAGCAATTGTTATGTCCCAGATCCAAGGGCCCAGGTAAAATAATGAGTGAAACACAGTCCCTGACCTTAGAGGTTCACAATTTGGTGGAACACAAGCACACAAAGAGGCACTCACAGGCAGGTCACACTCAAGCATGCATACCTGCTGACCCTCAGGTGCAGGGCTCATACACCCATACCAACATACACATTCTAACAGATATACATATCCACCTCAGGTGCCCAAAGAAACATTTCCACACATAGATCCTCACTGGGCCCTCCAGCCCAGTCACTTATATATTTATTGCCATGAACAACTTAGTAAGAGCCAATATTTTTAGCACATCCTATGCACCAGGCATTATTCTAGGTGTATTATGGGCATTGCATCATTCCACCCTCACAGTAGATATTGAAGGTAGGTATTATTATCCCTAATTTAGAAATGAGTTAGCCAAGGCTTAAAGAAGGCAATTATTCACCTGAGAACGTATAGCTCTTCAATGCTGAATTCAGGGCTTAGGCCTAGGTAGCGAAAATTTGGAGGATATACTTTCAACAGACACTGTATTCTGCCTCTGTTTATACACAAAGCCCCGCTACACACATAGAGGCACTCATTTTCATACATGTACCACCATACATACATGCATAAAGGCACATGGGAATACACACATTTGTAGGGACCTGTGTGGATATACAATTTGCCAACAAAGGCCCTCACACATATACAGGCTTTGACATTCATGGACAAACAGGTGCTAACATGCACATTAACCTATACATGGTCATTTAGATGCAGACACATACCCTTTAGTATAGAATAACACTAGGATACTCATATCCTATGCTACACACACACACACACACACACACACACACACACACTCACAGATACATAAACATATACGTATGTACCTATAAGATCCAGGACCTGAATCACACTCCCCAAGGCCAAGACTCCGCCCATGTCTCCTCTCCCAATTAGCTTTCCTCCATCCCTCAGTCCTACCCAGCTGAGCACTGGGACAAGAAGTCCAAACCAGGGGTCACAGTGAAAATATGCTCAGGACCCAGCATCTAGAAGTTATGGACTAGAAGGATGACAGAAAAAGTGACAAAGGACCTGACTCACTTTCAGGGAAGGTGGCGTCTCTGTCCTGGGGGAGCAACAGGTGGAGGATGCAAAGAGGAAAGACCAAAAGCTTCAGGTCTGCTTGGGAAACCAGGGCATACAAATTCGAGGCAGCCAAAGTTCAGTAGTGTGAGACCAAGAGAGACACTGCCGCAAGATGTGGAGAAGGGACAAGAACTCCACTGGACCTGAGAGAAGAGGGAAGGATCTGTCCTCAGAGTTCCCTGTCTGAGAGAGGAATTAAGTTCTGTTCCATAAAATGCTTTTTATGGTGATTTGGGTTCACAAGGAAAGGGACGGGTCTGGCTGTACATATTTTATTATAATGCTGAAACCTGGCTCCAAAGTCACTGAGAAGAGCTACAATTTTAAAGGGCAGAACCCTTAGGTTCTGGGTCCCAAACTGCCCATGCAAGCACTCCCACTCCTCACACTTCATGACAGGAGTAGCAGGCTGCTAGAGAAATAAAGGAGATAAAGGCCGTGAAGTCACTTTGCAGCGCATGAAACATCACACAGATGATAATGGCAGCACTATTATCATTATCATCATCACCTGCTATTTTTCCCATTGTGATGTATTAAGTTGCTTCTTACCTCTCTTCATTTGCCCTCTTACTGCCTAGATGTGACCAAAAGGAGACCATTTCTTAGAATCTTTGTGTTTTCCAGAAACAAGACTCCTGGGAGCAGGTGGAAGGGACCCATCTCCTTCCTCAGCACATAGAAAAATACTTTATGAACACTTAATATGTATAAGCCAGTGCACCAAACATTTTATATTTTTTAATCCAACTTAATCCTCACAATAATCCTTTGAGAAAGGTGATGTTCTTTCCACCTCACAGAAGAAAAACTGAGGCACAAAGGATTTTAAGACACTCATCAACATCATATAGATAGCAAATGTTTGTCATTTACTCAGTGCATTTATGTGAGTCAGCACTTCAAATTTCACATTTTCCAAATAAAGAAGGTGTGATTAAGGAACATTAGATAACTCGCTCAAGATTGCAGTGAGAAGGTGATAGACTCCAAGACTGGAACTCAGATTTGCTTAAATTTAAAATATATGCTATTCTTTCGATGCCACAGAGCCTCCCTGCATGGCCTGTGATGCTCTGCAATGACTAAAAACCTGCCTCAGAATCATAGCAAGACCTATGTATGTGTATTTACAGGTGTGTGTGCACGTATGTGTGTGCGTGTATGTGTGCATGTGTGTAAGCCTGTGTGTATGTGTATTGTGTGTGGTGGCAGCCACTATTTCACTGTGGCAAGGCTAAATTATATAAAAACCACTTTTCCTGAGACATCCTCCAGCTCCTTCCACTCAATAGGAACTCAGAAGAGTCATAGAAACTAGGAGACCAGAGAAGATTTACAGATGATCTAATACTACCCTCCATTTATGACCACGAGAAAACCAGTACCCAGAGTGCACTAAACCAGGAGGCAAGAAATTCCTATCTCAGTCTGACGTCTGCTGATGTGTGAGTTTAAGAATGCCACTTAACTTCCCTCAGGCCATCTGTAAATTAAGATAATAACATCCCCTCTGCTACACTTAATGGTCTATGACTCTGTCATTGACAGGCTGTGGCTGTCAAACCTTCTGGCCCCAATACGGCCCTCTTTTACCCAGCCTGAGGCTGTCTCAAGGCAGATTCCCATTGATAGACTCAGCCTCAAACCCCTCGGGTTGTTCAGAACCCAGGAGAGGGCCTCTCTGGTTCTGAACCACCAAGCAGGGAGGCAGCTCAGAACTCAAGAGATGACTGGGGAGCAAACTCTCCCTCCGTTGTTCCTCAAGCACTTCTCTGAAGAGCCTGGTGCGCCAGTTCCTTTGTCGGTCTTTTTTCGCTCTCCGGGAACTCAGTGGAACTGGTAACCTTGTCAAGTGTTCCCCTCTGGTTGCGATTTCTTAGGTGGAAAAGTAGCACTTCAGAGCCTTGTCCTCAAAATATTTGTGACTGTGTTGCTCCCTCTGATGGTAACAGTAACGTGATTATGATGAAAAAGGTGATGTCACTTTGTAGCCACTATAGTACTTTTATTATATTTTACTGGTGCATAATACACATATCATGCACTCATGCATATGACTTGAATTTTAACAAAAGGAACACCCCCCTACAACCAGTACCCAGTTAAAGAAATAGAACAGTACCCACTCCCCAAAAGGCCTACTTCTTGCCCGTCCAGTTACAATACCTTTCAAAGGCAACCACTATCCCAGCTACTAGCACCAAGGAGTTTTTTTCTTTAATTTTATTTAAGAGGAACTATATATTATCTATCTTTTGAGCTTGACTTTTTTATTAAACTTTTTAAATGTTTATTTATTTTTGAGAGGGAGGGAGAGAGGGAAAGAGAGAAAGAGAGAGAAAGGATCTGAAGCAGGCCCTGTGCTGACAGCAGAGACCCTGAGGCAGTGCTTGAAGTCACAAACCATGAGATCATGATGTAAGCCAAAGTCTAATGTTTAATCCTACTGAGCCACCCACCCAGGCACCCCTCTTTTTTAATTTTTTTTATTTGAGAGAGAGAATGTGTGTGTGTGTGAGCAGCGTGGTGGGGAGGGAGATGGGGAGAGGGAGAGGGAGAGAGAGAGGGAGAGAGAGAGGGAGGGAAAGAGGGGAGAGGGAGAGGGAGAGACGGAGAGAGGGAGACAGGGGAGAGGGAGAGGGGAGACAGGGAGAGAGAGAGAGAGAGGAGATATCAAGCAGGCTCCATGGTCAATTCAGAGCCCAACATGAGCCAGACTTCTTATGTTCAATGTTATCTCTGTAAACTTGACCCATGTTGTGTTTAATTATAGCAGTTCTAACTGCTGACATTATTCTGTTGGAAGAATATGACCTAATTTATTGATCCTTTCTATTGTTGATGGGCATATGGGTTGTTTCAGCTATTTTGAGGCATGCTGCTTTCTTGTATAAGCCTGTCAGTGAGCACAGGTACCTATTTCTGGTGATGTGTGTATACTCACCTTTAGTAGATCCTGTCAAGCAATTTTCCAAGGTGGCTGTATTTCGACCAGACATGTTTTTTTTAACATTCCAAGATGCTTTAGCCTCCAGTATCTAGTCACTATTGACTCAAGTACTTTTGGCTCTTTGAATATTCCTTCAGGGCCTCTGCACAATGCTCTTTTCTTGCTGTCATAATCTCTGCCCAACCAAAGGATGGGCAAGCACTAATCCTTTGGGTCCAGACCCAAATGTTGCCTCTCTTCAAGTAGGTCCTATGCCTGTTATACTCACCACTTTACATACAGCATCTAGCCCATGCCTGGTAAATGCTTAGCACTAAACAAATGTTAGCTACTGTTGCTGTTGCTGCAATAGTCTTTAAGTTTTGCTTCCCAAAATTCTGTGATTGTGGGAAGTCAGATTTCCTGACTCTTATCCTGGTGTACTGATTTGTATGTGCCCCCAAAGCTTCTAAATCTTCCACAAGGGAGTAGTAGTTAGCAGGCCTGGTTTCCCCAGGCTCCTAATAGTGAGCACCTGTCTTCCCAGGTTGTACAGTCCCTGTTCTCTACGAAATGGCCAACAGAGGGCACTGTGGGAACATGGCTGCAGAAAGAAGGTGTTCAGAATTAGAAAGAGCCAGAAGGGAACTTCATTTTGAAGACCCAGACCTTCATTTTACAGATGCTTAGACAGAAGACGTGACTTGCCCAAGGTCACGCAGCTATTGCATGGCAGGCAGAGATGACTTTTAGCCCGTTGGCATTCTCCACTCTGTGGGGGAGTCAGCAAATACTGAATGAGACAGCTGCCACAGGTGCTGTAGCCTTGAGCCCACCAAGGACCATTTGCCAAGCCTCTCATGTCCCCAAATTGTCTTCCTCTCTCCTATTCCATGAGAGAAAAGATCTAGATTTTGGAGGTGGGACAAAGCATGCTGCCCCCTTGATTCTGCAATGATCTTTGAGAAAATATTTTACTTAATAATAGCTACCAATTATTGGGCACTTCCTAGGTGCCAAATATGCCGAGTACATTGTATGAATTATCAGATTTATTTCTCAAGCCAGAATGGTGTTAAGGTTCAATGTTTCCCTCTCTTCTGAGAGTCCTTTCCTGATCACTCAATTGAAAGAGACATTTCTCCATCTACTTCCACTTTATCATATCACTCAGTTTATTTCCTTCACAGCTTTTACAACTATGTTTATAATAATTCTGCCTATTTGTCTACTTACTGTCTGCTTCAACTCCTCTACTCCTCCCAGCAGACTCTGTGAAAGAAGGATTCTGGAGCCAGACAGGTCTGGTTCAAGTCCCAGGTGGTTCATTTACTTGCATTAGTCATTTAAATTCTGTGAGGCTGTTTCTCCCTTTGTGAAACAGGGATTCGTGCATGTGTTTTACAAGTATATAGAGGACTGTGCCAGTCATCTGTTGATTAGATTTGCTCTCCAACACTGCCACCATGTGGTCATCCATCCTATATTTGATTACCCTCAGTGATGAGGAACTTACTACTAAGCAGCCCAGAGAAGGCAACATGTCAGAGCATTCCAAGCTTGGTCAGTCATGAGTTACATGCCTTTAGGAAAACCAAACTTCTCTGAGTCTCAATTTCTTATTCTGTAAAGTAGGGATGGTGATGATAATACCCATCCCCAGTGTTGCTATTGTTAACCTTAAAAGTAAAAGTTATTTTACCAAGGAAAATGGGTTTATTTGGGAATAGCCGAAAATTGTAATTTGGGACATGCAAGTTACACAAAACCACAGACAAGTCCAACAAATAAAGGAGAGTAAACTGTATTTTATGGAGAAGAAAGAGGAGGCTGAAAGGGATTGTTCTGAAGGAAAGTCCCTTGGAGAAAAGCAGTACAGGAGTTCAGGGTGATGATGGTTTCTCATTGGCTGAATCATAGGGGTGGTCAATTTCTGGTAGGAGATGTACTCTTTTCCTGTTGGGGCTTGCAATTGATGATTCTTTCCTATTGAGAATTGTTCTGCTGGAGTCTATAATTGACAATTCCTCCTGTAATTGACATTGAGTGGTATGGCTCCCTCTTCTAGCCTCCGACTCTACTTTAGTGAGGTTTCCCTGTATTAGTTTTCACACTTTGAAGATGAGATGAAATTGCATATGACTTAAGGGGCCTGCATATGGGAAGTGCTTATTAAATGTTAGTTTCTTCACCTTGTTCCTTAGAAAGGGAAAGTGACTCTAAAAAGCACATTTTTTCACATTTAATGATACCTAAAGTACTTATGTGTTTTATAATTGAATGGCATGTCATAGTTTGGAGGCAGCTTGGTGATATATAAAAAAATGGTGTTTTATAACCAAAGCCATCTTAGAGTCAGTGAGACGTGATAGTAGGTGCCAGGGACAATATTCAAATTCAGGTTTGCCTAATTCCCACAGGCCATTTTATATGACTCATTTCCAGGAAGAAGAGTCAGGTCATGGGGGAAGCTACTGAGAGGCAAAGAAACAGTGGAAGACAGGGTGTATGTTCAAACTAAGACTTGTTAAAACACAGCTGCCTTTGCTGCTCAGCTGGTAACTGAATTTGGAAAAGTTTCACCATACAGGTCTGTCTGCATAAGACTCTCCTAACCACTGGTGAATGGGCTCCTCCACAACCCCACCCCCATCCCCAGCCAAGCCAAGCAAACCCTTAAAAACTGCTAGGGGTCATACTAACATGCTGTACTTATGTGCCTGGGGAAAGGAGGAGAATCTGGTACTGAATTAAACAAAGATGTTCATCACCTGCTACTGTCAATAGAGAAGTCTGGAGATTGTACATGTGGTGGTTTCAAAGGACACAACATTAACTGAGTTTCTACTGAATTCAAGGCATTGGGCTAGGAATTTGAGAAAGGCAAACAAGTTTAGATCTTCACCACAACCCTTTGAGGTAGGTATTAATATTAATTGAACTCATTTACAGACAAGGGAAGTATAGACAAGTTTAAGAAATGGATCCAAGATCACATAGCTGGAAAGAGTTGTAGAGCGGGGATTGGAACCCAGGGTTACTCAGAGCCTGGAACTTCAAAGGAATTGGTTGAAATTATTAATTGTAAAGCTTGAATGGGCTATTATCCCTCCTCTCAGCTCAGTGATCTGCAAATTCTGATGTTGTTCTCTCTGAAACATATACCTTGTATTAAAAAAAAAACTTGGCAAAGGGATGTGAACCCCAATTCATCCACTTCACACTTTTCCAAGAGTGGGCCTCTTTGTTGGGTAGACTTTGTAGCAGAATGTACTTGATGGACCTGCTTGGCCTAAGTTCTTAACAACTTAGTGCCCCAGTTACCAAATCTAAAGGAGGATGACAACCCTTCATCTGTCAGAAGAGCTTGATAGGATGCTCTGAGGTCCAGGACTGAGAGTCAAAGGAGAACACACTACCACTGCCCCAGCTATGGAGCCATGACTTTGGGCACGTGGTTTTCCAGACCCAAATGGAATAAAAGAAGAGGAAATTGGAATATTTGAGTCCAGGAGGTCAGGTTCCAACATCCACACTCAACCATTGTTGTATGCCTTTCTGACCCCTGTGGCTTCTATCCCCTCAAGCCTGCTCCACTGTGGCCCAGTTGAACTTGGGCTTCAACTACTTTATTACAGGATTTCTCAAGCTCATCATTAGTTACAACTTTAAAGTTAAACCAACAGGGCTCAGAGAGGTTAAATTACCTACACACAGCTGAGTGGTTTGAAACAAGTCTGACTCCCAAATCTAAGCTTGTTCCACTACAGTATACTTTCTACCTACTGGAACATGGGACAGGCAGAAGGACAGTCTTGGGAATGAGTAACAAGGTACTAGGAATAAGAAGTAAGGTCATTAGGGCAAACATTCCAAGGAGCTTTGGTTTAATGGAAACAAAGGTACAGTGTTCTGGCTGACCCAATACAACACCTGATATTAGCACAATCCATGGTTACCCCTGGGATGCAATTCCTAGGTTGCAGTCCCCTGGAAGCCAGGGAGCACATGGTCTCACCCTGAAAGTCTGTCTACAGAGCTGAACAAAAAGAACTAAAGGCAGATCTTATTAACATACACACATATACTGCCTACCATGTTGTAGGCACTGATCTAAGCACTGTAACAATATTGTCTTTTAACCCTCACAAGGAAGATACAATTCTTTTCTCCTGCAAGATGGGAAACTGAGTCACACAGACATTAAATAACTTGCCACAGCTAGCAGGCAGCAGGCAGTAGAGGCAGAATTTGGATCCAGGCAGCTGAGCTGCAAAGCCTACATCCATGACCATGATACTGTACTGCTTATTTGAACCCATCTGGTTTTGACCCCATGGTTTCTCTGTTCCCAGAACCTCGGCATCCTAGTTTGAAGGGTTTGTTTGATGCCTAAAGCAGAGATAGCCAGTCCTGCTCTTACTGACAGCCACTGGAGTCCAGCCAATAAATAACCATTGGGCTGTCAACAAGGAGGCCTCAAACTTATGCAGAAAGACCCTATAGGGTAAATTCATGGGAAAGCTCAATCTATTCTGGATGTGTCTACTTCCCAGCTTCTCCTGGGATTTTTGTCTATTCCCAAGCCAAATTCCAAGGCTGTCAAATTCTCTTTGTCTTGCTATTGCCCTCAAATGTGTTTATTTCACCGTGGCCCAGAAAAGTCCTCACCCTTGGCAACTGGAATTGTGAATCACACTGTGGCTTTTCACCTCCCATTGGCACTAGGCAAACAGATCACCACTGGTAAGAGTCTCTTTCCACACCTCTTGGAAGTCACTGCTATTATGGCCTGTGCTGAGCTGTGAGATTTGTTTGTGTGTCTCTCTATCCTTCTAACCTGTGAACTCCTGGAGGGAATAAATTGTTTTATTCACCCAACACATCTAGTGTAGAACCTGGCACGTAGAGAGACACTTGAATAGGTAGGTGAGTGGATGGATGGATGGATGGGACGGATGGACAGATGGACGGACAGACGGATGGACGGATGGACAGACGGATGGATGGCTAAGTGGACTGATGCATGAATGGATGGGTGGCTGGCTGGGTGAATGTACCAGATAACTCTCAGTGACAGTTTCTTTTCTTCACCATCTTCATCCAATCCCTGTTCAGCTCCTATTCAGATAGATGCAATAGCCTTCTAAAGGGCTCTTCACCTCCACTCTGCCTCCCTCCAAATCTTTTATTCATACAGCATCCAGAGGTTCTGTAAAGATGCAGATTTGATTATGTCAGCCTTGCTCCAACTCTGCCTAAAATACATTAATGACTTCCCCCTGTCCTTAGAATAAAATCCAAAATCCTTCCCAGAACCTATGTGGTACTGTAAGCTGTGATATCTACTGACCACTCCATCCTCATTCCACATCAGCCTCCTACTCACTGGTGACAGTTGGGACAACCTGGCCATATTTCATTTCCTAGAGTGAGCCCAGCTCTTTCCTGCCTCAGGGCCTGTGTCTGAACTTCCTGTTCTCTGTGTCTGGAATGCACTTCCTCTGACTTTTTGCATAACTAATTCCTTCTCCTTCTGGTCTCAGTTTCAAAATAAATTCTTGGGGAGATTTTCTCTGCCTCCTCCATCTAAATTACACCCCACATCTTCTTTGTAACATGCATGTAGTAATACACTTTCATTGTAGCACTTTTTTGAACATTTGAACACAACATATTGGACACAAAGTATTATATGTTAATGTCTGTCTTCCAGACAAACTGTAAGCTCTAAGAGGGCAAGAAGAGCATCTGTCTTATTCCCAGCTGTATCCTTAGTACTCGGCAGATAGCAGGTACTCAAAATATTTGTAATACATGTGTAGATGAATGCACGGACGGGCGCAAGATAGATTCTGACACTTCCTAAGAATGAGGACACCTGGAGTACTTCCTGAGAGGAATGACCAGGCCTCTTTCTCTTTCCCTGAACATCACTGATAAGTAAGTTTAGGTACAGAGTCATGATATCCGACTACCTTGGAGCTGAGTGGAATCTCTTTGATCATTAAGTCCAACTTCATTTTATATTTGCAGAGATGGAGCCCAAGAGTAGAAGTCATTTGCCCAAGATAACCATATTAGGGGCTGCTAGTTACCTGCACAATAGACATTTTCTTTTTCATCCTTAAGAACAGAACCCAGATTTTGTTGGTGATGATGATTAACCCAGCTTTTATAATTTTTTAAGTTTATTTATTTATTTTGAGAGAGAGAGAGAGCAGGGGAGGGGCAGAGAGAGAGAGAGAGAGAGAGAGAGAGAGAGAGAGAGAGAATCCCAAGCAGGCTCCGTGCTGTCAACAAGAAGCCCAATGCAGGACTTGAACTCACAAACCATGAGATCATGACCTGGGCTTAAATCAAGAGTCAGATGTTTAACCGACAGAGCCACTCACATACCCCAGAATCTGCATTTTAATAAGATCCATTCTGTGGTGGTTCATATAGATGTTCAAACTTGAGTGTCCATTGTAGTGAAGACTGGGGCTAGGGACAGGACAAGGCAGCATAGGTCTTGATCCCTAAAGCACATGCAGGACATATTTGTAGGGAAATGGTATCCATGCCTGGTGCCACAAGAGATGGGGACACAAAGATGTCAATCAGAGTAGCTGCCAAAATGGCACCAATTAGTCACCCACTCACCATCCTCTCCATCTTGCTATCTCCGATTTCCCCCTTAATACTCTTCTCTCCATCTTCAGCATAGTGGTTAAGGGACTACTAGGAGTCAGATCTGCCTTGATTCAACTTTTACAACGTTTTTGACAAGTTATTTATTTTCTCCTGAGCCTTGGTACCAACTTCAAAGAGTTGTCATGGAAATTAAAGGAGTTAATACTTCTAAAACAAAGAGACCAGAGCTTTGCAATCCTGGATCCATATCTGCATCACCAAAGAAGCTGATGGCTGGGCCACCCCAGACCAATTAAATAAGAATCTCTAGGGATAGGGCTCAACATTCATAGTAAAACGAATCAAACACAAACCTCTGCAGGTTTTTTGGTTGGTTTTTTTTTTTTTTTTTTTTATGTGCAGCCAGGAGGGAGAACCACTGACCTAAAATGATGCCAGGCTAGGGTAAAATACTCCATAAATGCTGCTATTGCTATTCACACTGTGTGGCCTTCCTCACACACACACTAGACTGCCTCATGCTTTTGCTCCGGATGAATCCTGTGCCTTAGATAACTTGCTCCTCCTGGACTGCCTGGCAAACAGCTGTTCCTCCAAGATTCTGCAAGAGTCTCACCATCTTCGTATAGCCTTTCCTGATTCCCCCAAAGAGTACTGACCACTTCTTCCTCCTGGTTCTAGCATAATTGAGCTGCTAATAAAAATACTGACTTTGTCCTCTTATAGAGGATTTAATCTATCCTGGGCATTGTGCTGGGTCATGTGTACATTGTATTTTTTGCTCTAAGGCAGATTCCATTCAAAGCCCCATTGTATAGATGAGGACACAAGGATCCAGAAAGGTGCAACAACATGCCTAAGATCACTCAGCTGGTACCCTGGGCAGGTGATATTTATACTCAAACTTAGTGGCTCCAGAGCCTGGGTTCAAACCCCTATACCACACCACTTGTATTTGCATAACTGTCTGCTGCTATAGCCTCTTAAGTCTTTCAAGGACAAAGACTGTGTGTAATTTATCATGTACTTCCAATACCTGGGACATGTTAGGTGCATAACAAATGATGTAATTAATGGACTGCCAGGGTAGGGTGTGATAGATATCCACCACCTACTGTGTGCCAGACAATGTGCTTGCCACTTTCCTAATACTGGATGCAAGAAAGCATAGAATTCGAACCCAAGAGCCCTGGTTTCAGTCTCACTGGGATCAAAGACTGCCCACATGACTCTCAGGCTTGTAACCACTGGTGAGTTACATAATCTTTCTAAGCTTTAACTTTTCATTTGTAAGTGGGGACAGCAAATGTAGCTATTTCAGAGGATTGAGTGACACATGTAAGGGACCTAGAATAGAGCCTGGTACATAGCCAGGGCTTAGTAAATGTGAGCTGCTACTGGCATCTCATTGTATCCCCACAACCACCTGTTGAGGTGGCTACTATTATCATACTGTTATTTTCTTTTTCAGCTGAGGAAACTGAATCTCTTGCCAGAAGCTGCAAAGCTAGTAAGTGGCAGAGCAGGGACTAGAACCCAAGATGGTCTGACAATAAGTCTGTGCTCCTTTCTCTCCAGGTGCTCTCAAGCAGACAGAGCGGTTTAGTAATCATGCCTGCTCCCCTGGAGAAGGCTGTTGGCTGGGGAGGTGTGGGAAAAGCAGCTTGCTGGGAAGGACGAGGCTGCCTCAAGCATCCAGGCTCAGAGGGAGATTCCATCTTCTCTCATTCCCTCCATCTCTATATGTGCCCAGGATATATATCACCCCTAAGGACTGCAGGGGTGATAGCTAGTGGGCAGAGGGCAGGGAGAGGAGAGATGAGAAGGACAGGAGGGGAGGAGGAAGGGTGGGGGAGCGTGATGGAGGGGAGAAGGCTGGTGGCAGTCCAGGATGACTGTCCAGAGCAGACAGACAAGTGACTAGGACAGCTGAGGGCAGGGAGCTAGGGGGCTGAGGAGAGGGAAGGGTGGCCTATCTCCTCATGGTGGTGAGCTGATCTCTCCCTATGTGGAAGAGCCGTTGCCATGACAACGCCCAGAGCCAGATCAATGCTTGGCATTGGATGGAGCTCTCAGTCACTGCCATCTCCCTCCCCCTCCCTCTCTCCTGAAGTGGGGAACATGTGAGGGAGTGTGTGGGGGGGAGGGTGGGGGATCATCCCTCTCTCCCCAAAGCCTCCTGGAGTCATGACAGAGGTCCCCAGAGGCCCCAACTTAGTATAGAAGATTGGGCCTGGTGGGGGATAGGAGGGGATCCTCTGCCTACCTCCTAGCTCCTTTGAAGATGGGGCAAGGAGGGAGGACAGGGCTCCCCAGAGAGCTGGAGGAACCTCCTGACTTCTGTCAGTGGGGTTCAAGGGTACAGAAACCAAGTGTCACCTTCTAACCTCAGTCATGCACAGAGACCTGCAGAGAGGATCACAAGGCATGGGTTCAAATTCCTTTCTAGGCCTCCTGTTCATCATGTGGAAAATGCCACCAGGGAATAGATTTTCTCTGAGGTTCCTTCCAGCTCTAAAAGCAATGACTTTTTTTTTGCCCTGTTAGCTTTAGGAGGCAGAGTCACCCTTCTGGTGTGACTGGAGAACCCCGATGGAATGCCTTCCTGCCTCAATGTTAAGTCTCCTGACTGGCCAGTTAAGAAGATCTGACAGGCCACTATAGGGTCCACTTTTTTTAAGCTTCTTGTAAAAAAGCAAATACTACAAGGCAGGATAATGTATTACCGTATTACCAGGAGACAGGCTAGAGGCTCTAGAGCTCTCAGACCTTGAGTGGAATGCTGAACCCCCCGACTGACTCATTGATGTGAGTCCAAATTCAAGGGGATCCATCAGAGATGTGCAGTTTGTCACTGATTTCGGCTCAAGGAGGAAAAAAGGGAGGAAGAAGAGAGGGGAAGGGAGGAGGAAGAAGAGGAGAAAGAGAAGTAAAATAATGGTGAACAAGAAATTCTAGCTGCAAAACAATACATTTTTTTCTCTATGTCTAAAGGCGACAGGGTTTCACCAGAAGCCCCACTTGGATGGTACAGAGAAGCCTCACTCAGTCACCTCCACTTCCCCTCAAAGTCTGGCCTCAGGGTAGTGCATGAGTAAGGGTGGGGGGAAGCATTTCAGAGCAAAGCAAGAAGTTGACAGACTGCGGCTTTCCAGGAGGGTAGGAGAGGGGAGGGCAGCATGAACCGCACAGGTGGCCCTCAAAGCCAGGAGATTTCAAGAAACTCCAAGTTGCCAAAAGCCTGGCAGTGGCTCCCCAGCAACCAGACTGGAGCCGTTAGAGTCCAGGAGGCTGTGGGTGTAAGCTGGCCCTGAAGGATGGAGATGGAGGCTGGGGAAAGGGCTGGCACAGAGGCGAAGGCATCAAGTTCTGCTCATTAACAGCGGCTGGAGATGCCAGCCTCCTGCTGTCTGCTTTGGTTTGGGAAATGAACATATTTTTTCAAAAGAGTAAGTTTTGCTCTTACTTTGAAAGTGGGCAGATTTGCTGGCATATAGTGGTCATTTTGCCTGTTAGGAGCATGGTCTCTACAGTCAGGCGATCCTGGATTCTGCTCCTGGTCTGGCCCCTTGTTAGCAGTACAACCCCCAAGTATCAGTGTGTGAGATGATGGAGATGGACATGGGGCCATGTAGGAGCAGAGCATTTCCTTTCTGTGGGGTGAGATACCATCAGCCCCATTTTACAGAGGGGCTGAAGCTTACAGAAGGGTTGATATTTATCCAAGTTCGCCTGGTCACCAAGTCCCACCAAGCGGTGGAACCAAAGTGCAAGTTCAGGTGTTTCTGCTTTCGGAGCCTAGGCCTTTCCCATAATCCCGCAGAGAGGGCAGCACATGAATGCAGGTGATACTGGCACCCACTCAAGAAAGGAACTTTGCCTCTCTGAGACTCAGTTTCTATCTGTAAAGTAAGGGTTAAATATACTAATGTATATAAAAGAGTCTAGTAATTTCAGGTGCACAATAGTGTATGGGGAAGATGCTGTTCTGAGAGCCAGGAGTCCTGGGCTGTAGTCTTTCCTCTGTATCATTGTGCTGTGTAAGCCTGAGCAAATCACAACCTCTCTGGGCTTTATAAAGAGTATTACAATTTCCAAGGGAACTTTAATGTTTATTTATTTTGAGAGAGAGAGAGAGAGAGAGAGAGAGAGCAAGCATAAGTAGGGAGGGACAAAGAGAGAGGGAGATACAGAATCTGAAGCAGGCTCCAGGCTCTAAGTTGTCAGCCCAGAGCCTGATGCAGGGCTCGAACTCACAAAATGTGAGATCATGACTTGAGCTGAAGTCAGCCGCTTAACCAACTGAGCCTCCCAAGAGTCCCCCAAAGGAACTTTAACACAGGAGTGACTTAGCCTTCCCTCTAGAGATTTTGATTCATTTGGTCTGGGAGGAAGCCTGCATATCTGGGTCTTCTAATCCCCCAGGTGCTTTGAATTAGCAAACAGGGTCCAGATGACAACACTGGTCCTCAGATGTACTCCCTGAACCAGCAGCATGGGCATCACCTGGGAACTTGTTAAGAATGTGAAATCTCAGGCCTCCCAGGGTCCTACTGAATCAGAAACATGGGTGATCTGTTTTTACAAGCCCCCCTCCCACCTCTCCCAGTGATTCTGATGTACATTCAAGTTTGAGGGCCTCTGGGCTACAGGAGGATTCAAGCCTAAGAGCCTACACTTTTTAGGTTGTGCATCAGAGGAGCAAGATCAAAGAACTGGGTAAGAGCAACAGAAAGTGGGGGCGATATTGGGAAAACAAAGAGGGATGGGAGAAGAGACCCAGAGAATCCAGAGGCAACCTCGACTTTGTCCCTGGGTAAGTTGGCATCACAGCTATGAAATCTGCTAAAAAATTTAAAAGGCTTCCAAAGACATGCTTCTCAAAACAGGGCATGCGGTTGGGGTGGCTGAAGCCACAGAAAGAAGATGGCATGTCTTCCTGGAAAGTCAATTTACCAGAACATGTTTTAAAGGAAAAAGTTAAATTATTTCATCAGTGAGTAATTGAAAACATGACTGTTAGATTAAAGCAAACAGATCTATGGTGCCAGAGAATACCACCTGCTTGTACACTTCTTAGATAAAAGGAAAGCTTCAAAGACATTTTATACTTGCATTGGGGAGCTTTAGACAACAGCCTCAAACCCCCTGGGGACCAGTTCTCTTTTCCTTGCCTTTTGGTGGAAAACACAACCATTAATGAATGAATTAATGGCCTGATTGATTAGATAGATGATTGAGTCTGACCTTGTGCCAAACACCCCATTGGACACCAGGAATATACCAGTAACAAAAATGGGCAGAGTTTCTGCCCTAGAAAAGCTTAACATGTAATAAGGCATGGTGAGCAAGCTCCAGCAATAATCCAATTAACACACGAATAAATACAAAATTACAGACTGGTAAGTGTTCTTAGAGAAAAAAAAAATAAAAGCAAAGACAGATGCAAGAGTCTTGCATAAGACAGGTGGCCAGTCTGGAGTGAGGTCAGAAAAGGCTTCTATTGAAGAGACACTGGAATTCAGACAGGAAGACCAGTGTGAGAAGCCTATTCCCAGGAGGTCTGGGGAAAGCATTCCATGTCTCTGGCTTCCCTTCCCTGGAACTCTTTTCTTTCTACATCTTTAACCCCCAGATCACGCCCAACTCCCTCCAGGAAATGTTTCCTGACCCACTCTAGCCACTCTGACCTTCCTCTGAATTTACATCATCTCATTCATCCAGCACCTGTGGAATCACTACTCACTCACACTTTCTGTCATTCAGGTCCCACCTTCATGATATTTTTCCATACCCAAGTGATACCAACACCAGAGCTGACTTAATCTTTTATCTAGTACCATTATAAGAAAACCATGAAGAAATAATAACGTAAATATGCCATAGGAAAAGGTATAAAGGGATAAAGTATAAAGGTATAATTCTCTTTCTGTTACAGAGGGAGATTGGGAAATGTTAGAAGCGTGTTCAAGGCACATCAGGACTTACTGAGACATTCTCCTTGAGGCCTCAGAAAGACCAAAGAAGGTATTAGAGGGGAAATGCAGGCACTTAGTGATCTGATAGTTGTCTGTGTAGTTCCTGAAATAACTTCATGCTCCACTAATGGTACACAGCATTGCTTTTTTTTTTTTTTTGCATGTTTAATGTTTTGTTTTCAGGAGGATGTTAGAGCTCTGTAACAAAACTATAAAATCCGCAAGGATAAAGGCTCCTTTACATTCCCCATAGCAACTGTGGTAAGTGTTGGAATGTTTCTTTTTTTTTTTAAGTTTATTTATTTATTTTGAGAGATAGCAAGTATGAGCAGGGGAGGAGTGGGGGGGGGGAGAGAGAGAGAGAGAGAGAGAGAGAGAGAGAGAGAGAGAGACTCCCAAGCAGGCTCTACGCTTTAATGCTGGCAGTGCATTAAGTGTCCTTAATCTTCCTTGAACTGTGCTAAATCCTTTCCATGTGTCACCCTATTTCTTCCCCATGATATCTCAGGGACAGAGGTAGTATTGTCATTTCAACTCTACAGAAAAGAAACTGAGGCTCAAGAGACAGAAGGAAATGACTTGATTGGGTTCATCCAAGCTGTAAGAGGCAGAAGGGGAGCTGGACCAGGTCTGGCACTGAAGCCCTCAGGCTCATTGCAGTCAATGGCTCAGACCATTTGGAAACAACTGGGGTGACTCAGGCTTATGTCACAGATACATATTCTGATGAACAGTGCTTACTTTTGCAGAGGGGCCCAGCGCAAAAGATTCTTATGAAAATAAAATGAGAACATAAATGTAAAAAGGGGTGGAAGAAAAGAAATGAAGCTAAGTATTGCACACAACCGATTACTCAGTAAAACCCATTATGAAACTCTCCTCACCTGCTCAGCCCTCTGTGACTCCCGACTGCCTCCATATGCGTGTCAGACATCCAACTTGCATATTTTGCCATGATGATCTTCCCCACATATTTGACCTGCATGCATTGATAATAAATAACTGAACTGTATTTTGAACGCACTTGTATGGTTCAATGCATAATGCAAAAATTATAAAAGGGAACATGGTAAAAACTCCTCCACCCTCCCCTTTCACCCAGGTCCTCTTCCCAGATACAACCACTACTGCTATGGTCTGCATGTTTGTGTTCCCTGACAAAATTTACAATTTGGAATCTTAACCCCCTTCGGATGGTGTTAGAAGGTAGGGGCCTTTGGGAGGCAGTTAGGTCATGGGAGTGGAGCCTCCATGAATGGGATTGGTGCCCTGATAAAAGAGACCATAGAGAGCTCCTTAACCCCTTCCGGCTTGTTAGGACATAGTGAGAAGGCACAAGCTATGAACCAGGAAGAGAGCCTTCACCAGAGCGTAACCATGATGGTACCTTGATCTTAGAATTCCCAGCCTCCAAAACTGTGAGAACTGTGGTTGCTTTTAAGCCACCCTGTCTATGGTATTTTGTTATAGCCAACGGAACAAACGAAGACACCCTGTATCTGTTTCTTGTGTGTCTGCTAATATATAAGCAAATAGACACACACACAGACACACACGCATGCAGGCACACACATACAAGAATGCACACATGTATACCCTTTTTAAACAAAAATGAAGCATACAGCATAATGCTCTTCCTGTTGCTTTTATGACTTAACAATATGCCTTAGAGCTTGTTTTATATCATAATGTAAAAACTTCCTCATTTTTTAGGGCTGCTTTGTGTTTGTTTGTCCCATTCTTCAACCAGTCTCCAACCGATGAGCAGTTAGGTGGTTCCTAATCTTTCGATATTGCAAACAACACAGCGGGAATAATCTTCCAATTATACTATTAATGACATGGCATCTTCCTTTCAATCAACTGTTTCTAAAAACTTTTCTCCCATCCTAAGCAGTATCTATGAAAGCACAGATATGATGAGCTAATGATATATTTTTCTAATCACACTACCATAGATAGATAAGAAATCCACAGCCATTTAAACCAAAGTGCTTGCTGTGTATCACCTATAACCATTCTGCTTCACACCTGTGCCATGCATCCCCTATTTAGGGAAACACCTGCTGCCCAGACGTTCCAAACTCCTTGGCCAGATACAGGACGCCCTTGAGGATCTGTCCTCTGCCTCCCTCTCCAAACTCATTTCCCCTGTGTCCTATGCTCAAACCTTGTGAAATCATAGGCCACTTTTTTTAAGTTTATTTGAGAAAGAGAGAGATCGAGAGAGAGGAAGAAAATCCCAATCAGGCTCCATGCTATCAGTATAGAGCCTAACATGAGGCTTGAACTCATGAACCATGAGATCATGATCTGAGCTGAAATCAAGAATTGGACGCTTAACTGACTGAGCCACCCAGGTGCCCCTGTGGAATTGTAGGCTGTTTTAGGTGCATGCCAAACTGGATCATGCCCCAGTAACTTTGTACATACTCCTCCCTTGCTTGAAACAGCATCTGCACCTTGTCCTCTGGAGAACCCCTGTTCTCTTCTCAAATTGTAGTCCAAGTTCTCCCCCTCCAGGAAGCCCTCTCTGCCTTCTTCATCCAAACCTGCATCCACATACCTGGCACATGCGTGCTTCTACTTTAACCCTCAGCACACAGAGTTAGTACGGCAGAGTGCTTAACAAAGTAGGGTCTGGGGCACTGGGTAGCTCAGTTGGTTAAGAATCTAACTTAATCTAATCTAATCTAGCTCAGGTCATGATCTCACGGTTCGTTAGTTCGAGCCCTGTGTTGGGCTGTCAGCCCAGAGACAGCTTCAGATCCTCTATTCCCTTCTCTCTCTGCCCCTCCCCTGCTTGTTCTCTCTCTCTCTCTCTCTCCCTCCCTCCTTCCCTCCCCCCCTCAAAAATAAATAAACATTAAAAAAGAAAGAAAGAAAGAAAGAAAGAAAGAAAGAAAGAAAAGAAAGAAAGAAAAGGTCTGAATTGGGTTGCCTGGGTTCAAAGCCCAACTCCAGCACGTACTACTAGAGGCTTGACCTTGCGCAGACTGCTTAATCTCCTGGGAGTTTCAATATTTCCATTTGTAAAATGGTGATAATCATAACATCGACCTCATAGTGAGGATTAAAAGATGTGTTTAGCAGAGTTAAATGCTCAGTAAATGTGCATTATGGCTACCACCCTTATAGCTCTGTTTCCCCTGCTACATTATTAGCTCTTTTTAGCCTCCAAGCTCTTCAGTGTCTAATCCTGTCAGGCCTACCTTCAAAATAGATCTCATTTCTGAGCACATCTCACCCAGGCCATACTGCCAGCTGAGTGCCAGCCACCGTCCTCTACCATCCAGGCATCAGCCTCCAAAGGGCCCCTGTGTACTGTTTCCAGCAGCCAGAGGATCAGAGTCCCCTTTAAAATAGAAGTCAGATGCGGTCGTATCCTGCTCTGAACCATCCAGAAGTTTCTATTCTTATTTTTATTCTTAAAATAAAGGTTTCTTATTCTTAAAATAAAACCCAAAGTCCTTACTATGGCAAAAGAGGCCCACCCCATCTGGCCCCTGCCTCCCTGCCTCTTCATGGTGCTCCCCCAACTCCAGCCACACTGGCCTCCTTGCTGTTCCTCCAGCACACAGAGAGAATCCTCACCTGAGAGGTCCCCTTATTCCTCTGTTATTCCCACAGGTAGCCACAGGGCTTACTCCCTCACTCCATTCAGGCCCTGACCTCTATTCAGAATGACTGCTTACCATTCCTCTGTGGTCCTTCTCTGTTCAAAACACCCATGGCTTCTGGACATAATGTTTATATTTGTCTATCTGTCCCAGTGAAATGCAAGCTTCATAAAGACAGGGACATCATTTTATTCCCCACTGTATCCCCAATCCTCCAGCCAGTGCCTGGCACATAGTTGGTGCTCAATAAGTACTTGCTAAGTGAATGGACAAATGAATACTGCAATGCCCAGAAAGGGGCCGGTAACATTTTTGAGGGTTAGCAAATGTTTGGAGAGGAATGGAGAGAGGGAGAGAGAAGAATCAAAGGAAGGAAGGAAGGAAGGAAAGAAGGAAGGGAGGGAGGGAGGGAGGGGAGAAGGAAGCCCAGAGGATTTTGCTTTTTAGTTGTCATGTGTGTTTACTGAAATATTTACATATCATGAAATGTACCACTGCAAGTGTACAGGTCAGCACATTTCAGTAAATTTCCACACTGAGGAAACCATCACCACCACCCAGTTTCTGAACTCTCCCTCACTCTTCTGGCCCATTTGCTGTCAGCCCTGCTCAGAGCTCCGTCCCAAACCACCACCAATCAGCTTCTGCACTCTCTAATTTTGCCTTTTCTAGAAATTTCATATAAATGGAATCATACATTATGTAGTCTTTTCTGTCTGGCTTTTTCTGCGACGTTTCATAATTATTTTTAGGTTCACCCATGCCATGCATGCATAGTAGCTTGTTCCTTCTTATTCCTGAGTAATATTCCATGGTAGAGATATGCCACATTTGTTTGTCCATTTTCCAGTTGATGGACGTTTGTAGGGTTTCCTGTTTTAGGTTATTAGGAAGAATGTTGCCATGATTTTCAGGCACACATGTTTCCAAGTGTCTGGGGACGATACCTAGCAATGGACTTGCTGGGCCATACAATAACCATATGAGTCCCGAAGATTTTGATGCCCTAAGACTTTTGGAATCTCCACTGAGGCTTGTAAGAAAATGCTCCAACTGTGGTAGAGAAAAATGCATGTATAACTCAGTTTGCACTGCAAGCCCAGCTCCAAGTCCTAAGTACGTGGCCAATTCATTATGCCTGTGTTTGAAGCCCATTTGCAGTTGTATTTGATGTATTGTCTGTGGGGAGACGGTGAAATTTGCCAGCCTTCAGACTAACAACTGAGCCTAATTTTTCACCCAGTGATTCTAAAGAAGTTTCTTCTTGGCAGAGGTTTGGGCGAGGAACAGTTGAAATTGATTGTGGCAAATGATGTGGGAAGAAGTGACACAGTGTTTACCACTGAAAGCACAAGTGAAAGGTGAAGTGAACATCATCAGGCAGAAGAGTCTCTGCCCCACACCCCCCCCCCGCCCTCCCATGAGATTTTGGACCCTGCCAAAGCATCCTGGACCCCTCATCACTGCCAACCACAGAGGCCTTGAAACCACAGGTGCCTCTAGCACCCCAGATCTTAGATCCTGCCAGGTTCATCCTGACAAATCCTCCATTCGGGTTTTATTATTTTTTTTAACATTTTATTTATTTTTGAAAGAGAGAGACAGAGTGCGAGCAGGGGAGGGGCAGAGAGAGAAGGAGACAAAGAGTCCGAAGCAGGCTCCAGGCTCTGAGCTGTCAGCACAGAGCCCTATGCAGGACTGGAACTCGTGATCATGACCTGAGCTGAAGTTGGAGGTTTAAGCTTAACCGCTTAACCAACTGAGCCACCCAGGCGCCCCCCTCCATTCAGGTTTTAAACCTCATTGTTATGATGATGGGAATCACCATGAGCCTAAGTTTGCCTGGGCTGTGCTGGCATTTACAGAAAGCTTCCAGGCTTTCATCTCCTGCCTTGCCACACCCCCTCCAACCCCCCCCCCCCCTTAGCTCTGCTTTAGTTTCAAAGACTTCACCCAGTGAGGAAATTGACCTTCAGGTGAATGCCTCAAGGACTGAACCCTCTTGGCTTCTGTCCCCATCCTACCCTATGAGAAAATGAAATGCTAATAACCACAGCTCTCCTTAGAGATCTTTTGTAGCATAAAATCAGAGTTGGTCCTAGGATATAATTTGGGCTTCAAAAGTCAATCTCTGATGTTCCCAATTGAACAAGGTAAAATGTCCATTTGACAAAGGTAAAAAAAAAAAAAAAAGCAGACTGAATGCAGAAGCTCTCAGAGCTTTGGGTAAATAAATATTCTCTCTGCTGGGCTCCAGCCTCCCTGCAAAGAGAGAGGACACTGGGAAAATGATGACTCAGGTGGGCAGATTTCGAAGGAGTTCTTCTTGTTGCTATTGTTTGTTTGATGCAACAGGGGTTCTATCTGAGAAGAAGGGACTGCAGGCCATCTTTCAGGTCCAATGAGTTGAGAGGTCAGCAGCCTCCAGGTGATCCATGTGCAGGAGTTGACTGACAAGGGTGGAGATGGAAGAAAGAAGTGAGGACACCGTTGGCCTCAAGGCCAGGGTCTGAATCCTGGTGAGAGATGCTGAAGGAGCATCTGTGAGGCTCAAGGGACCCTGACAGTACAGCTTTGAGGGCCAGGGGACAAAGTAGGCACATGCAGGGAGAGGCAGCATTTGACTCATTTCAGCACAGCATGGAGTGTGGCTTCTGCTCAGGAAATACAGCGAGAATGCAGCACCCCCCCCCCCCACACACACCCTCCCCACCAACTGAGTGAGGCAGGCTGCAGGCTTTGGGCTGGATGATCTCGGTTCAAATCCTGACTCTGCTTCCTTCTTTCTGACTTTGGACAAGTTGCTTCACCTGTCTGGACCTCAGTTTTGTCATCTGTAAACTGGATATATTAATAATAACCATCTCCCTAGTTTGCTATGAGGAATAAACGAGTTAATACACAGAAAGGAACTATCTGGGTATATAGAAAGCGTCTGCTAAATGTGTCGGAGTTATTGCTATTGTTATGGATTTGAGAAGCACTGGGTGACACCACCCTGGCATATACATTAATGTCAAGGTGATTCCAGTAGGAGCCACTGAAAAGAGGCCTGGAGCAAACATAGCCTCAAAGACCCATTTAAGAGTTCATGTGAAACCTCCTTGGGACTCCCAGCAAAACCTGAGTGAGACTTTGAGGGAATGTGGGGGACCCCAAGGCCTTTCAGGAGGTATGACCACTGTTACCCAAAGAAGAAACTGGCAGAAACATAGAGGAAACAGCTGCTGAATGGTTTAGCAGGTGAAAGTATAGCCATCCACACTGCCCAGGTTCAAATTCCAGATCTGCTACTTCCTAACTCGGTGTTCTCAGTGAGTTAATGAAATTTCCCCGGGCCACAGTTTGCCTCAACTGTAAAATGAAAATAAAAATAATAGTCCGTATTTCATAAGGTGTTTGTTGGGTTTTCAAGAGATCCTTAACATGGTACAGTGTCCAATAAACATGGGTGATCCAAACTAGCAGATTAGGAGCAAGAGGGCCTCATGTGGTGGGAACAGTATGTGCAAAGGCCCAAAGGTAGAGAGAGAGCACAGGTGCAGGAATCAGTGAGGAGGCAAGGGGTGTGGGTGCAGCTCCCATAAGGCTTATCCTGGGCTCACAGGCCTTCTTTTCACAAATGGAGTGATGATGAGCAGGAAAGAGATTTCTGGGACATCGGTAAATGACATCGATCGTGTCTGTGTCTCACCAGCTATATTTTAAGCCCTTTGAGGGCTGAGACCTTATTTTCCACCTTTGAACCCATAGCACCTGCCACCATGCCCAGCACAGAGTGACCGCTAAGTTGGTGTTTAGGAGATGTTAAAAGCACTGGGAAAAGCTCCAGACTAGGATTCTGGTACAGCTTTGGCCTTTACTGATTCTCTCTAGGACCATGACCAAGTCATGCCACTGATGCTCAGCTTATGTTGGACCAACAGAGATTATGGAAGGGATTTTAGAGATGAAGAAACATAAGTCCAGAGGACAGGAAGAACATAGTTAACATGAAACATTAAGTTAATAATAGTGTAAGGGCTGCAACCATTCCATCTTCTAAGTCCAGTGCCCCTTTCCACCTGATTTTTCACAGGGAAGATTAATAATTGTTTTGCTGTGTAGTTGAACTTCATATTCTCTGTAAGCTTGCATATTTATTTTCAATGAGCTGGTCAATTCATCTTGAGACTCTATTCTTCCAAACCAACTTGGGGGTTAATAATAAGCACTTATAACACTGATATGAAGAAAAAATAATCCTGTATTACGAATGAAGAAACCCAACCTCAAAAGAGCTTAATTTACTTGCCCCAATTCACACACCTGTAGGGAAGTTGCAGAGTCCAAATTCAAACTCAGAGCTTCCTGGAATCCAAAACCCCTGTGCTTCTCTCTAGGGAAAGTGGATTCTGGGTACTAGTTAAGACACTTTGCCTGGAGTGCAAGGCTTCTGTTGGAGGTCTGGGGATCTGCCGCCACAGAAAAGCCTCCAGCACAGAAGGCTGTGACTCAACCCTTCTGAAGGTTCAAGGCCATCTTGAAGTGCTTGACTACTTGGGAAAACCAATGAAAATCTGAAACTCTTCTCTAATTCTCTCCCTCTCTCCTTCTCTGAAGGGCAGTAGGCCTGTAAGAATAATCTCATCGTTCACCACACCCCTTGCTGATTCGGATAAAGAGAGGTCAAACAGAAATGCAGCTTTGCAGCTTTATAACTTATAATCACTGGGAGACGGTAGGGCAACAGTAGGGCAAGCTGTGGGCTCTGATATCAGATGCAGCACAAAGGACCCTGGTCACCTTCCAGTTAAACAGCCTCCAGAGTCTCTCCCCAATTTCCTCCCTCCCAGCCCCAATCCTCTTCAAGAAAATCGATGCTTTCATTTTGCTGGAACTGAAATTCACATTTAAATCCCTATTACATCATAAGAAATGTCCCATGCATCTGCACAGATTCACCAAATGTATTACTGTCTTTTGCATTTTTTCCCATAAAGATCTATATTAATCCAATAATGCTCCATCTCCATTAAGACACTTCCATTAAAGGCTATTCCTGTATGAAGACTCCTGAAGTGCCTGCAATTCTGTTCCCACTGTAAGCTGGAGAACTCTAGAAATAAACGGTAGCTATAATTTAGCAAGAACCTTCTATGGGCTATGTATCTTATACAATGATAAATATGTTACTTAGCTGTAAGTTTGGTTGCTAAAACAGAGGACCCCCCCCCCATTACAGTGGTCAAATGATACTGAATTTTATCTCTCATTTAAGTAGGAGTAAAGTGTTTCAGACTGGTGTAGGGGCTCCAGGATGTCAGAAATCCCAGGCTCCTTCTAGCTTGTTGCTCTGCCATCTCTGGGTGTTGCCATCGCTCACCTTGTCCAAGACAATGCATTGCTACCTTCCAGCCAGCTAAGAGGAAGGGAGAAAAGAAATTCCCTTTCCCTTTAACGACAGGAACTTATAGATGGCATAGCTACATACTGCCAATGAGCCAGAACTTAGTCAAGGACTACACCCAGATGCAAAGGAGGCTGGGTATTGTAGTCTTTAATCCAAATGGCATGAACCCAGTTAGAAATGAGAGGTTCCATTCCTATAGAAGAAGAGGATACTAGGGTAACACTAGCAATATGTGCCATACAAGAGGGTCCTAAATGAGACTAGACCCCAAGATTTTTGAACCTATGACAAGAACAGGCTAAAAATAAATTTTTCTGCCAAAAGAATAGCCTCATCTAGGCTAGGATGTCCATGCCTCATTTCCAACTTTACGTAATATGAAATAACCCAAAATATGGATGTGTGATTGGTCTATTTCTGTGGCAGGGATAGGTTATACCACTGTGGGTGGGATGGGGTTTTCCCTGGAGTGAAGGAATGTTCCCACATTCCTTTGAAGTTTGGTCAATCCTAAAGCAAGAAATGAGGATTCTGAAAATAGACCTTAAATGAGAGGGATGGAAAATTGTCTCCTCTCTCAGAATTGGGGATCAGTTTGGCCTCGACTGCACAGTATAGAAATGCCTACAGTATTTCTGGTGAGGGAAGGAGGCAACTCAGGCCCAGCCATGGGGAAGCAGGCTAAAAGAGAGAATAAAACCAGCAAGTTAAGGGAAGCTGAGAACACATCTGGACCTGTTCAGTCATTGAAAATAATTTCCTATTCTGCTTCTTTTTCAACTAGTCCCAAATTGTCAGTAAAAGCTTGTTAATAGCCACATCTTGCTCTCCGTTCTAATATGGAGAAAAAAGGCAAAGTGCCTCCCCCACACTCACGATGAAGTAGACCTGCCACTCTGACCTTTCTTTAATTCCTCAGACACACCACGTTCCTTCCTGCTTCAGGGCCTCTGGACACACAACTTCTCCCTTTCTGGAATGCCTGCCCCGGCACCTTTACCTGTACACTCCCACCCACCTGAGCTATCATCTTGGATGTCATTTCAAGAAAACCTTCCCAGACTCTCCTAACCCTCACTTCCCCAGACTCCGTAGGTTCTTTCTGACACTCTTTCATAACTCTCTAATATTGTATTCATTATTTACAATAGCATATTTATTCATGGCATTGTTTCATCAGTATCCTTCTTCTCTACTAGATTATAAATACCACAGGGGTCAGGATCCATGTCCAGTTTATCTCACTCTGAATGTCCAGCACCTAGGACATTACCTGGCACATGGTAGGTTCTCAATTAGTATGTGTTGAATGAATGAATGGGAATAGTGCTCTACTCCTGAGGCTGGAGTAGCATGGGGGTCCTCAGCAGAAGACAGCTCTGGCTACCAGAGTTTTGACCCTCATGGGGCTTTAGCAAGGAGGCAGCACTATGGTGACATCATAGGGAGACTGGGATAGAAACACTGGCAGTTCAGAAGGGTTCCTAAGAGCCTCTCAGAAATACCTGAGGAGACACATTGGGACATAAGGGGCTTCACCTTATTGCTCTCATGTTTTTGCCATTTGGATTACACGCATGGAAATAATGTCATCTAAATCTCTAACCTTACTATGGGGGGGGGGAGTATTTTTAATCTCTAGTTAACAGATACAAAAACTGAGGTTCAGAAGTGTTTGGAAACCACCCAAGGTCACACAGTGAGTAAACGGAGACTAGGTCTGCCCATCTTCAGAGACTACCGTCATTTCACATGCCTTCCAGAGAAACAAGAAGAAATGGGGGAAAACCCTCAAAAGTCAATTCACAGAAACAATTCCAATAGTAAAATTTTCCAGCTGATGGCTTCTCCATGAGGACTCTTCTCTGTGAATGTCTCCTTGGCTGAATGCTTCCAGGCCACCCTCTGAGAGCCTCCACCATTTAAACTTAACACTGATTACTTTTCATGAAGTTTGGTTTCCGTTATGTCCTTTGGCTTCTGCAATCAGACTCTTAGGTTTACAAATCTTTGAAGGCTGTTACTGGGGCTTCCCTGAACTGCCTCTCTATCAGCCTACGTGGGATTTTTTTTTTCTCTCTCTCTCTTTACTCACATAACAAGTGTGCTTTTGAGTTCTGTCCTCTGAAACATACAGACTTTATCCATGACCCTCAAGGGTTAGCAACCCAAAAGGAACATGCTGAAATGGATCCAGTTTTTCCAAAGGGCAGTTTGGGTTTGTATCTCCAGAGCTTCTAAAATGTGCATCTATTTCACCTAGTATTTCCACTTCAGAGGGTCTTCTCAAGAAAAAATCAGTTAGATGTGCAAAGACGTCATATTATGGATTTTTTTAATCAGCAGAAATGTTTGCAATAGTTAAAATATGGAAAAAACAAAATATCAATAATAGGTGGTTGGTAAAATAAATGGAGATGCAATGATATGCAATGGAGCCATTAGAAATGACAATACAGACTTTTACTGATGATGAATAATGTTCACAGTAAGAAAAAGTAGGTTCAGAAGCTAATTGTGGAATATGATTTCTTTCTGTTAAGATACAGATTAATTGTTTATTTAACAAAATGTACTGAGTGGTTACTATTTATCAGGTGCTATGCTAGGAGCTGGGGATATAGCAATGAATAAAAGAAATTAGGCTATCTATGAGGAGATCACCATCCACTGACCATTCTCTGCTGGTGGTGATCACTGTGGTCAGTGGCTCAAACTCTCTGAGACTCAGTTACCTCATCAATCAAAAATGGATAATAACAATTAGCTACAGAGATGTGGGAAGGTCAAGTACATATGAATGTAAAAGTTCAATAAATGTAAGGTATACAGTATTTATCATGCCGAAATCTACTACTTTGTACCAATCCACCAGGGATTACTGTGATTTTATGTAAAGAACCTGAGGTGGCATCTCAATTCTAGTCTCAACACAACCGTCAAATATCTATACAACCAAGTGGAAATCATTGCATTCAGTCACTTTCGTCAGTCAGTCATTCAACAAACCCTTATTGAATACCTACTATGTGCCTTACCATAGCTTGTAGGATTCTTTTTTTAATTTAATGTTTTTATTTATTGCCTATAGGATTCTATACCCTCTAGCCCCCTCTGCCTTCTGCTCCTACCATTGGCCTACCAACACTGACCTTCTTGAACTTCCTCAAACCTGTCAAGTTTGCTCCCATTTCAGGGACTTTGCTCTTGCTGTTTTATTCTGCCTGAAATGTTCTCCCTCCTGTATGTCCTGACTGGATCTTTCTATTTTTCCAGTCTCAGCTTAAATATCCCCTCTCAGTAAATCCTGAGCATCCTAGGGCATTCTAGGCCTCTGCTCATGACCCTATTTTATCATCTTCATAACATTTACCACTATCTCCTATGATAAAATTAATTTTCTTGTTTATTATCTGTCTTCCCCACTACAATGTAAGCTCCAGGAGAGCAGACACCTAGTTTGTCCAGTTTGTTGCTGTACCCTAGGTCCTAAAACTGTACCTGTCACATAATAAATGTTTAATAAATTCTGTCAGATGAATGAATGAATGAACGAATGGACATGCCTGGCCCCAGGCTAAAGCAAAGGATATAACAATGAGCAATAGACATATAATCTTTTATAATCATCACCTTGTGATGCCTGATTTCTCAGTCCTCCAAAAGGGAATTATGCTTGCCCCTGTCTTACGTGAGGAATCTTTATAGTTATAAAACAAGCATTCGTTTAAATATGCACAACCCCCTATCAGACCCTTTCTCCAGGACTCTCCTCTGCCAGAGTGCTGACTAATTATCCTTTAGAATCTACAATGGCTCCAAATTTTGATTAAATGCTTTCTTGGCTTTTGAAATTCCAGGCCAGACTATTAGGCTATGCTCTGCTATGGCATTACCCAGCGCAGTGACTGACTGAGACAGAATTTGTCCCCCTCTTACTTTGCAGCTATTTCCTTGAGTATTTTGATCCGGGTGAGAAGTATGACATTATTGATTTGCTCTGCTCCACTCACCAACTGCCTCATCTGCAAGAGCAGGAATCTTTATGGCTTCAATAATTTCCCGGAGTGCAAAGAACTCTTTTATATTTTTGCTTGGCGCTTTGCAATTCTGTAAATTTTTTATGGACTCTGAGGTTAAGTTTCATCCCTTGCTCTCAAGCTCATTGGGATGTCTACTTGTGCTCCAACAAAGAACCTGTCCCTTTTGTACTCAGTCATGTCCCACCCCATCCTTATCTTTAGAGAGGGAGGAAGAGAAGAATAAGAGAGAAAAAAATAAAATAGAATTTTAGAGTTAAATCCTATATATTTTTTAACTCAAAAGAAAAAAAAAGCATCTCAGAAATGTCTAGTGACTTGCCTAAAAGAACACAGCTAATGAGTGGGAAACCCTCTTCTGCTTCTGATGTGTTCGTTGGTCATTGGTGGTCACCAATATTTTGGTTCTCTCCTTCCTGAGCACAAAGGAGAGGAGTCCTCTTCTCTGCCCCATGAGGACATATGACTTGCTGTGGTCAATGAAATGTGAGTGGAAGTGCAATGTGCAATTCCAGGTGGATGTTACAAGAGGTGGCACATAATTTATCATGTCTTTCCCACTTCCGGATGGTAGAGGCTCCATCTACCTGCATCCCCAAATGAACCCAGTGACCCAAGAATGACATGTACTGTAAATAAGAAGTAAATCCTTATCATTTTAAGCACTAGGATTTGGGGCTGTTTGCTACTACACATAACCTAGCTCGTCCTAAGTGATACAGCCTCCAATTCCAGAGCCTCCTGATAAGGCCATTTGGAAATTTTTAGAAAAAAAAACTTTGGCTGAATGATCTGGAAGATTTGGAAAGAAAGGGACCTAGAAAATGCAATTGTTTTAACATCATAGATTTCCCTTGTATAGTTTTGTTTAGCCCAAGAATTGGTAAAGCTATGAAACAAGGAAAAGTCCAATTCATAGGAAAATATTCCAATCACTTCATAACTTGGCCCTATGCCCTACTTTCCAGCCTCAACTCTCTAAATCTACCCTACAGATAACTATCTGGCTATTCATTCAAATATCTACTGGGTTGCTGGTATGTTTAAAACATGTTACGGACTTTAGTATATCAAAGCATTACATATACGTCTCATTCTTTGAATGTCCTTGCCACCAATCCCCAGCCTTTCTTTCCAATACAATAAACTTTATTCATGCTGCAAGATCCACATTACAATTCTTTCTACTAGGAAGACTTGTCTTACACCACTTTTTCCAAAGCACATTTAGCTTACTCGATCTCTGTGTGTTTATTACACTTTGTATGTCTTTGTTTTTACCTACTGAGCAGGTGGCACTATAATTGCTGGTTCACATATTTATTTCCAGCACTGGATTGTGAACTCTTTGAGGGCAGGGATCATGCCTCCGTCATTGCTGAAGCTCTAATGCCTGGCTCCTTGTCTATGCCCAATAAGCATTTGATGAATGAATGGCTGAATAGTGTGATTCAACCTCACTATTCTTTCTGATTCAGCTTCCAACATCCCAGCATCTTAGCTTTCTATAGGGGAAAATGGTACCCAGAGTCCTAGAAATCAAGCTGAGCTGGAAGTCTGGGAAGGTGCTTAATTTATAAACATACCTGGGTGGGTCAGTGGGAAAGGGGAGCTGTTGAGTATCTTTGTGGCTGCTTGGCCTGGAAGCAGCAGAGACTTCATGAATGTGTTAATATGTCTTAATGTGTTATTATGTGTTATATGTATAACTTAATGTGTTATTAGGTGTTATTATATATTATGTGTTGATATGTCTGTGATAGATAGCTACCAAGACTGGCTTGCTTAGGAAAGCAAGTATCACTTAATGAGCACGAATAACCCTCTTAGAGGTCCCCCAACATAATTATGCCAGTGGGGATGTCCTCCTTCCCTGTTTGCATTTCAAACATAGTAAATCATATGCTACCCTCATGAGCCCAATGCTTGGATCTCAATGATGGAGCATAAGAAGCCTCAAGCTATGTAGCAAGGCCTGTCATTTCTACAACATCAACACTACTGGTCTGTAGAAGTAACCCCAAGTCAACTGAGCCGTCAGATGGCCACCTCCCCTCTTGGTTACCCTCCTTCTCACACTTGTGTCTGCCCACAGCCTGGGCTTTCTGCATTGGTTTCCTCATCCACATTTGACATAATCCATATTTTCCACTTTAAACATTTATAGCAAACTTGGAGGGAAAATATTCTCTTTTCAACAGGCCTTCTAATGTCATTTAACAGTGAAGGTCAGAGCAATGAATGCTCTGCAAAAGAATTCCTCTCCTGATTTTCAACCCATGGCAACCAGAACCAAGGGCAGGAAGCCTAGAATCCTTTTACCTAGTTTGCTCCTCCATGCTCTCCACTATCCATCACCTGACTGCCCTGTTAAGGGGGAAAACAGCTGAGAAACTACTTTTTAATAGATGTACAGTATTTTTCTGATTATGAAAATGCAATTATGAAGATCCCTTGCAGTAAGTTCAGGATACATATAAAACTATATGGAAGATAATAAGATCACCTTTACTCCACCACCCAGAAATAATGACTACTAACAATTTAGTGTCTAATCTTAGATCTTTCTTCCAAAAAAAGGATTATATTATTTCTTACTAAAGTGGGTTGTATTATGGATACCATTTTGCAAGCTCCTTTTATTCTAATTCTAATTATAATATGGAGGTCTTTCTGGTGTGGGAATGTATATGTTTGCCTAACATGTTAACAGCTGCATAATATCACTGGACACTCAGGCTATTTCCACTTGTTGATTATTACTTAAAACATAATTTAAAGATGCTGTGACTATCCTTCTACAGACAGATGAGTGCTCTTTACTCTCTCTTTCATATAAATTTCTTGATGTAGAATTGCTCTTCCAAAGGATGTAAGTCTCTTAAGGACTTTTTTTCAGAAAAATCCTAGAATATTTTTGTGTACCTATTCTTCCAGATGAATTTTAGTATTCTGTCAATTAATAAAGAAAATTCTGCTAATGTTTTAATTAATATTGCATAACATTTTTATAATTAGGGATAAATTGGCATGTATCCAATACTGAAAACAACAGATTTATTTACCTCTTATAGCCTTCAATAAAGATTTGTAATGTCACACAACACAGAATATATACATTTCTTATTAAGTTTCTATCTAGATTATTTTACATTTTTACTGTGATCAGTATTTTATTCTAATTTTATTTTATTGATTTTTACTTATCTGTAGGAAAGCTATTAGGGATTTTTGTGTATATTTTGTACCTGCAATTGTTTTTGAAGATGATTATTTGGTGGCTAAAGCCATCTCATTGTATGTCATGGTTTCAGTTGTATTACTAACAGGCATAAATCATGCAAACTCATTTGGAAACTTCACGGATGTAAGAGTGACTGTGTCATTTGGAAAGTTCACCAAGGATAGTTGTATTGATCGTGTTCTTTATTTTCTGATGCTTTGAAATCTTGAGGCCTTGCTTGAAGTCTTGAGGAAAGACTGCCCCTCCCAGGGCTGGCTAATTCCTAGAGACAGCAAACCACTAGCCTTCAGGCAAGCACAGCTTCCATAAGCAAACCAACCCATCCCAAACCCATGGCCCCCAACCACCTTCTTAAATTCCCAGTGATTCCCCTGTCCTTTTCTCCCCATGGCCTGGTATGAGACAACTCGGGACAGCCCCAACACCCCAGAGCACAATGAAATTATTCAAACTAGCCAATCCTAAACCTGCTTGCCATGCCTCACCTGTTTCTTCCCATGGAAACCACAATAAAAGCTCAGGTCCATGCTTTCCTCCTGCTCCTCTGCCACCTGACCAAGCCTGGTGCTTCCCCATGTGGCCCTGGTGCTTCCCCATGGTATGGCACACCTCCTCCTCTTGGGAACTGAGCAACAAACTGTCTTTTCAGTGGCAGTTGTCCCTTGATCTGTTGGCCTCACCACAGTTGAATAATAATAAAATCTACATTTTAAAACAATAGTTTTAATAAACTGTCAGAAAGTCTGATACAGGAGCAAGAGGCTGGGCTTTAGAGTCAGACTATCATGGGGTTGAATTAAACTGGCTCGTTGCTGTGTGTCCACAGACAAGTATCTCATTCCTCTGATCCTCCATTTCTCTCTGCAGGGTGGAGGTTCTGAGAAACACAATGACTCACTGAAGTTCACCGAGGCAGTGGGCAGCTGAACTGGGATTCAAACCCACTAAGTCTGAACCCAGGCCCATGCCACTAAATTACAATGTACTTCATCTCACTGTGATGTATGAGTGTCCTGAAGGGCCACAGCCACAATTTTGAGTCCATGATTTCGTCATCCCGGTCAGAAGCCAGAGTCTAAGATGCAGAAGAGAAGAAGAAAAGACAAGTGCTTCCTTCCACAAGCTGAAAGCTACCATTTCCCTTAAATAAGGGAGGGTCCTGGTAAGTTGGACTCTTTTTTTTTTTAATATTTTTTGTTTATTTATTTTTGAGAGATGGAGAGAGAGACAGAGCATGAGTGGGGAAAGGACAGAGAGAGGGAGACAGAGGGGCTGAAGCAGGCTCCAGGCTCCAAGCTGTCATCACACAGCCAGACACAGGACTCAAACTTGTGAACTTGAATCAAAGATTCAAGACTTTGAATCTTTGTCGGACACTCAACTGACTGAGCCAACTAGGTGCCCTGGCTGGTAAACTGGACTCTTATTGATTGAGTGGAGCTATTCTGAAGCCAAGACATGCTTTACATACCCATTGCATTGTGGAAAAACAGCACTTGAATAAGTAGAAGAGCAACAGCAAGAGAGCTACCTGGATTAAAATGCCCACTCTGTGATTCATGAGCAGCTCTAAGGACCCACAGCCTCCCCTCAGCTCTTGTGAGATGTGCACAAAAGGAAGAATCATGCAGGTCCTTCTTTATATGCACTTAGCACCTACTGGGAGCTTACTTTCTGCCAAGACTCCACTGAAGAATTCATAATCACAAATTCATGTAAACCACAAAACAGCTCTATAAGAAAACAAGTTATTATCTCCATTTGGCAGATTAGGAAACTAGGATTGAGAGAATAGAGAGTCTAACTCAAGGTCACAAATCTAAGAAGTAGATGAGTCAGAATTTGAACCTTAGCCTACCTGGCTTTTAATCACTTTGCTCTACTATGTCTGTTTTGGTGTTCTTGGTGCCCATTCACATGATGACTTTGATATTTTTCTGACTGATTATTTTCTGGTGATTGTATTGGTCCAATAATGAGACACTAATGAACATATGTAACAGTGCAGGTGGCATGATCAGTAGTACTGCAGAAACTTCATGCTGCAAAGATTTTACATTTTAACTATTACTGTTGGTTGCTCTCCTGCTTGTTCCAGATTGCTGCTGGCATGTCCCATGATGCACTGGGCATGCAAACCATGTCTTGGCTTCAGGGAAGCTTTATCATAATGCACAGGAGTTGATGTTGCTTGTAAGGAGACATCCAATACTGTCTAGCACAATGGGTTCTGTAGATGAAATACTCCCACAACCACATATCGCTTATAAAGTAACAGAGAGGACACACATTGGATATTGGCCAGTGGGGGAAAAACATTCTTGTGCAGAAACCTGTTGGCATACAACCCATACCTGAGTGTTTCTCAATGGTATTTAGGCAGCAGGAGTTCACTGGGACTAAGCTGAGCCCTTTCATTAGAGGAGCTACTCTTACCAGCTAACTCAGGGCTGCCCCCATCTGCCCACTTGTACCCACTGCCTCTAGGAGGCACTGAGATTAGAAGAGCTGTTATGAGTCCAGATATTTCCAAATGTCAGCCCGGGAGCTCCAAGTCCCAGGCTCTGAGTTGGCTGCCCCTATATGGCTAGAGAACATCAGCCTCCCTGGGAGGCTGTAGGAGCAGCACTGGAGTGAGCAGGAACAGAAAATCCCTCATATGAAATGTTATGCATTAATGTGAGGACAACATCTGGCCCAGAAGCCAAGGTCCCCAAAGCCTTTGGTGTGTGTGTGACCTCAGGGAGCCCAAGGCTGCTTAGGGAGGAGTGAGCCTTACTCATCATAGACACTGCCACAGAATCACATCTGAAAGGACATTGGTCTCTGCTAAGGACACCAGGCCGCAGAGCCTAAGGAGCATATGGTGAAGCAGATTAAGAGGGCAAAAGAGATTTCCTGTGCTAAGACATCAGTCTCATTTACATGGATTACCACCTATGGCTGAAGTCACTTCCTCTCAAAGGCTGAAGAGCTTGGAAACCAGAGCAGGGACCAGGGCAAGATGTCAGGAGAGGGGGTGAGTCATGTCTTGTGGCTTCTCTGGTTTGGAGCTTTCTGATGAGCAAAAATCCATTTGTTCTAACAGTGTAAGAGAGAAAAGGGATGTCTGCATGTGGGTATGGCATCCAGTATCCACCTTTTAGATGTGGTTTGGACTTGACCATAGGGATTTTCTGACAAAGCCTCAACAGCACTGATTTCTTTATTACCAGGTAATGGCAGCAACAGGAGTCACTGTGCCTCATCCCAGACCCTGACCCCATCCACGAGTTCCCCATCTTTTACCTTCACCATACTAAAAGTCTTTGGTGCACTATCTTATTCAATCCTTAAAACCACCTGTGAGTGGCAGCCTAGAGGAACCAACACAGCACAGTGGTTTAGGGTAGAGACTCTGAGCCAGGTCACTCTGCCACTTAATTCCTGTGTGATACATAAAATGAGGGGCAGTGGCCTGAATGGTAACTCCCAAAGATGTCAGGTCTTCATACCTGGGACTTTGACTATTGCCTTATATGGCAGTTTTTGCAGATGTAATTAAGGATCTTGAGGTAAGGAAATATCCTGCATTATCTGATGGGCCCTAAAGGCCATCGCAGATATCATAATATATAGGCGAGGCAGAGCTATGTGACACACAGAAGAGAAGACAATGTGACCACAGAAACAGAGATTGGAGTGACACTGACCACAAGCCAAAGGATACCAGCAGCTAGCAAAACTGGAAGAGAAAAGGAAGAGATTCTGACCTGTAGCCTCTGGCAGGACCCCCTGATTTCAGATTCTGGTCTCCAGAACCACAAGAAGATATGTTTCTATTACTTTAAGCCACCAAGTGTGTGGTAATTTGTTATAGCAGCTTCAGAAACTAATACATGGGGATTATGTTTGCTATCTCTTAGGGTGTTGTAAAAATTAAATGATTCAGTATGTCTACAGCATTTGTAATAGTGCCTGGCACTTGGTAGAAACTATAAATAGCATTTACCAAGTAGGTGTCAGCATAATAATTTTTAAAATTTTCTATTTAATAAATTCACACCCTTTTCACCCAATTCTCCCATACTCACCCCCTTGCCTCTGGCAAACACCAATCTGTTCTATGTATCTATGTTCATTGCAGCTTTATTCATAATAGCCAAAATATGGAAACAACCTAAGTGTCCACTGACACTTATATATATACTTATATATAGTAATGTATAACGGAATATTATTTAGTCATAAAAAAGAATGAAATCTTGCTATTTGCCAAAATGTGGATGGACCTCAAGGGCATTATGCTAAGTGAAATAAGTCAGAGAAAGACAAATACTGTATGATTTCTCTTATATGTGGAATCTTTTTAAAAAAAATCAGTGCCATCATTTGTAAGTGGGAGGAGAAACTGAGCTTTAGGGAGGCCAATGGGACACAAATGCCTGGGTGCTAAACCACAACACCACCACATTGTTTCTCTTGATTGAGCTCAATTTGCAGGGCCTTATGCCCCAGAAGGAGCCTGAGAAGGAAGTACCAAAAGCCAAGGGTCAAACTAAAATCATATTGTCAGACTCAACTCAAAGCCAGATTGGAGTTCTGGGGCACAGAGCACAGCTCCAACTTCCTGCTCCTGTGTCATTGGTTCGCCCGTGTGAGCAGACCAATGGCAGGGACTTTTCTCTCCTTTAGATTGCCCACATCCTGCCATTTGTTCTGGTTATGTCTGAGGCCTGACACACTGAGGCTCATAATAATAATAAAAATAACAACTACTATCACTTATTTTTACTTACAATATGCCAGGCTTTAACTAAGTGCCTTAGACATTTTTCCATACTTAATCCTTAGTTATTGTTTTTCAATGTTTATTTATTTTGATAGAGAGAGAGAGAGAGAGAGAGGGAGGGAGGGAGGGAGGGAGGGAGAGGGAGAGAGAGAGAGAGAGAGAGAGAGAGAATTCCAAGCAGGCTCCGTGCTGTCAGCACAAAGCTGGACGCAGGGCTTGAACTCAAGAACTATGAGATCATGACCTGAGCTGAGATCAAGAGTCAAAGGCATAGCCTGCCACCCAAGCACCCCAATCCTTAATTATTGTACCCTCCTTACAGAAAAAGAATAAGAGGTTCAGATGTGTTAAATGGCAGGCCCAAGGTCAAATGGAATTCAAATCCAGGTCCATCTGTCCCCATATCTTTAGTTCTAGCAATCTTCTTCATCATGATAACAGCTTAATAAGTGGCAGGCATTTTGCCAGGGCTTCCATGTACACTATCCCTGAGTCCTGTTAGAATCCCTGTTTTACAGGTGGGGAAACAGATGTGCTAACAGGGCAAACTGCCCAAGGTCACCCAGAGAGCAAGCAGCTGAGCCAGGACTTGAATTCCAATCTCCTGACTCTAGAACCTCAGCTCGGCCTCTGCCTGCCTCCTCCCTCCTCCATATGGCTCAGGCTCAGACTCACATGCAGACACCAGCAACTCAGAATTACAGAGGGACATTAAATTCCCTCTCTACCTAGCTTCTTCCATCACACTAGAGAGGAGGCCAGCTAGTGGGAAGCCATAAACCTGGAGGTGCACAGAGTATTTCTAAACTATGCTGACATTAACTAAGTCCTTGAAATGCTCAGGGTCAGCATCATATCATCTGCTGGAAAACTAGGGGAGGCTTTACAGTAATCAGCAATGATGGGTTCTCCCAGGGCTGGGTGGTACAGTCTGACAAGGCTTTCCTTTGTTGCAATCACAGAGGCAGTTAGTGGTGACTGTCTTCATAGGAAATAGTCACTGCAGTCCCCTTCTGACACCCCTAAGCCCAACTGCTGTGGGGAGCCCCCCAGCTCACTGAGAGATCCCCTCTCCTGGGCTTGAGATGTGTGGCTTCTCGAGTTCTCTTCAGGACTGAATTTCTGCTACTGATTGAAGCTTCTCTAACCTCTCCTACACTTGTCTTTCCTAGGTAAGACTCAAACAGCCTAAGGGCATAGACTGGGTCTTTCCCCTCTTCTTTTTATACCAGGAAGAGGCTTATAGAAATAGCTAGGAGAGGAGAGCTGATAAGAGTTGGGAAGTCACCTTCAGGGTCACTGAAAACTCACTATGCACTAAGCACAGCTTAATATTCTCTCTATCCATTTTCTCACTTTATTCTCACAAAACTCCTGTAAAACCCCTGTGAAGTAGGTCTTTTTTTTTTTTTTTTTTTTTTTTTTTGAGAGAGAGAGAGAAGGCACAAGTGCTCACAAGCACAAATCAGGGAGGGGCAGTGGTGGGGGGGGGATTTTAAGCAGACTCTCCATGCGTAGTGCAGAGCCCTATGCAAGGCTTGAGCTCATGACCATGAGATCACGACCTGAACCAAAATCAAGAGTCAGACACTTAACCAACTGAGCCACCCAGGCGTCCCTGTGAAGTAGGTCTTATTCCTATTTTACAGCTTCAAGTCCTTTCAGCAATGCTGAAGATGATGATGATGGTGCTAATAATAATGCTATTTGCTGTGGCCTCTGACTCAAAGGCAGGGCTCATGCTTTAACTCTTAATCCCCACAACTTTGTAAAGTATTATAATTATAATGATTTTTATGAGTTACTATTATTACCATTTTACAGATTAGGAAACTGAGGCATGGGGACTAAATAATGCAACACAACTCGTACCTGGAAAAGGCTCGAGTCAAACCCAGGGGACTTGTTGCAGAGATTGATTATAGCATGCTTGCTGACTCCTTGTTTCTATAAATGAAGTTTATTGGAACACATGCCCATTTGTTCACTTACTGCCTACTGCTACTTTCCTGTTAAACTGCAGAGTTAAACAGGTGGAACGGAGATTATATGGCCTGCAAAACTTATAGTATTTACTCTCTGGCTTTTTACAGAAAAAGCTCATCAAGCCCCGGTCTAGCCCCTGAAGGAGATGGCACATGGCATGCACTGGGAAAGCCAGATGCCACCTCCTTCAGCTTGTCTTCCCAAGCCCAAAGGTGGAATGGCAGAAAACACCAAGGCTTCCACATCAGATACTGAAATCACACACTGATATATCATTTCTCTGCAGCACCTTGAGTTCTTCATCTATGAATTTAAGGATAACTGTTTCTTTTCTGGGAGGCCATGGGCAGAGAACATTGTGAGACATACCATTTGTAAAAGTGCCAAGCAAACAGTAGGTATGCAACAAGTGATCAGAAGTCTGCAATGGCACAGGTGAAGGGGGAGACTCCCTTCCCTTCCCCTGCATCCCTACGGAAGAGAAGTGTCAGCTCCATCCTCCACCATCCATGGAGAAATAACACCTGTTATCCCACTGAAGTGCAAAACACTTCCCATCTATTTCACATTTGCAGACCATCGTAAATATGCTGCTTCAGTCAGGCAGATGCAAAGAGAATTGCCAACCTCCAGCAGAGCCAGCTGCCTCCCTGGTGGGCAGGGAGGAGGGGAAAAGAAGGAGTGGCAGGAGGGGGAGGGAAACAGGGAAGAGGAGGAGGAAGGGAGGAGGAAGGAGGGAGAAGGGGAGGAGGAAAAGTGAAAGAACAGGAATGGAGCCAAGGCCCAGTACCTCCCCAGACAATAGAGGCCCCTAGTACCTCTCTGGTCCTTCTCAGTATCCCAAGTTGGACAAAGGACCTTTTATAACCTGAAGGTGGAATTCTCAGAATCCCAGGAGCTGTGTGCTTCTGCAGAATGCTTTAATGATGAAAGCTTTGTATAAGACAAAAAGACCTGGAATCTGCCTGCAGGGGCCAACACCCACCCATCTCATCTCTGGAACTGCCAGAGGGAGACAAGGTGGGGGGGGGGGGACTTATCAGACTACCTTCCCTGAATAGCTTCTAGCCACCACCAAAAGTAAGAGCCAACATCCACTGGCCACCTACCATTTAACACAATAACCCAGTGAAGAAAAGAATATAATCTCCATTTTACAAGTGAGCACACTGAGCCACAGAAAGGAATATCCAAGACCATGAGAGAATAAACTTGTGTGGTTTTGAGTCACCTAGTTTGTGGCAATTTGTCACAGCAGCCACAGGAAACTAATACAAGGGCTTTGCACATGGTTTGACATGTGGCAGTCACGGAGGTCATTAGATCTCACCACACAACCAACTCAGATCAATCGTTAATGCCTGGTCTCCTTGAGAAAGAAGAGAGCAATTAATTAGTGATGTCTGCCATAGGAAAGAAAACCAGTGTGAACACAATACTAGGTATTTGTAATTCCTATAAGAATGTTCAATAAAAAGCTATGAAATTAATCAACAAATGAGACTTCCACAAAGAGGGTCCCACTGAGATAAACTACCTGATATTGCCTAAATGACCAGAAGTCTCTAAGCCATTTCTGTCTCCAAGCATTCCCAGATCCTGGGAAGCTCCAGAAGAGAGTAGGAGCTCAGTGTCCTCCTTCCCCACAGATTCTTGTGGGGGAGGGGGAAAAGACCAGTGTATTTTTCAAATCCATGTCTTTCTTTCTTCACTGTTCCTAGAGTCACCATCTCAGCCCCTTTCCTCATCACCTCATACTCACATTATGGCACAAGCTCTGTCCAGGTTTCTTTCTCTCAGCTGTCCCTGCCAGCATCTCCCATGCAAGGCTGCAGCTCATCTCTGTGAAATACCCACTGCTCTGCTTTTACTCTGCTCATAACCTCTTTAGGGTCTACTGTTTGCCTGCAGCACAAAGTCTAAACTTTTCTGCTTGACAATAAATATCTTCTTTCTCCCTTTTTCCTGCTTCATGTCCATTTCAGTCAAGCTGAACTAGCAAAATTAATGTCTTGGGTGAAAGAATCCAGGTCTTTGGCCAAGGAAAGCCCTGGGGTGGTTCAGTATTTTTCTTGGTGTGTATTTGGGAAAATGCCAATTATAATGATCTCAGCTGTGAGTAACAGAATTCAGGACTCCAACTGGCTTCAATGGTTGGGAAATATCTCATCTCACCTACATGTTGTCCCAAAGACAGTGGGCTTCAGGAGTAGTTGATTCAGCCACTCAGTGGGTATCAAGGACCCAGGTTCTTTTCGATTCTCCCCTCAGTCATTCTAGGAGCTGGTGTCCTCAGGTAGGTGCTACTTTATTTTTGGATGATAAACATCTGAAACAAGAAGTAAGGCCACTTCCTCCTGTTTCTCTCCTTTAGGAGCTGTAAGCTTTTCCTAGAAGTAACTGGCAAATTTACTGTCATTTCCTATTGGCTGCTTTGGGGTCATATGTTCATTCTGAACCATTCTCTGATTGGGGAATGGGATTACACTTGAGCCAATCAGACTCACTCCTTGTGCTAGGGCTGAATCCTGATGCTCATGCCTGGGTCAGGCAGGGGAAGCTAATCAAAAGCAGGGGTCTGGGGGGTGCCTGGATGGCTCAGTCGGTTAAGCCCCTCCCCCCATCCTTGATTTTGGCTCAGGTGCTGATCTCACAGTTGGTGAGACCAAGCCTTGCATCTGGCTCTGTGCTGACAGCAAGGAACCAACTTCGGATTCTTTCTCTCTCCCTCTCTGCGCCTCCCCTGCTCATGTGTGTGCTTTCTCTCTCTCTCTTTCTCTCTCTCTCTCTCTCTCTCTCAATAAATAAATAAATAAAAACTTAAAAAAAAAAGCATGGGTCTGCTTGAAAGAGGTAAATGGATACTAGTGGGAGAGGGAGGACGGGATGGTGGGTAGGCGGCAGCCAATGGCACCCATTACAGAAGAGTTAAAGACACATCCTTGAATTTGACATCTTTGAGAAATTACTGGAGTCTTACAGACAAAGATCCCCCAATGCATCCACCCCCACCCTAACTGAAGGCACCATCATTTCTTGACATGGCTACTATAATAGCTTCCTCCATGTTCCCCACATCCTCTCTTGACTCCTCCTGAGGTCCATTCTTTGCTGACATCTGGAGTCACATTTTTTAAATGTACATTTGATCTTGCCTAAAAGCCCTCCATGGCTTCCCCCCTTGCTCTTAAGATAAAATAAAAACTCTTTTAACATTGACTTAAATGGCCCTGCAGGATCTGGCCCCTGCCACCTGCCCACCCCCACCCCACAACATCAGCTTGGGTCACTTGCTTCCCCTCATCACTTGCCATAACTTTAAGCTTTGA
This sequence comes from Cryptoprocta ferox, assembly GCA_028646485.1. Lineage (NCBI taxonomy): Eukaryota > Metazoa > Chordata > Mammalia > Carnivora > Eupleridae > Cryptoprocta > Cryptoprocta ferox. The sequence goes on along the minus strand of CM053564.1, from coordinate 14,872,504 downwards.
ATCTTGCTCTCTCAACTTATTTGAATCTTGAAGGAACTCCTTTCCTTCTGGGGGACTTTCATAGGCTGTTTCTTCTCTCAATCTGTTGTCTTTGCTTGAGAAACTCTCACTAAATGAAATGTTTTATGTCCAGAGTTAGTCTTCTTCTTCTGATATTTGTTCTTAGAGTATCCTTTCCTTCATTGTACTGATCACAATGATAATTACAAAGCTTTTTGTGTAATTAATTGGCATCCATATCACCTTGCTAAAATTTAACCATCATGAAGGAAGGGACAAGATTCATTTTCTCTTTGACTGTATCCCTCAGAATCTGGCATCCAGCAGGTGCTCAATAAATAATAGAAATTTTCAGAACTTCTGAGTGGCAAGCAACAGCAACCCATTATATTGTTTAGAATACAATTCCAGGTCCTGTGCCAGACACCCAAAGTACTAGGGCTCAATGAAATACCACTTTCTTTTTCTGACATGTATTAGTCTTGGTGTAAGCATTCCCAGGCTGACACAGCAGCTCTATGATGTTAGGGATCCAGGCTCCTTCAGTCTTGTGGCTCCATTATCCCTTGGGTGCTGCCCTCATCATTATGATACAAGGGAGCTTATGGCCACATCAACATTCCTGTCAGCAGGAAACGGGGAAAAATCCACCCATTTTATTCAAGGATCCAACCTTGAAATTACACACAAGCTCTGTTTAGCACCCCCTGGCCAGAGCTTAGTCATAGCATCACTCAGATGTAAGGGGACAGGTGGAAAATATGGTCTTTATTTTGGGCAGCCCACATGAACAGCCAGAAATCAGAGGTCTTAAAGAAGAAAGGAAGAATGGATATCAGGAGATACCTACCTTGAACAAGGTTAGGCCATTTATTGCTTCACATAATCCCTAAAACATGGTTAACAATGAAACCTCATGAAACGCAGGGACACTCTGGGCCTCAGAACAAGGAGAACTAGGACAGATTCTCCCTCCGTCTTCATTTCCGCTCTCTTTGCCTGTCATCCCTTTAGCGTTCTGACAGCTCCTGAATTATACATCTTATAATGCACACAGTTGGAGAGAGACTGAATCTCTTTATCAATTCCTGGGGAAGTCCAATGCCCACTTTGAATTAAGCAATCATGGTGAGGGAGACAGAGCCCTCTAAGAACATTCTACTACAACCAAGTGGGTAAACACAGATGCCTCCTACATGACATAAAGACAGAGTGAATGAATGAGTGAATTTGCGCATCCTTACCTGTCATTTTGCATTTCTGGCTAATATTCATGTGCCAACATCTTGAAAGCCAAAGCCTCCATGTGACCCCATTCCTATCTCCCCAGATGCTGGGATCATTCAATGAACATTTGTTGAGACAGTCAAAGAATCAATAATTGATATTAATGTCAGACAGTACCATAAAGATGATCAGTGGACTAAATATATACTGAGCCTGAGAGTGAAAAACTCAGCAACTGTGCAATGGAAAAGGTAACAGTGAACTTGGAAAAGCCCCAAGGCTGTGGTTTGCTGAGTCTGCTCTTTGTGTTCAACTGATGGGAGGTCCTCGGGGTGCAATAAGGGCAGCACGTGCTAATTGAGGCCAGAAATTGTCTTCATTACCAGTGTGTTTCTGTTATCCTTTACATCTAAATGAGACCCAGTGGGGTAAGTTTGGAACATGATTATCAGAGATATTGCAAGGTGGCTCATTAACATAATTCCCCTCATTAGAAACCAAAGAAGCTCTTGTTAAAAATTTTCCACTAAATATTACAGGGCCATAATTCCTGCATCATTAGGTGCCTAGCTCTGAATTCTAACTGCAAACCTTCCCCTCTGATCTGTGAAAGGCTCAGCTCTAGAGGGCCTTCTTTCTTTGATTCAATAAACAATTATTGAGCTCCTATGTACTGCATACTGGATTAGGTGTTAAAGATAGAGATAAGAGAGAGTCCCTGACTTCGAGAAGCTCACAGTCTAATAGGTGGGACAGGGAAATAGACGCATAATTGCAATGCAAAAGATATATGTGTGTATTTGCATGAAAGAGAGGGTGGGGGTGGAGTGGGGGATGGGAAGAATATGAGTAAGATGTTTGGAAAAACCTAACAGCTTCTCAGCTTGGTGGAGAGAGTTGAGGTGGGAAAGAATGATCAGGGAAAGCTTTCCAAACTATGCAATCCATTAGCTATTTTGAGGATCACTGTGTGAAAATTCAGAGAAACGTAATTCTGGCAGGGGAACAACATGTACAAAGACCTAGAGGCCTGAGGGACAACATCAGTTCCAGGGACCTGCAGATAGGTAGTTCATTATGTCCAGAACTTAAGGGAGCAAACTGAGAAGTGGAGACAGGCAAGTATTGGTGGGTGGAAGTCATATCACAACATAGTTTGGAAATCATGATAAGGAAGCATCTGCAAGGCTAAGAGGAGAGGGAGAGGGAGAGGTGAAGGAGGACAGTGATAAAACACTTCACATATGATGCCTGGAGGATCACCCTCCTAACAAAAACCGCTTCTTCCTATCCTAGAAACTTTTCCACCTCCCTCCAATCTCCACCATGTTAACATGGTGGCAGAGGCACCAGGTTACAATTTGACTGGACAGTTGATTGGTTTGGAAGAAGATCACCTCATTCATGTTGAACCAATCAGGCTTCAGGAATGTTCTGAAATGTTAAATGCATTTTAGGGGAATGAGAGATCTTTTCGCGACTTATCAGAAGATTACTCCAACCTCTCACTGACTAAGACCCAAACAAGATGAGGGGAGGTGGTGGCTTTCCTAGGACCACACAGCAAGACACCCAGACCCACCTTCTTCCCACTTGCTTGAGCAAAAAGGAGAAAGGTTTTTCAAAAAATAAGCTACTCTCATGATTTCTGCCTCAAATTTTTCTGCTAGCCTTTTCATTATTTCAGACCCACGCCCACCCCACTTATTTTTGTTTGACATGATACAGTATCTATCTTGTGAGAAATGGTGAAATGGACTATAATAAATACATTGCTTAAGCGAAGAAAGTTGACAGGAATATAAATATGGGGCATGATATATAAAGCCCCGCACATCCCAATGGCCTCATTTATTAAAATCTTGCCATGTTAAATTTACAAAGAGTACTTGTCTCTCTATGGGTTCTCATAAAATACTGCTTACACCATTGCTCACATATAAAACCCTCCCCAATTTCACTATGAGCTGACCTTTCTGTTTGTAAACCTCAAGGACTGGCTAATGTCCACCAGGGGCTCGGCAGTTAGGTATGTTCAGGGTAGGATTTAGATTTAGATTAAAGTGAAGATATGAAGCTCTGCTCAAGGTTAAAAGATGAGAATTAAAATGGAATTTCTCAAGGAATCCTGCTCTCTGGGTCATTCCCATTACTAGCCACCCATCTAATTAATCTTGAGCCAGACTCCAAATAAAGTTCATTTATCTAATATTTATTGAACACCTACTATGTTCTAAGTATTGGCAGGACAGAAACAAATTATCCAGAGCTCTTGTTCTTAAAGTATTCACAATAGAATGAGGGAAATAAATACACAAACACATCATTGGGACATATTGTGATAAGGGGTGTGACTGGAAAGGTAAACAACCATAACAGGTGAGAGTCTGTGGCTGGAAAGACACTGTCTTTATACCACAGTTTTGTATATACATATGAATCTTCACTTTACAATTATGGGAAACGAAGCTCAAGGAGGGCAAGGGACTTGCTTGTATCCACAAGTGAGGGATTTGAACCCAGGTCTGTTTGAATCTGAAGACTGTACTTTATTCTCTGGTTCCTTTTGACCCTGGCCTTTAAGATGAGCAACAGACTCCCCATGCAGGTTCAGCACTGGATAATAGCTAATGTACTTCAAGTTTCCCTGTTTCCCTGCTTTAACCTACTATTTCTTGTTCCTATCTCCCCACTCCCAAAATGTGCACATGAAGGATTTGTTTGCTCTGCCCTTCGTCCATACTGATATATATCCAATGCTTGCCTGTCTACCATTCACTCCTTTTTCTTCTTTTCATGGAACCCTGGTATCCCTTTCCCTCTTTCCATCCACATGCTCAGACAGAGGTGATTCCATGCACATGACGCAGGTCTATGCAAGCAGTCACAGTGATATGTCCCAGCCCATTCAGAATGCATCTAGGGGCTTTTGCTCGAATTGTTGGGAAAGAGGGGCTGTCTGTTGGCTGGGGTTGCTAAGTCGGGTAGTGTAAGCCTGAAGCTGTCCACAGTCATTCCTGCCTCCATTTAGGGAGAAGTTGCTACATGATAAAGTTAACAGAGCAAGCAGAGCGAAGAGCTGCGGAGACACTGATCCTTGATTCCCTTTTCAGTTCATTTTTAGCACTCAGCACAGCCAGGCTTGAAACCTGCACTATCACAGACCATCAAGGTACATGAGTCAGTAATGCCCTTTTTTTCTTCTTTAGCCTAAGCTAACTTGAATTCAGTTTCTGTCACTTCAATCAAAAGAGTCCTAACTAATACATTCACTAGCCTTATTTCCTAGAATGCCTAGAGGCTAGAACTGAAACTTGGGTAAAGTTCACCATGTCATCTAGCTCCCCACCAACTAGTCAGCTCTCCACCCAGATAGCAAAGAATTGAGATAATCTCAGACCCAGAATCCTGTCAATTAACTCCATCATCTTCCCCAGTGACACCTGGAAGAAATCTGAGAAATGTCCCCTTGCATGGTTTTAGGAGAAGACTATCCCACCATATTGGATATTTTTGAAACCATACTCCAATATGAACTCTTAGGAGAAATGTGTGTAGTAGAAAGCTAGGTACCTGGCCTTGCAAAAAACAAAGCTCCCTCTCACAAAAAGTACTAAGTTAAAAAAAAAAAAAAAAGTAGACATGAAATTATATACAAAGGATGACTTGAAATTTAAACCATGAGAAGATACATAGGGGAGTACACTGGGTTGGAACTTTAAAAGGTAGTGTTAAGTACGAGGGGCACCTGGGTGGCTCAGTCGGTTAAGCATCTGACTTCGGCTCAGGGCATCATCTCATGGTTTGTGAGTTCGAGCCTCGCGTCTGGCTCTGTGCTGACAGCTTAGAGCCTGGAGCCTGTTTCAGATTCTGTGTCTCCCTCTCTCTCTGCCCCTCCCCTGCTTGCACTCTGTCTCTCTCTGTTTCTCTGTCAAAAATAAATAAACATTAAAAAAAATGCTTAAGGTAGTGTTAAATACCAAAAAAAGTAAGAAAACTGATGGAGAGTTATCATATAACATTTAAGTGTATTAAAATCACATGCACATAAAAAACAACCTTGCATATTTTATAAGTAAACTTGCGCTAGGGTCACATGTCAAAAATATCAGAGTGAGTGCCTACTAGGGAAGGGGTTGGAAATGGGGACTGGGGATGAACAGAGCAGGGGACGGTAAGTAAAATGAGAGGGACATTGCCTAAACTGACGATGACTATGTGCTATGAACTGGGAAGTATAAGTAACTCAGCTCTCTGTATCTAAGATTACAGACAAAAATGGAAGGAAGGAAACAGAAAGAAATAGTCCAAAATGTTAATGACAGTTGTATTTTAGTCAGGGAGCATTTGGTTACCAGGAAGAGAAACTCACTCAAGGAAACTCAGGAAACTTGGATTAAAAGAGGGGTGATTGGGGCACCTGGGTGGCTCAGTTGGTTAAGAGTCTGACTCTGGCTCAGATCATGATCTTGCAGTTTGTGAGTTTGAGCCCTGTATCAGGCTCTTCACTGGCATTACGGAGCCTGCTTGGGACTCTCTCCTCTCTGCCCCTCCTCTGTTTGCATGCTCTCTCTGTCCCTCTCAGATAAGTGAATGAATACATAAATAAATAACTTAAAATTAAAAAAATAAACAAAAAGGGTTGGTCTTACAAACACAACTGGAGATAGTTCAGGCTGGCCTCAAAGAGTTCTACTCTTGGGCACTTTCTCACCTCGCTCTATCAGAACCATATGCTCTCTCCAATTGGCCTCTCATCCTATCTTCCTCCTTCACCTCCTGCAGACCAACTTCTTGCTCATTCACTGCCTTCCTCAGGATCCATCACGGAGGCCCCTGAGGCAGCTCCACACTGGGATCCTTTACAACGGGTCCACATGCCTTTGCACTTCAGCCTTGCACATCCTGCCCTTTTCCCCAGCTAATAGTGTCTGTGACTCTATCCTAAATTTGGGAGAGACTGATGTAACTGGCCCAGCATGAGTCAGCTATTTGCCCCTGGTTTAAACAGCACTTGTCATAGTGAAAAGGAGTTGGGGGCAGATGAAAGGGAAATGAAAATGAGCTAGAGGCTAAGAAGACAGTGGGAAGAAAAGATTAGTATATCTTGTACAGACTGTCCCTCAGTGTTGGGATTATGGATGATTACCTTCTTTATAATTGTTAGCATGATCCAATTTTCCTAAAATGACATGAGTTGCAAATAGAATGACTGGTGCTTAAAGATACAAGCCTTGGAGTCAGACAAAACTGGGTTCACATTCTTGCTCTTCCACTTCCTGTCGGTATGGTTGGTGCAGGCCTCTCTGCCTCTCTGAGCCTCTCTTTCCTCATCTGAAGTGTGGGGTGTTAACTTTCTCATAAGCTCTTGTAAGCAATAAGTGGGAAACAGAAGCAAAGCACAGGATTTCATTCATAGTAATCAATCGAGAAATGTTTTTATACATAAAAAGTAGTATACCTAATTTTTATAATTAAAAATTCTTAACCAAAACAAATAAACAAAAAGCCTTTACAAACTGAACTCTGTTATTACTGTTTTTTCCCTACTCCATTCCTCCTTGGAATACAGAATTTATCTGTGCTGGAAATGGTTGTTGGAAATTAGCACTGTATACCAAGTGCTCCCACCACCACATAATCAATAAACTAAGGCAGCTGCCTCTTTCTAGTAGCCCTCATCACTCATTCTAATTGATCATTACAAGGCATGCTCAGAGGGTCCCTAGACTCATATGTTAATTGACTGCACACCCACTTAATGGGGAACTCCCCAATTCCCCAAGCATGAGCAGACCCTATGCTCCCTCCTGTACCCACAGTGCATTCTGGGAGTCTTCAGAGGAGAGAAAGGTTGGCAGGTGGTGCATCTGATAATTAATTAGGAGCATGCTGAGAGGTTTGACTCCAAGCCTAGCTAATCGCATCATTAAATCTCCACCCATCCTCCATCCCAGTTCACAATCCTAAAGGCTCTCCCCGGCCTGCCATTCCTGTTCATTGATAGGCAGTCAGAGAAAGATCTGAGCCCTGCTCAGGTCTGTTCAAGACAGAGATGGTCCCTCCTCCTCCTGCTGCTCCTCAGTTCTGAGACTTGAAAAAACTGACCAGGAAAATGTTCTTTTAGAGTCCCCAGGAATGAAAGTGAACCAACTTCCTCAAAAGGATGTATAAGTATTAAAAGAAATAATAGAGAATGAAATGAAGCTTTTCAAGGGAAAAACCTCAACCTGCATTAGATAAGCAAAGCCTGTTGATCTTTTGTCTGAGGATGTTGTACCAGACATGGTTAGTTCGCTCTTGCCCACATCCATCCTCCTCTTCTTTACCTGCTTTTGTTCATGGCATCCACACGTGCAACTAAAATAAAATGTTTTTCCCAGGCTCCCTTGAGAGAGGGGGTGGCCCCATGACCCACTGCTTTCTGAAGACATGTAGTTGTAAATCTCAGAGAGGGTGACCTTGCACTAATAATACATGGGGGTGCGTTTGTTTACAGAAGGTGCTTCACCTTCTCCTCCTTCCTCTCCTCAAGGTCGATGCAATGCCTGGGCGGGGGCGTGCAGCAACCATTTGACAACCATGAAGAGAAAAGCCAACCTCTAAGGATGACTGAGCTGAAAAATGGAAGCAGTCTGGGACTCTAATGGCCCTGTGGACATCTATGACAGCCTGGGCTGCCTCTCTGGATTTGTTGTTATGAGAAAAAATAAAGCCCTATTTGGTGAAACACTGTGGGCAGCTCTTACCCTCATTTGAACACACTCCTGATACAGATACTGACATCAGCCTGACACACAGATGTGTCAATGTACAAAGTAATAGTACCAATAACAATATATTATGATCTCATGCTATAGAATAGGATTACTAGGATGTCTTCACAAGACAAACTCTTAGCACAGTTAAAACTCTTTAGTATAGTGACAGGCACCTGGCAAATATTCATGAATCTTGGCCTTTATTCTTGAGTTTGAGAAAATGTATAAGACTTATCAAGAAGTCTTTGATAAGACTTATCAAGAATTTGGAAGGGAAACTAACACCAAGATTTGGGGAACCACAAAGTGATAACACTGATCCTGGGTTCAGGAAACTTCCCCCTTAGCAAAGATCCTGGACCTGCTTCTTATAAGCTGTGAGACCTCAGGAAAACTACTTAACCCCTTGGAACCTCAGTTTCCTCTTCTGCAAAATTAAGTAATTATGAGGATTAATACCCAATGTAAGGGCTTAATACATGTGGTTAGCACTTGTGGTTAATTCCACCTGGAAATGGGCAGGAATCTTAAAGGATTGAATCTCCTGGGGCATCAAGACAGGTTGCCGGCCAATAACCCCTTCTTCCCGCAAAGGTGTTTTCTAGCAGGCCCCATGAAAAGCAAGAGGAGGCACTCAGCATATTTCCCACTTTGGTAAAAAACCTCTCAGAGAGGCGGTAAATTACTGAATCCTTGTTTCAGCTAAATCAAACATAGTGCAGATTCCACTGGCATCTAATACTGATATTATAGCCCCCAGGAATAACAAGTGAAAGTAATTAAGTTTAATGATTCCAAGGAACCCAATATGCTTGATTGCAGCGTGTATGCCTAATTATCTTCCTTTTTTGTTGTTGTGTGTGTGGTATAAATAAGGCCTATTTGTAAAAAACAAAACCAAAAAAAAAGCACTAATTTTAAGACGCATTAGGGGAAGTTGCATCTACAGCACCTTTTTGAAGGGCTCACTCGAAACCCTGAGTGACAAGAAAGTCGCTTGGCTTGTCAAAATGGCAAAGGAGGGATGATGTAATACTTAGGTCTCTAAACTGTGGGACAAAACCAGCCTTCACAACAGCAGAGGAAGAAAGGAAGGAGGCCCAAGCTCTCCCATCCTCTCCTCACCAACATAAAGGAAATACAGAGGTGGAGTAAAGGCTAGAAGCATTCCTGGGGAGGAGGTGGTGGGGTCTTACTATTGCCTTCAGGCATAAGTCTGTTCTGCTCACTTGGAGACAGGCCCCTGTGGTAGACTGAATCATTGGTCTCAAAGCTCCAACACCTACCTTTGCCACGTGACTTTCACTTCCTTCCACTAAAAGGACAAAGTATGTTTCCTCACCCCTTGACTCTGGGTCCAAATATGTGACTTACTTTGGCTAATAGGATGAGGTGGAAGTGACAGGGTGCCAGTTGAAACCTTGGGCTTAAGACACCTTGAATGTTTCCATTTACCATCTAGTGTTTCTGTCCCTGCCATGTGACCATGGCTGGGCTAGCCTGCTGTTGCCGAGTGGAAGAGGAGAGAAAAAACATGGAGCAGAGCCACAGAGTCAAGCCCAGCCTGTATCAACTGGATCTCAGCCAAGCCACAAATATGGCAGCTAAATACTATATGGTTCTTGTTGATTTGTTATTAAACGACACTGGGTATTGATGGTAGCAGGCTTTTTTTAAGGCAGCATAAGGGCTTTGGTATAACAATGAAAGCCTTGAAATACTTTGAGAATTCTGTGACAATAAGCAGTTTTCTGGGCAATGGTTTCCCAGCTTTCAAGAGATTCTGAAAACTGTATCTGGCCCAAGGAAAATGAGAAACACCCTGTAACGACACCTACCTGTACTCACTCGGCCACAAGGTGACAACTCCCAAGGCATTCTTGGCTCTTCTCTCTAACCCCCACTGTCTCTTTCCAACTCCACATTCAGTGGCATCACATTAGTAACTTCAAACCAGCCATGATGGTAGTAAACCAGAAAACATTACAACGCAGGGCATTTTTCCTTCCAGAGAGCTATCAGCATATCAGTGCCTCCTACTATCAGTTGGTCAGATCATCCTGCTGTTTTGACATCAGCAGAGTCTCATGGAAGTAGCTCCTCTTCCTCATCCTTGCCTCCACTGTCCTCACATAGAAGTGGCCTAGAGGTATAGAGCAATGGTCTCTGTTCAAATCCTAGTTCTGCTACTTAGCAGTTGTATGATGCTAGTGAGTTCCTTAAACTTTCTCAGCCTCATTCTCCACATCCATCAAATGGAAATAATAAAATAGTTTCTAAATCTTATAGTTATTAGAAGGACTCAGTGGATAATTCAAGCAAAGCCCAGAGCACCATTTCTGACACCCCCTAAGCCCACAATAAGTGACAGGTATCATTATCTGGTCTGTGTTCACATCCTCTTGGTTGTTGGCAAAACCTTCCAACTGACCTCCCTCTTGTTGGTCTTGCCCCCTTTCACTCCATCCTCCCCCACAACAGACAGACCAAAATTGCAAAAACACAAATATAACTGAGTCACTGCCCTTTGCCTTTGGAAGACAGTCCCAATTTACAAATGGGGAATTTGAAACTTGAAGAGGCTAACAAATTTGTCCAAGGTCATCCATGTAATAAACTACAGGACTGGAACCCAGGTTCTCCATCTCCACGTTCTGCCTCTTTGACCACATACTATACTGCAGGTGAAAAGAAAGGGAGGTAGACAGGATGGATGAATGAATAGATGGAACAACAGAAAGAAAGGCAGAAGGATGGATGGAAGTCTAGAAAGGATGGCAGACTCTAGAATGGAAGGAAGGTTGGATGGATGGATGGATCGGAGGATAGGAAGACAGAAGGATGAACGAATTGAATGATGGAAAGATGCCATTCTCCCTCCCTCTGGCCTGGCCTTTCCTAGCAAGTGCTTCTCTCAGGGACACCTACCTGCGACATCTGCTGCAAATGTAGCAAGCCCTATGGACAATTCCACTTCCTGGCTCCTAGCTCTTAGTTCAGGTTTCCTCCTGTCAGCTCAATCCCAAATCATCCCTAAATAAGTTCCCCTTGGTGACCAGCTTCAGTGAACTGGCCAGTTCTTATTCCAGAAGTTCAGGTGTTCTCATGACCAGGAACCAAATGTTATGTCTTAATAGCTAATACACACTAGGCATTTACTGTATGCTAATTACATAACTGCCTCATTTAATCTTCATGATACCCTTATAAGGTAGGTACTGTTATTTTCTACATTCTGAAGATAAAGAAACAGAATCACAGGGAATTTAAGTAATTTGCTCAAAGTTGCGCAATCTCAAACTGGTGGATCCAGGATTAAACTCAAGCAATCAGAGCCCAGGACCTGCACTTGTAATGACTGCACTATGCTGCTGTGTCTCTCAGCTACCTCAGCTGCTAGCTGCATTCTCTGTATTTGGATGGATAAGTATAACTTGTCAGTCTATGAGGGATGGAGTCACATTGTCTCTGTGACTGTATCTAAGGCATTTCTCACACACCTGCCAATTTATACTAATTAATAGTCATGAATAGATGCTGAATGCAGGTTACAGAATATATGACCATTACCATACCAGAGCAGTGTGTGCCGAAGATACCTCCCACATGAGATTAAAGGACCTCTGACTCTTGCCTGAGAAAATCACTCCTATAGGAAACATGGCATAGTTGGGTGGGTGGGCAATTCAGTTAAATTATGCAATGTTTGGCAAATTACTTAACATCTCTGAACCTCAGTTTTCTTATCTGCAAAATGGGGAGAAAATAGCAGCTGGTATGTATAGTTATGAGAATTAAATGAGAAAATATGTACAAAGAGCTTGGTACAATCAGAAATACACAAATGTTAGCTACAAATGTTATAGCTACTGTGCTGGTTATATCATGACTGTAACAGCCTCCCCCAGCGAGGATTATCTGCCTGGAAATTTTATGAACTATGGTAGATTATAGGAAAATATCTCTCTACCATTAAGACAAATGATATAGTATAAAAACATCTGGAAAGAAAGACTACATTTCTTCAATGTGTGCTTTCTTTTTTAACAAAGTAAAAGTTTCAGTGAACTTTGACCAAAGGCCCAAGGCCCTCACCCCCACTGCTCCTTGTCTCCTTCCCAAAGTTCCCCCCCTCCCTCCACTGCCTCCTGCTAGAGAATCAGTTGGGTGAGCTCCTCCTCTGGTTTGATTAGCTTCTACTTGTTAACTGACAGGGTTCAATGCAATTTAATTTCACTGGGAGGAAGTGGTTCAGAAATCAAGGTCATTTAATTTCTGAAAGGCAAGTGAAGGGCTGACTTTCTCAAATGATATTTCTGCCATCTAGTCCCCCTAAAATAAAAAGTACAGTGGTTAATACAATGGCTTCAAGGTCATATTAGATCACCTTTCCAAGTAAGAGAAGAATTCTTTCCACGGGATTTTAATTAGGTCGAGTACAACTAATTCTTCCTTTGCTACTTATTCCATTTCCTTTCCTTTCTGTAATTACTGCCAGTGTAACACTCCTCACACACACAAATGGAGCTGAAGAAAGCCATGCGATTATCCTTTATTTCTCCTTCATGCAAGAAAGGTGGCATTTATCCACTGCATTCAGTCTTTGTAAATCTGAGGACTATAGTCCTAATAGCCTTACACACACGAGTGTCAGCATCATTATAAGAAGTGAGGAGGTTCCCAATGTGATCGTCAAACTGTGACACACAGTTCTCCCCACCACCTGGCCTACAGAAAACGATTAGGTATAAGGACAAAGAAAAGCAACTCATGTGCATGTTGTCAACCGATAGACATGTATCAAGTGCCTACCCAGGGCTCAGTAGGGTGTTCGGTGCACGGGAGGAGGGGCTGCAAAAGAGACTAAGGAGCTAGGTTTGGTGAGACAGACAGTTAGCAGGTAAGATAAATCAACAATATGCACCTTGGTCTAGAACGGTAAAGGCACTGTGCGTGGTAGTAGCGATGGGGGTTGGGGAAAGATAACCAAAATGCTGTACAGAAAAGGGGAGTCCTGAGTTGATCTTAGAAGCACAAATAGGTTTCAGATCATTCACTTATTTAAATATTTCCTGAGTGCCTAATTTGTAGGACATTGTGTAAGTACTCTGCATGTGTTATTTCATTATTTCTCACTTCAGTCCTGAGGGGCAGTTGCTATCCTTGTACCCACTTAACAGACAGGGAAACTAAGGCTCAGAGACATTTAGCAAACTGCTCAAGGACATGTAACAATGGTAGAGCTGGGATTTATGTACAAGTTTTTCTTTTTTTTTAATGTTTAGTTTGGGGGGGGTGGAGAAAGCGAGCACATACTCGGGGGAAGGGCAGAGACAGAGAGACAGAGACAGAATCTGAAGCAGGCTCCAGGCTCTGAGCTGTAAAGGCAGAGCCCAACGTAGGGCTTAAACTCATGAACTGTGAGATCATGACCTGAGCCAAAGTCAGATGCTTAACTGACTGAGCCACCACAGGTGCCCCTACACACAAGTTTTTCTGATTCCAGACCCCAAGATAAAAAGAGATAGAAGAACCTATGATCCAGTAATAACACTACTGGGTATCTACCCAAAGAATACAAAAACACCAATTCAAATGGATATATGCACCCCTGTCTTTATTGAAACATTATTAACAATAGCCACATTATAGAAGCAGCCCAAGTGTCCGTTAATAGATGAATGGATATGGGGCGCCTGGGTGGCTCAGTCGGTTAACCGGCCAACTTCAGCTCAGGTCATGAGCTCATGGTTTGTGGGTTCGAGCCCCGCGTCAGGCTCTGTGCTAACAGCTCGGAGCCTGGAGCCTGCTTCTGATTCTGTGTCTCCCTGTCACTCTGCCCCTCCCCTGCTCACACTCTGTATCTGTCTCTCCCAAAAATAAATAAACGTTAAACAAAATTGAAAAAAACAGATGAATGGATACAGAAGATGCAGTGTATACATATAGTGTCTAGCTAATAGATACAGCTAATATATAGATACAGCTAATATAGTGTATAGCTCTACTCTGTGTATAGCTTATATAGAGATATAAATAGGTATCTATATATATACAGCATAATATTGTTCAGCCATAAAAAAGAATGAAATCTGGAAATCTTGCCATTTGCAACAACATGGGTAGAGCTAAAGAGTATAAAGCTAAGCAAAGTCAGTCAGAGAAAGGCAAATACCATATATTTCACTCATATGTGGAATTTAAGAAACAAAACAAAGGGACAAAGGAGAAAAAGAGAAAGACAAACCAAGAGACAGACTTTTAACTATAGAGAATAAACTGATGGTTACCAGTGGGGAGGTGTGGGAAGGAATGGGTGAAATAGAGACGGGATTAAAGAATACATTATCATGATGAGCACTGAGTAATGAACAGAAGAGCTAAATCACTATTTTGTACACCAGAAACTAATATAACACTGTTAACTATACTGGAATTAAAATTAAAAATTTAACAAAAATGAAAAATAAGTAAATAAAATATTTTTTAAAGGAGAGAGCAATGGAACCCATTGAGAAAGGACAGATTGTACAGTTTCTTTATATATGGAACAAAACTGGAACAGAACCTTTATTTAAGGTGTCCACAAGCCAATTTTGTGATGTCTCCTCAGATACTTCTAATACTGCTTTATTTTCATAACAGCACTTGTCAGTACCTACTATTTTCTTGCTTTGATTGTTTATTTGTTTTATCAGTCTCCCCCTCCCTCTAGAATGTGTACTCCAAGACCGAAAGGCCATATCTGGCTTGATTACTACAGACTACTCAGCACCTAGTTCTCTGACTGGCACACAGTAGGGAGTCAACAAGTACATATGGAATGAAAGACTGAATCTCACTTCCCAAGAGCCAAGAGAAGGAAGATGTTACATTATAAACTCCTACCCAAGGCAATCTCCCTGACTGTCTTTTGCCTCACAGGGTTATCAGCACTTAGGACAATGCCCACAGCAGGTGGCAGCAACTTCTTGACTGTAGAAAGCTTGAAGAAAGGAAAAGTGGTGGAGGGAGGGAGAAATGGAAGGAAGGAGGGAGGGAAGAAGGAAGGAAAGAAGGAAGAGAGAAAGAAAGAAAAGGGAAAAAAAAGAAAGGGGGGAGGGAGGGAAGGAGGAAGGGAGGGAGGGAGGGAGGGAGGAAGGAAGGAAGGAAGGAAAGGAGGGAGGAAGGAAGGAATGAGCTGGGGCAGAAAGGCATACCAATTTAGCAGCAAGCAGATTCAAGTTCAGCTAAATTATTATTCCCACTTACTGACAGACTGAGCCACCTTGCTAGAGGACAAACCAGAGAAAATTCACTGCCCTGAATCCATTCTCAAACAGACCCAAATGCCTGGCTGTTCCATAACCCTGATGAGTCACCTCTGTGTATATCACCCTGAAGTGACGGGAAGAGAAAGTACCCTCTGGACTCTGAAGATATCACCACAAACTTGGGTTCTTTTCATTAATTTGTGTTTTCCTACGGAATATTTATTCATGTAGTTTCTGTTTGGGCAATTATTGAAATTATGTCTAATTTACATGATGATGGTAAATAATAATAATAATCACCTAGCTACAACATGCTCTGTTTCTCTTATGGGTAAGGATTTTGTGCAATTTACTAACAAATATTCTAAGGTAGCAGTGCTGATGAGGAAGGACGACGGGTGTCATTTTGAATATTTGGTTGATTTATCACTATTCCTACCCAAGTGCTATGCAGGAAAGGTACTATAACTTTTTTTTAAATCTAGTCCTAGGG
The DNA here is from genome assembly GCA_028646485.1 of Cryptoprocta ferox. Lineage (NCBI taxonomy): Eukaryota > Metazoa > Chordata > Mammalia > Carnivora > Eupleridae > Cryptoprocta > Cryptoprocta ferox. Next base: position 14,856,770 of record CM053564.1, on the reverse strand, counting down.
CTGTATTCTTTGAATATTATGACAATGATTTTACTATTAATAATAGCTACTCTTAATTCAGCATTTACACTGTGCCAGATCCACTTTAAATCCAAATTAAAATTCAATGCAAGCTTAAGTGCCTTCAGAGACCAAGAAAGTATGGTAAATGGCTGAAGCAGGCTGGGCTGGAGAGACAATAGAGAGCAGTGCAGTCTGAGGTGAACTGCAGCTTGCATGCCTGGTCTAAAGAAGACAATACTACTCACCTACAGCTGAGAACTGCCATTTGGAGATGCGGGAATGGTGCTGCCAATTCTTTTGACTTTTCAGGAGAAGCCAGAAATACGGATTTGCATATGAAATCCCCAGATTTTTAAAATTACTGTGTGTGCCAACAGTCTGTGCACCGCCTGTTTATAACCCTTTAATCTCAGGCATCCTCCGTGAGAAGCTTCTGGAAAAAACTGTTCTTTGAACAGGGACTGTGTAGACTTTGTTGATTGTGGTGTGGGAGAAGGAAAGGAAACACTGCAACTAATGTGGAGCCAATGTGAAGGCTGTGAGAGGCCATTTCTCATTTTTATTTAAATCTCATGGAGGTAATTTCAGAGAACAATGAAATATAAGAAGTCTGGTCAGAGAGGACAGGTGGGTAAAGGGGATAGATATAATTACTGGAAGCAATGATAAGGAGAGCAAGAGACAGACAAGCCAGAGTCATGAAGAAAACTGTCCTCCTCCTATGGTTCCCACTTTCGAGGCAAGGGGGTACCACATGCCCCTGGGGCTGGCTAAGACGTATGGATCTACAGAGAAGGGGTGCCAGGCTATCCAAGTCAGAGGCCCCAGGATCAGAAACAGAAAGGCTGACCCTAGCTTTTATGTAACAGGGGGAAGAGTCCCCAGGCTTCTTCCATCTCAGTTCAAGCACCACGACTCAAGGAAGTCATCCGACCAAGTTCCATACTCTTGATATTCCCTCCCTATACTACCACACACTTCCCCTTGGTAATACTCATTTCACATATGATCATCTGCTTATGTCAGATCCACTTTCCCTCATGGATATGAGAATAGGGATTTTATCTGACTTGTCTACCACAATATCTCTAGCACCCAGAGTGCTTGACACATAGTAGGGGCTCAATAAATGATGGCTTATAAACAAAACAGGAAATGAACAGTCTTTTGGCTTTAGGCAGAGGTTACTTAATCACACAATACCTCACCTGTGAAACAGGGATAATAACAGTACCTCTCAGAATTGCTGTCTTCCCTGCACCAAAACTCAAGGAAAATTTCTACACTATGTTATTTCATCTGCTCTCCATAAAAAGTCTATGAAGTCCACAGGTTTTTGTATCCCAACATTGCACTGAGGAAACCCAGACTTACAAAGGTTAAATGACTTGCGTAAGGTCACATGGCTGGGAAGTAACACAATGGAGAGGCTAACCTGTTTGAAGTCTGTTGGAGTCTTTGTCACCTTTTCCATAGAAATTCAGAAAGTGAGAAAGCCATTTTATCAAACTGATGGGAATCAAAGCAAGCTTCACAAAGGAAGCACATTTATCCTGGATCTTGAAGAGTTTAAGGGAGTCTGAAAGGCAAAGGAAGCAGAAAAAGTATTCAAGGTGGAAAGAACAACTCAGCCAAAAGTGAAGAAAGATCAGATCAATTCAAGGACTAGTGAGTGGGCCATTTGAGATAAAGGGGAGTCCTGAGCAAGGTTGAGACCATATTGTGAAAACTTTGAATCGACTCGTCCTCTCAACAATTATTTACTGAGTGCCTGCCATGTGAGGCATTGTGCCAGGCGACAGGGAGAGGGAGCAAAGCGCCCTGGCTTCCTGTCCCCATGGAGCTACACTGACTCCACAGCCCTGTGGCAAGGACCAAATGAAGAAGTAGGAAGAAAGTACTTTGAAAAGCTAAACGGTGTTATTTAAATTCTCTCCTCTGTTCTGCTATTTCAGAGAGATAGTTCATGGTCATTAAGTGAAAACTCTAGTTCAAACTGCCTTTCACAGAAACAGAATTCGCTGACTAAGGTAAAAGAAAAAATAGACAGTAATCTGGCCCCTGTCGCAGGGACTTTACCAAGTGAGCAGAACAAAGTTGACTGGGACTCTGCTCAGCTTCCCTGTGTGTGCGCTTTATTCTCAGACAACCTGGCCACTCTCAACAGCTTCAGATCTTACACCTTCTCACCTTCACATCCCACTGAGATGAAGCTCCTCTTTCCCAACAGCTTAATCCAAGTTCAACTCTCAATGGCCAGAAAGTGACCACATGCTCACCTTAGAACCAATGACTATAACCATGGGGATGGGATATGCTAATTTTCTTAGCTTGCAGGAACCTCGTTTTTTGCTAAACCAAGAAAAAAAACTAATGAAAATATAAGCTAGTTAAGGAACAATGGTTCTTAAAAGAAAATTCTGTTGGAAAGCCACATGCAAAAGAATGAAATTATCTCACATCATACACAAAAATTAACTCGAAATAGATTATAGACTTAAATATAAGACCTGAAACCATAAAACTTCTAGAAGAAAATGTGAGCGGTAAACTCCTCAGCATAGGTCTTGGAGATGACTTTTTGAATCTGGCATCAAAAGCAAACACAGGTGAGATTATATCAAACTAAAAATCTTCAACACAGCAAAGGAAACCATCAACAAAATGAAAAGGCAACCTACTGAATGAGAAAAAAATATTTGTAAATCATGTATCTGGTAAGGAGATAATATCTTAAAATATAAAGAATTCATACAACTCAATAGCAAAAAAATAAATAAACAAAAAATTAAAAAAAAAACAAAAAACCAAACAAACAACCCCCCCACACAAATAATCCAATTTAAAAATGTCTGAATAGACACTATTCCAAAGAAAACATAAGACATACAGATGGCCATTGGTACATGAAAAGATGCTCTACATCATTAATCATCAGGGAAAGGTAAATCAAAACCACAATGGGGTATCACCTCATACCAATTAGAATACCTATTATCAAAAAGACGGGAAATAAAAAGTGTTGGGGAGGATGTAGAGAAAAAGTACACTTGTGCACAACTGGTGGGAATGTAAACTGCTGAAGCCACTGTGAAAAATAGTATAGAGGTTCCTAAAAAAGTGTAAAATAGAACTACCGTATGATCCAGTAATTCTACTTCTGGGTATTTATCCACACGAAACAAAAATACTAACTTGAAAAGATAACAGCACCCTCAGGTTCACTGCAGCATTTTCACAATAGCCAAGATAAACAAGCAACTTAAGAATCCAATAATGGGAGGAGGGGCAAGATGGCGGAGAAGTAGGGAGCTCTGTAATTTTCACCCGCTCCCATCTATCAAACTAAGAAGGACTGAAGCCACAATACTCTGATCTGCAAGAGTGGGAGGAAAAGACACAGAGTCCACAAAGAAGACACCTTCATAAGGCTACCTCAAGAAACAAGCCAAAGTACACATGGTGGAGAGTCCCAAATATCACTGACTAGGGAAATAAAATAACCAAAGGCACAACAAGAGAAACCAAGAGACACCATTAAAAGAACACTTCCTGAACAGATAGGCCCTGGACAGTCAATGAGCCTCTTTTAATAGAGCAATACTCACAGGTGCAGAGTGCATAACAAGCTTTTAAAACTGACAAAAGACAGAAAGCTAGCCAAAATGACAAAATGGAAGAACTCTCCTCTAAAGAAATTCCAGGAAGAAGTCACAGCCACAGAACTGCTCAAAACAGATAGAAGCAACATAATGGAGCAAGACTTTAGAACAACTGTCATAAAATTAATCGCTGGGCTTCAAACAGCATGGAAGACATCAGAGAAGCTATTGATATAAGACTTGGGGCCTTCAAAATAGCTGGGACGAGTTAAAAAAGGCTATAAATGAGGTGCATAATAAATTGGAGGTGGCAACTTCATGGACTGAAGAGGCAGAGAGGAGAATAGGTGAATTAGAAGACACAGTTATAGAAAAAGAGGAAGCCAAGAAAAAGAGAGAGAAATTGATCCAGGAGCACGAAAGGAGAATTTGAGACCTGAGTGATACAATCAAACAATATCCATATCACAGGAATTCCTGAAGAAGAAGACAGAGAAAAAGTTCCTGAAGGGGTGCTGGATCAAATTATAGCCAAGAACTTCCCCAATCTGGGGAAGGGGACAGACATTGAAATCCAAGAGGCACAGAGAACTCGCCTCATACTTAACTTGAATCGACCTTTGGCACGACATATCATAGTGAAACTGACAAAATAAAAGGATAAAGAGAGAATTCTGAAAGCAGCTAGGGATAAAAGGGCCTTAATATACAAAGGGAAACCTATCAGAGTGGTTACAGACATATCTAATGAAACTTGGCAGGCCAGAAAGGAATGGCAGGAAATCTTCAATGTGATGAACAGAAAAATTGTGCAGCCAAGAATCCTTTATCCATCAAGCCTGTCATTCGAAACAGAAGGAGAGATAAAGGTGTTCTCAAATAAACAAAAATTGAGAGAATTCATCACCACCAAACCAGTCCTACAAGAAATCCTAAGAGGTACTCTATGAGGAAAATGTTGCAAGAAATACAAGGTACCAGAGATACCACTACAAGCATGAACGCTACAGAGAATGCAATGAATCTAAACCCATATTTTTCAATAATAACACTGAATGTAAATGGACTAAATGCTCCAATCAAACGACACAGGGTAGCAGAATGGATAAAAAAACAAAATCCATCCATATGCTGTCTACAAGAGGCTCATTTGAGACCTGAAGACACCTTCAGATTGAAAGTTAGGGGATGGAGAAATATCTATCATGCAACTGGAAGTCAAAAGAAACCCGGCGTAGCCATACTTATATCGGATAAACTAGACTTTAAAGTAAAGGCAGTAACAAAAGATGAAGAAGGACATTATATAATAATTACAGGGTCTCTGCATCAGGAAGAGCTAACAAATATAAACATCTATGCGCCAAATTCGGGAGCACCCAAATACATGAAACAATTAATGACAAACAGAAACAATCTTATTGATAAGAATGTGTTAATTGCAGGGGACTTTAACACTCCACTTACAGCAATGGATAGATCAACTAGACAGAAAATCACTAAAGAAATAATGGACCTGAACGACACACTGGAACACACGGATTTGACATATATATTTAGAACTCTACATCCTGAGGCTAGAGAATTCACTTTCTTCTCGAGTGCACATGGCACATTCTCCAAGAGAGATCACATACTGGGCCATAAAGCAGCCCTCCATAAATATAAACGAATTGAGGTCATACTATACACACTTTCAGATCACAATGCTATGAAACTTGAAATCAATCACAGGAAAAAGTGTGGAAAACCTCCAAAAACGGGGTTAAAGACCACCCTACTAAAGAACGATTGGGCCAAACAGGCGATTAGAGAAAAAATTAAAAAATATATGGAAACAAATGAAAATGAAAATACAACAATCCAAACTCTCTGGGATGCAGCAAAGGCGATCCTAAGAGGAAAGTATGTTGCAATCCAGGCCTATTTCAACAAACTAGAAAAAGCGCAAATTCAAAATCTAATAGAGCACCTAAAGGAACTAGAAAGGAAGCAGCAAGAGAACCCCAAACCCGGCAGAAGAAGAGAAATAATAAAGATCAGGGCAGAAACAAACAATACAGAATCCAAAAAAATAGCTGAAAACATCAATGAAATGAAGAGTTGGTTTTTTGAAAAAATAAATAAACAAAATTGATAAACCTCTAGCCAGGCTCCTCAGAAAAAAAAGACAGAACACTCAAATAGACAAAATCAAGAATGAAAATAGATCCATTATAACCAATTCCTCAGAAATACAAGCAATTATCAGGGAAGACTATGAAAAACTATATGCCAACAAACTGGACAACCTAGAAGAAATGGACAAATTCCTAAACACACATGCACTACCAAAATTCACACAGGAAGAAAAGAAAATCTGAACAGACCCATAACCAGTGAAGAAATCAAACCAGTTATCAAAAATCTCCCAAGGAATAAGCATCCTGGATCAGATGGCTTCCCTGGGGAATTCTACCAGACATTTAAACCAGAGTTAATACCCATTCTTCTCAAGCTATTAAAAAAATAGAAATAGAAGAAAAACTTCCAGACTCATTCTACGAAGCCAGCATCACTTTGATTCCCAAACCAGACAGAGACCCAACAAAAAAAGAGAACTACAGGCCAATATCCTTAATGAATACAGATGCAAAAATCCTCAACAAGATACTAGCAAATCGAATTCAACAGCATACAAAAAGGATTACCCACCATGATCAAGTGGGATTCATTCCTGGGTTACAGGGCTGGTTCAATATTCGCAAATCCATCAATGTGATACATCACGTTAACAAAAGATAAAAACCATATGATCCTGTCGATAGATGCAGAAAAAGCATTTGACAAAATACAGCATCCTTTCTTAATAAAAGCCCTTGAGAAATTCGGGATAGAAGGAACTTATTTAAACATGATAAAAGCCTTTTTTGAAAAGCCCACAGCTAATATAATCCTCAATGGGGAAACACTGAGAGCTTTCCCCCTGAGATCAGGAACATGACAGAGATGTCCACTCAACCACTGTTGTTAACATAGTGCTGGAAGTCCTAGCATCAGCAATCAGACAACAAAAGGAAATAAAAGGCATCAGAATTGGCAAAGAGGAAGTCAAACGTTTACTTTTTGCAAATGACATGATACTCTACATGGAAAACCC
>CM053564.1:14737063-14849526 GCA_028646485.1 Cryptoprocta ferox | reverse complement strand
AAGTGCAGGCTACAAGGCAGACAAATTTCATCAGAATTCATGGAAGTAGGACATAGGCATCAATATATGTTGAAGCACCCATGAGCATCACAGTAGCAACCAAAGGGAACTTAGAAGAATATGTCCCCAGCAAGCAGACAACTGCTCCACAAAGCAGCTGGGTGCTCCTCTGCAATGTATGAGATGATTTTTCTCTTGATATCCATGCTCTGGTTCCCAATTTTGTTCCCGTTATATGCAATAGATGTCCGTTAACTTAATTGATGGCATCAGATCCATTTCTCACTATGAAAACTTGTGTGGAAGGAGACCTAATTTTCATGGCTCACACATGAGATACCACAAGCCAGCAGCATCGTCAATGAGCCGAGTTAGGGATTTGCATTAAAAGCTTATATTAAATAACGGCTGGGGCGCCTGGGTGGCTCAGTCGGTTGAGCGTCTGGCTTTGGCTCAGGTCATGATCTCACGGTTCGTGGGTTCGAGCCCCGCGTCAGGCTCTGTGCTGACAGCTAGTTCAGACCCTGGAGCCTGTCTTCAGATTCTATGCCTCCCTCTCTCTCCAACCCTCCCCTGCTCATGCTCTCTCTGTCTCTCTCAAAAATAAATAAAACATTTAAAAAATTTTAATAAATAAGGGCTAAAAGTTTCTTTCAGACCCTGTTCTAAGCAGTCGACATAGAAATGATTTATTTAATCTTCGGAAAACCCTGTGTTATCATTATCCCAATGTTATAGACAAGGAAACCAAGACACAGAGAGGTTCAGTGACTGGCCCAAGATCCCAGGGCTACCAAAGTGGTTGAGCCAGGATTTGAATCTTGTATGTCTGTACACTTAACCTCTACATTGTAGCAAGCCTGGAAGTTAAAAGAAATGTTCAATGCATCTGACTATATTGCCACCCTAGAGTGATCACACTCACACACCTTAAGGAACTCTCCCCTGTGTTCGCATTAGAGACACTGCTAGTGGCCTCTGACTGGTGGCCTTTCAGATTAGGTCCATAGGGTTCACTATTTCATCCTCTGGTTCAAATGATTTGAGAAAGGCTAACGATACTTCAAGGGGAAGAGGGTGAAATAGAGGGAATGGATATTCACCACTCTCATTCCTCAGTATCTTTACTCAAAAAAGGATTTTTTCTCTTCATCTCTTTGTCTAGTCAACTGCAAATTCACCTGTGTGACTCAGCTCAGGATTAGCATCCCCTTTAAGAAACATTCCCTCCTTCAAATACTTCTCACTCCCAGGTTTTCTTTCTCTCTCCAATGCAGTTTAAAGCAAACAATTTTCATATTAAGAGAGAGTTGTTGTGCCTGGGTGGCTCAATCGGTTAAGCATTTAACTTCAGCTCAGGTCACAATCTCACTGTTCATGAGTTCAAGCCCCTCATCGGGCTCTGTGCTGACAGCTTAGAGCCTGGAGCCTGCTTTGGATTCTGTGTCTCCCTCTCTCTCTGCCCCACCCCGCTTGCACTCTGTCTCTCTCTCAAAAATAAATAATACATTGAGAGAGAGAGAGAGTTCAGACCCATAGCAGAGGGACACTTGGGTGGCTCAGTGTGTTAAGCCTCTGACTTGATTTCAGTTCAGGTCATAATCTTGCAGTTGGTGAGTTCAAGCCTTGCGTCGGGCTCTGCACTGACAGTGCAGAGCCTGCTTTGGGTTCTCTCCCTCTGCCCTTCCCACATGCTCTCATGTGTGCTTTCTCTCTCAAAATAAATAAATAAACTTAAAAAAAATAAATCTGGGGCAAGGGCTGCAACTGTTTAGTAAAACCACTCTGAAGAACAATTTTGGTTGTCGAAAGATGATCCTGGGAGTCTGGAAGGATTAAGACATCCATGAAGAACAGAAGGTCTCTTTATAACAATGTGGGAGGAATTTGGAAGCTGCTGGACAAAATGAATAGCAAGTTTGGGAGAAGATTTTTGGAGGTGATGGATAATAGTGCGGCTGCAGGACAGGAAACCCAAAGAATGATGTTAGCAAAAGATTAAGTCCCCTCATATTCTGGCAGGTCTGGGAGAGGGATCTTACAGTAGGATGTCCTCTTAAGCCATACTGGCTGTGCTATAATTGAACACCTTTTAATACTTCTCTTTCTTTCTCCTCTTTCCCCCAAAATGTTAAGTGAATATTGACTTTATGCAGTTCTCTTGGTTGACTGGCATTTTGGAAAGGCAAGGGAAAGTAGTTTTGTTGCCTATTTGAGCTTATTCAAAAAAAGAGAAGAGCATAGCCACAGAAAGCAAAAGATAAATGTACCAAAAAGTAATGGAAATTAGAACTGGAGATATGAACAGAAGCCATAAAATTTAGGAAAATCTTGGGGAAGACTAATCCAATAGCATGAGATGCAGTTAGGGATATGAGCCAATGTTATTTAATTCTCAAAAGACAAGGCAACCTCAGCTATTATTTTAGTGACACAAGGTTTCTCTTAATAATGGGTATGAAAAGGCACTAATCTCTCCTTTGCAAGTTGCCAACATTATACAAGAAGCTTGAACAAGCAACTTTTTTAATAATCCTGATTCTGGCCATACTGAACCATTTTAAGCACTGTAAACACTTCACATTTTATGCCCCTACAGATTTTTATACATTTTTCCATCTGCCTGAAACATACATGCCCAACATCTTTGCCTATTTTAATTTCTTCTATTCTTTCAGATTTAAACCTTAGCTGTCACTTCCTCTGATGTTTACTAAGGATGCTTTAGACTTCCAGGAGAAAACAAAATTCAACTCAAAATGGATTGAACAACAGGGTATTTTTATTGAATTTGACATCCTGTAAAAGCCACTATGATCCTCTCAATGCACTGCATTCCTCATGCCAGTGGGCCAAGAGCCAAAGAAATGAGCAACTGTGCTAGTGAGATTAACTGATTCTGAGTATGTGAAGACCTAGAGGTGCACCTACCAAATGAGGGCAGGGACAATTCACTGGAGCATCTTTTGGTGCTTTCATGACCCATGTTCATAGAAAATTTGCAGTTTCAGGAACCACGGTCCAATAAGGGCAAGGGCTCAGAGAAATCTAGCATGGTAGTGGAGAATAAAGGTGATGTACATGAATTATGGACTCACAATCTGCTGCAATAGTGGGAATCGTAGTTTTATAAATTCTCTTGCCTTGAGTCTTGTCAGAGAATTTAGCTGGCTACCACCTTGAAAGGGATACTGTGACTAATCAGACTTGCACACTTTCTCTCCAGGAAGAAGTAAGGGCACTGTGTTTTCAAAACGGGAGGCAAGAGGGGGATCTGATTGGTGCAAGGGGTGGACTGTATTAGATACCATTTCACCTGACTCCTGTCCACCGCTGAGATTCCATGAGAATTAGGTGGAATCTGTACCTTAACTCATCCCGGAACCTGGACCACACATTTCTCATCTTCCCAAGGTTTCCCTGTTAATGCCAAGCTGTTGGATATACTGTGGGACATGAGCTGGTACCCAGGCATGCAAAACTCAGAAATTTGAGGAACTCAACACACCATAGGCAAAGCTTTGATCAACAGAAGATGAGGGTTGGTGGATAAAGTATCCTCCCACTTCAGCTCCCTAGATGCACTGTCCTGCACTGCACTTTACATGATTCTTAGAGGACAGTCACATTTAGTGGCACCCAACTTGATAATACTTTCTCATATTGGCTTTTCTTCCTTCCCTCCTTCCCTCTCTCTGTCCCTCACACATGTTCTCTGATACTGCACCCTCCAACAAGGGACATATTAGTCCTTTGCCCTAGGGATCTGCTTTTTTTGAGCAAACCAAAGACATCACATATAGCAAAAAGTACAGAGATGGGAAGTTCCAGAGTTCAGATGGATATTTGTACTTTTTATTTTTCCAATCTTCCATTTTTGATGTATTAGGTTTTGTCTGTTTTCAGACTTCTGGGAGAGAACTTCTCACATCCCATTCCTATATCTAACACCATGAGGAATTGAATTTCTTAATCCAATCATCCCCTGGGACTGGAGAGGAGCCATCCTCCCCTAAACCACATTTCTGAACAAATCAAGAGAGGAATTAATAGCTGTTGGCACAGCTGGTAACTATGTCACTTAATTAACGAACCCAGGAGTCATTTTCAACACTCCACGTTTGCCCATCTCCTACTATAAAGGCTAAACAAGCAAGATACTCACTTTCCAGTAAAAGTGGAAAGCTGTAGCCCTTACAGCTAGGGGCCATTTGACCTATTTCCAGACATTTGTATGTAAGAGGAAGTCTAAGGGGCTTCTTCTAGGTCCTCCTTGATATAAGTATCACGATATGAAAAGATACCTCGCTCCCTTTCTCTCCCCCCCTCCCTCCATGGTTACATCTCTGATTCATGCCTTTAGACTTGATCATGTGAACATATGATTTCCATAGCTTTGGCAGCCATCTTGCAACCATGGGGCAATAAGCCTAAGTATGAAAAAGTAATAAGCTGATAAGGGTGGAGTAGAATGGTAAAAAGAACCTGGCTCCTTAATTACATCCGTGAGCCACTGAAGTAGTTCTGTGATTGCTATTTTCTGAATTGTTTTATTTATATCAGTTCATTATTTTTTTTTTTTTACTTAGCCATTATTATTTAAGTATTATATTACATGCAGCTAAAAGCCATTCTAACTGATAGAGCAACCAACAGTATCAGCCATTTCTAGGAAATATTCCTGGACCCTACAGACTATATTAGCTCTCCCTTTCCCCTGACACCCAAGGCTTACTGCTATCATGGTTATTTTTGCAACTATGCTTTCATTGTTCAATTGAATAGAGAGTCCCTTGAAGTACCTAAGGTGTCCAAACAAAAGCTGAGCTGCAGCCATGGAGACTGTGGTATAGTATTCCTGCAAAAGGCAGTGGGCCAGGCTAAGTGACTCCCAAAGTCTCTTATAACTTTGAAATCTATGACCCCAATTCCTTTAATATAAATGCCCCTTTTCTGTGTATAACAGTCTTTTTACTTACATTATGTCAGAACAAATTGCTGGTTTGTGTTTCAAAATGGGGAAAATACAACAATGCAACTTGTATAAATGTTCCTATTCTGTTTGTAATGTGGGGAATTTCCAAGTTAAATTTCCACTTTGCAGATGATTTAGGGGTTATTTGTTATTCTGAACAGGCCTGTCCCCATTCTCCTTCAGCAGTATGGAGAATGGATATGGAAAAAAAATGACTGTGTATAAACATTCCATTCATTTTGAAAAGATATTAATAAAGTAGTTCCTGTGGTTATGGCTAACGAGTCACTTGTTTCCTAAATTTTCTGTGTGCAGTAAAGGCACACGGAAAAATTCTAATCAATATGCTCTTCATGGAAGCTGAGAACCCAAAACCTCTTCACACTGTAGTATTTGTAGAGTTCATTATAGTCTATAATTAACAGAGGAATTATCTTTGCAGAAGAATAGAAAATGGAAGATTAAAAAATTGATCAAATATCTATCTCCAAACAGAAACCTTTTATAAGTAGCAATGACACTTTAAATTTGTAACACACCTTTTGTTCAGAAAATGTTCCCAATATTTTGTCTCTCTTCAGTGAATGATTTCTTGGTGGTTGACCAGAGAGAAGAGAATGAAATCCGTCCTCCTCCAATTTTGTGAAGGTACTTTATAGGTATACATACAGGTATTATAGAATTAATTTTTTTCATTAAAAATACTTTTAAAATTATGTAAGTAATACACACTCATTGTAAGATTTTTCAAGAATTTAGAGGTGTAACAATTAAAAAGTGAAAGTTCCTTTCCATCCCCTTAGCCTATTTCACTCACATCCCTGGAGATAATCTCTACATCCTTTAGTGTGTATCCATCCAGACTTTTTTTCTGTACATTTTCATAAAAACACATATACTGACATGAATATATAAAGAAATCATATTTCATCTATCATAGGATGCAGGGTTTTTTCTTCAAATTAAAAATCTCTAAAATAAGGACGCATCTTACAATTAAAGGCATTGTATAGTGGCCAATTTCTTTCCTTCTTAGTGGCACATAAAATAATGGTGCATCTTGAAATAAGTGACATTTATCTAAAAACTGTTTTAGTGTTTATTCATTTTTGAGAGAGAGAGAGAGAGAGAGAGAGAGAGAGAGACTGAGTGCAAGCAGAGGAGGGGCAGAGAGGGAGAAACAGAATCTGAAGCAGGCTCCAGGCTCTGAGCTGTCAGCACAGAGTCCAACACGGGACTCGAACTCACGAGCTGTGAGATCATGACCTGACTGAAGTCGGATTCTTAAGCGACTCAGCCACACCCCAAAATAAGTGACATTTCAGAGTAACAAAATACAGTAGATACAGCACTTACACAATTATATAGATGTATGGTTGTGTGACTTGCTATGGACAACTTTCAGTGTGCACCGGTCTGCATGATCTGGCATTGTATAAATATACTGTTTTATTTAGACATATCCCTTACAGATGGATTTGCAGATTATGTCTACATCTTTCTGATGGGAAACAGTGCTTCAATGGTCATCCTTGCCCCTAGTCCTTGGGCCCTAGTGTAAATATTTGTGAAAGAGAGATTCCTATCTCATAAGTTCTCATAGTTACACTGCATAGGAGGAAAAACTTATTTGTTCAGAACCCAACTTGACTCATAGTCACATCCTGGCTCCAGGGCTGCCATGCTGAATAACTCAAGGGTGTTCAAACCATCATCTGGGATAGGGGTCAGTAGACTTTTTTCTGTAAAGAGCCAAAGAGCCAGTATTTTTGACTTTGTCGACTACACTGTGTTGCAGCTACTCAACCTTGGCTACATAACATGAAAGCAGCTATAGATAATATGTAATGTTAACATGTCATTCTGTGTTCCAATAAAGGTTTATTTACAAAAACAGACGTCAGGCTAGATTTGTCCCAAGGGTCGCAGTTTGCTGATCCCTGGTCTAAATGAATGGTCCTTTCTGGAGCTGTGTAGTACTCAACTTGTGTGGCCCCTCATAGCAGCCCCGTCTGATTGCTTCCCCTCAAGGGATCTGACTCAGGATCAATGTTATATAACCTTTCCAGGCTTGAGTTTTTAACTTATAATTGTGAAATACAATCATAAAATATTTAAAAATATGTGCTCTTGGGGTGCCTGGGTGGCTCAGCCAGTTGAGCGGACTTTGGCTCAGTTCATGATCTCATGGTTCATGAGTTCGAGCCCCTTACCAGGCTCGCTGCTGTCAGCACAGAGCCTGCTTCAGATCCTCTGCTCCCTCCCTCCCCTCCCCTCCCCAAAATAAAATAAAACATTTTAAAAAGTATGTGTTCTTGGAGTGTCTAGGTGGCTCGGGCGGTTGAGCATCTAACTCTTGATTTCAGTTCAGGTCATGATCTCATGGTCATGAGATTGAGCCCCAGGTCAGACTCCATGCTAGGCATGGAGCCTCCTTAAGATTCTCTCTCCCCTCTTCCCCTTTGTCCCTCTTGTCTCGCACCTACATGCATGTGTGCTCACCCGCAAAAAATAAACAAACATTGTTTAAAGTATGTGTTCTTGAATGAAAATGAACACGTAAGTATGTGTATGTGACTCAGTTTCTTCATAAAGAAAATAAATCTATATCATAATGAGTGTGAAAATAGAATGCTACAGGTAAAGCATTTACAAGTGCTTGAGGAACAGTATAGCTATTTGAAAACTTCTTTTTCTTTTACTAATCAGAAAATACATAGTTATTAATTCATAGAGTCAGGACACAAACCAACCAAGTGCGTCTAATCCCAGAACTTGTGTCTCTCCTACGGCACCTACAAGCTGAAAAGGAAAGATTTACTGCATAGAGAATCTGAACCCAGAGAGCTTAAAAGGCTTCTATAAATTCCCACCACATCAGCATTGGGTATAGTGGGCTCTGGATCTCAGAGTATCCAACAAATACACACACCACCCTCCAGAGGAGGAGGCTTCACTAAGACCCACTTTTTTGGGCTTGCAGACATCCCCAACCAGTGGATTTTCCTGTTATTTATGCCGATTCAATCTGATTACAGTTCTATTACCTGGATGGAAATGCAGCCACAAAAGTGTTGATAAAGCTGTCACAGCAAGATGGAGATAGTAAGTCTCATTAATGTTAAGAAAAGAACAAACCCATAAATAAGAGATTATCAAGTGAAATAAGATAGTCTCTCCTCCAACTTCTAACAAATCTCGTGTGCAAAACCATGTAATTTCCCCAGGCATTCTCCCTGACAGCCAGATGTATAGGAAATGAATTGTGCAGGATGGAAATTGATATGCAGAACAAGGAGCTAGAAAAATAATTAGAGCCGTGAGACTCCCTCAGTCTTGCTGTTTATTTGAGAAGTCACCAAGTCGAATCACGGGGTCTGGATCACACTGATTACATGACACATCGGTCCTTGAAAAGAGCCTGGAGATGATGGAGAGGTGATGGGAGTGTCCCCATGAAGGAGAAGGCAGAGCCAGGCCTGGCCCACTGTACAGCTAAGGGCTACCTTCCCAGGTGGGTAAGAGCAGGTGCTGCCCCCTTGCTGGCACTGCCTTCCCTAGGAGTCACATGCCCCCTACCCACTCTGCCCACTGAGAGACCAGCCTCCTGCCTGCCTTTCACTTTGTGGCTGTCAACAGACCATTCCCCTGCAGGTGACCACACTCAAAGCCACCTGCAGGTTGAGGCTAAGTACTAAATCAAAGTTTTCTTGAGTTGCTAAAACCTGATTGACTGAGTCACTTGCAGACAGGGACTGGTTGGGTCTGTATCTCCAGGGGGGGCTCAGATAAATGCCTGGTGTGTAGCAGGGCATCTAGAGATGCTTATCGCTTGGAATTGAGTAAAGCCACCAACAAAATATTCCTAATGGAGCCGAGAAAGAGGAAAGACAGAGGAAAGGTGCAGGAGTGAGGGGAAGGAAGAAGGCAGAAAAAGTGGCAAAGATGCTTGAATATGAATTGAGCAGACAGATGGAGGAGGAGCAGAGACAGAGAAGGGAAGAGACAAGACAGAGAAGGGAAGAGACAAGAAGTGGGCAGAGACCAGAGGACAGAGGGGAGGTGGAGGTGAATGGGATGTGAACTGAGCAGATGGGGCAAAGCAGATGGGGCAGAGATACAGACAGGGAGAAGAGGCAGGCAGGGGAAAGAGGGCCGGCAGCAAGGAGCACAAAGAAAGACACACGGTGCAGATGCACCAAAAGAGAGATCGACACAGACCCCCACACAGTGAAACAGGGTCCCAGAGACAGAAAGAATATAGCCAAGGCCTGAGAAGAAACTGGGGGAGGGAGGGGTTGGAAGGGCAAAAGACTCTTCCAGTCACCCATGGGAATCTACATTCTTCTCAGTTTGGTGTTCTTTCTACTGAACTAATTCTCTGATAGAGAAATGACAAAAGAAAAAATGTCTTTCTGGAAGAAATGTGTCCCATAATTCTGGGAGCCCATTACTTAGGTGGTGGGAAATGTCCTTCATCTCCAGGCTTCCTGCCACTTCTCCTGTGGAGCTAGAGACCTGGACTTGCATCTTAGCCCCGGAAAGCCTGGGTGGGGGCTGACTCTTCTGGGCTCCAGGCTCCTCAAGGTGGTTACCTGTGACCAGGAGCGTACTCCTTCCAAAAGTTTTAAAAAAGATCAGCCCAAATAACACCATGAAAACCCTCCAAGTAGTACACCACCCTATAAGAACATCTAGTTACAAAGGTGAGAACTTAGTTTGATTTGGGGTGACTCCTATTTTGATTCTCATCCCCCCTCTCTTTCTCCTTTCTCCCCCTCTCTACCTCCTTCTCCCCTCCCCCCTACAGCTTCCCTTCTCTTTCCCACCCCTACCACATATTCACATCTGATTTCTATTCCAAAGAGACCTTGACTTCAGCCCTCAGGTCATGAAATAGTCAATTCATTTGGACGATTTTTAATTAATCTAGGGTTTGATTCAGGCCATTGCACCTTGACTCCTGCCTCTATAACCCTTTCCTGGATCCAATTAGCCGGCTTTGAGCACTGCCCCAGAGACTGAGACAAGAGTCCCTTAGTCTCTGGGAATGGGTTTGCTGAGGCATCTGCAAACATTCTCCTTGCCATCCCTCCATGTGTGCCTGAAAGAGGTAGCAAGCATGATAAGATCTGTCCTATAGGAAAGTCAAAGGTGACTTCTGAAGGATGAGAAAAGAAAAATGCAAGCCAAAAGCAACTGACAGCTCAGGCAGTAAATATCCAGATGATGAACAGGTTGGCTGGATCAGGGATACAGATGTTTCATCTGAATTCCATGGTTGTCCTCACCTGACTCTTTTCAGAAACCCCACCTCCCGTATGGACTCAATTATCACAGGATTCATTTGCACTTGTTGACATTTTGCTCTGTTTAAAAAAAAAAAAAGTGGGCTTTTCACTGTTATTATTATATTGTGCTGGTAGGTTTTGTCCCACAGATTGAGTTCTAAATAAAAATAAAACAAATTGATGCACATATTAGCACAGTGCCAGGTACATGTTAAGTGCTCGACAAAGAATTATTTTCATACTCATTATCACCATATTTATGTTGGGGACAGGCCTGGTTTTCTGTTCTTCCTATAATGGGTCACATAATACCCAGCACTCAGGTGGTTCCTAATAAAGTTTGCCAAGAAGCTTTGGACTGTTTTTGGCACATTGACAACACAATTCCCAAATAGGCTGTGTGTGCCACAGGAGTCTCCCTTCTTTCCTAAACTTCAATTCAGTCATCTGACAAATATTTACTAGGCACCTACTGAATGCCAGGCATTCCTGGTAGGCAAGACAGAAAGGGGTCTTGTCTTCAAAAAGGTTAAGCCATAGCACTTATTCCCGACAATGACAATGGCAGATCTTTATAGAGCATGTAGTTACAGTCAGACACTGTTCTCAGATTCTTACTGCATCAACATACTTAATTCTTATAACTGGTCTGTGAAGAAGGGACTACTCTAACTCTCATTTTATATTTTATGTATATATAGACTGAGGCCCAGAGAAGTAGATTAGTCTGCCCAAAGCCACACAGAAATGAGCAGCAAAGCTGGGATTTAAACACAGGCACTTTGGCTTCAGAGTCCACACAATCAACCACCAAGCAATGCTGTGTCATTTGGTAAACACTGCTTCTTTCTGTTAGCAATCTTTTTCATTTGTTTCTACAAATAGATTATATCTTTAAACTCCATAGATAGAGGAAGCAGATTAGTGGCTGCCAGAGGCTAGGGAGAGGGGGAGTGAGGAGTGACCACTAATGGGTATGGAGCTTCCATTTGGGATGACAAAAAAGTTCTGGAACTAGATAGTGATGGTGGTTGCAAAACACTGCAACAGTGTCACTGAGTTAGGCACTTCAAAATGGTTAAAATGGTAGATTTTATGTTCGGGGAATTTTGCTCCCCCCCCAAAATATTGTTCTAATCCTGAAGTGTGGGGCTGTCTTACATCCTTCATAGCCCTCCAATGCCTGGAATTTAAAACTTCTCATTATACATTTCTTTATTGGTTGATGGATTGATAAGTGGTCTTAGAAATAGGGCTTGCTTTTTTTTTTTTTTTATCATATCACTCTTGTGGTTATTAAAAACAGAGCCCTTTTAGGAGCACATAACGTTCCCACTCATCTGTGAACAAGTGGACCTGATAATGCTAGTTCTGAGGGTGAAGAACCAGGAGTTCAGCCCCAGGGGCTGGAAGACCAGCCAAGGTGCTTCCCCAGAACTGTGACACAAAGGAGGAAGATGGCATTTAGATGGAGTTGAGAAGGCAGAGTTCAGAGCTGGAAGAACAGCTCAAACTCGAGGTCTAAGGGGCAAACCCAGAGCTGAAAACAGAAAACCACCTCAGCAACAGGAACTGAAAGAATCTGAAGCCTTTAGGCGAAGCAGAATACAATAATAATATAAAATAACAATCACAGTGCATCAAACCCTTAGTGCTTTCCACATGTCAGATAACTGTTTCAGGGATGTTCACATATCAGCTCATTTATTCTTTATTACCATTATTAGTACCCCCATTATTACCATTATTAGTACCCCAGATAAAGAAATAAAGACACAGAGAAGTTAGGAGACTTGCCCCATGTCATACAGTTGGCAAGTGGCAGAATCTGGATCCCAAGGCAAGTGGTCAGGAGCCAGAGACTGAATCTCAACCATAGGAGTTAAGCAAGATGCTAGTCCTGCTGAGGGCTAATTGCTGGCCTGATGAGATGAGGGGCCCTTTGGAGGTTAAGGATACAGTTCATACCCAGACCTCAAGGCCCTGGGCTCATAAAGGAATAAGTCTTCTATCTACCAATATGCAGAGGTAGACAAGGGCAGTGGTTAGAAACATGGACTCTAACCTGGAAGGCTGGTGTTGGACTCCAGCTCTGACACTTAGCAGCCCTGAAACTTTGTGCAATAACTTCATACCTTTTTGCCTCAGTTTCCTCATCAAAAATGGGGGTAAAACAGATCCTACCTCTTAGAGTTGCTGTGATTATTACATGGCTTGACTTCTGTAAAGCACTGAGAACAGCACCTGGCATACAGTATGCAGAATGTGAACACTAAGTAAACTAAATGCTTTAGAGAAAATGGCCACAGTGTCAGATATCTTGGGGGTATGTGTGTGGGGTGGGGGGATTGGGAAAGCAGTGACTAAACCAGGGGATCTCCCTGTACATTTTAACTTTAACAAAGGAAACCCAATCCTTGGCTGAAGAAGAACTGGTGGCTGTGTCAAACTGAAACTTACTCTTCTGCCTCAAGTCACTGAGCCACGTGTATACCCACAGTTCCTGTGTTCCTCCTCCATGCTCCCCATCCATGCCAGGGAGGGAGGGGCTGCTGGGCAGCCTGCCTCAAGCTGCCCACGTGGTGATAATTAATTAATCTGTTCATCTGATCCTTGTGTTTGCTCAGTGGCTCCCTTTCCCTGGTGCTCCCTGTGGTTTGAATATAGTAAAATTCAGCCCTAATTAAAATTGTTGAGACACCAGCAGTCTCCATTAATAAAACATCAGAATGAGACTGGGTTTCTTTTTTTGAACAGCCTTTCTTAAAATCTCTGAGAGGGCAGGCAGAGTAAGCCCGGATAGAAAAGAAGTAAAGTTAAGAAACTTTCTGTTGCCAAGTGTGTGAAGATGGCATATCTAATACTCTCCTGGTCTGGGGCTGGAGGCCAATCCTTTGTGGCAGAAAGAGTCATAGAGTCTGTGTCCAGAGATCTCCTGTGATAAACTTCCTGTATGAGGCCTTAGCTAACTGAATCCCCTCTTAGGGTCTTAGTTTCTCCATCTGCAAAATGGAGACACCAGACCAACTTTAACACTCTATTGTCCAAGAACATCAAGTTGTCAAGTCCTTAGATTTGGCCAAACTGAGGAACTTTTGAGCCTGTCAGGACAGAGTTGAAGGAGCATCTGCCTCCTCAGACACTTCTCTCCTGTTGCCATCCTGAGAAAAATGGCCATAGGCAGTTCCTTCCACTCAAAAGTCAATGTGCCTTGGGTCATGTAAGCTGCCTCTGGTCACAAGGGACTGGATCAGAGATCAGAGTCCCAGTTCCTGGCAGCAATGCAAATCCAAATAAGGGTCTGATAAAGCCTCCTGCCTCAGGATTCTCTATATTGGGTGAAACCAGCCCGATATATCCAGATCCTCTCTCCTAGAAGAGTTTTATCTGCTCCTCTCCCCAGGCTGAGGGGAGGAGAAGCAGGGGCAGCTTGGCCAAGGCTGCAAGCATGAACAATGGCCAAAGACGCATGTCAAATCCTACTGGTACCTTCCTGCCATATACCAGCTCCATGACTTTGGATGAACATGTTGGGTACCTTTTCTGTGCCTCAGTTTCCTTATATGAAATGGGGATAAATCCCTTGTTCATATGGTTGTTATGAGAACTAATAAGATAATCGATGTCAATTACGTGACATAGGGTCTGACATATATTAGTCCCCAGTAACGGGTAGCTGTGGTTACCACTGACAGCCATAGATGAAGAAACAGGAGGGAGGGAGACACACACACACACACACACACACACACACACAGAGAGAGAGAGAGAGAGAGAGAGAGAGAGAAGAAAAAAGCTTAAGAGACAAAGAGAAAGCAAAAGGAAAGAATGGTCCTAAAGATGAAGGTCCTGCCTTGCATGCTCTCGGCCTTGGGCTCTGGTGGGATGCAACCCCCCTTTCCAGCCACAAAGCATGTGATAGGCCCAAGCTAATCAGAGCTTCACATTCTCCCTGCCATTATGATCAGTCCAGAAGTGAGCATAATACCAAAGTCAGCCCACCCAAGCTCACTTTGTAATATCCAGGATGCAGAGTTCAGTTTCTTCTCCAGTTTATATGCAACATCAAATTCCATTGACTCTTTTGTGATTTCTCAGGACTTTCAGAAATTTGCTGGGTGGGTCATGGGAAAAGATCACATCACAAAGCCACAAAGTGGCTTTCCACTATATCTCACTATCTTCACCACCTTCCCCTCTTGTTGCTCCCCTCCTCCCCAGAGCAACACTGGATATCCACCCAGGTACTCCCAAGAATAAACTTCAGCCCTGAACATGAACCAATGTGTTTTCCCAACAAAGTTTTCGAAAGAGCAATTCTCGTTAAACCAAATGTTCTCTGTCTTACTTTGTGAGTCAAGTGCCAGGTAAGCGCTCCAGCAGCAAAACATATTATCATAGCAGTTCCTGGGCAGGAAGTAAGATGGACACAGCATGGTTTGATCCCCCTCATTTTGCTGGGACATTGCCCCCACTCCTGGAATCAACATCTCAGGTAGAAAGAGCAAAAAGGCTTTCTACCCTGGTTCCTGGAGGAGAGAGACTGGGAGGCTTTCAACTGACTTAGGGTTTTAGGGTTTTCAGGTCTTACTGCTGCCACAATCACCAAGGTTAAACATTCCAAAGGAGAACTGGAATTAATGACACAGTAATGGCCTTAAACCGACCATGGGTTCCCCCTGCTACTTAAGAGAATCATTTGAACCACCTCCCCCTTCCTTGATGCCAAGGGGCCTGCTTCTCCCCCTGCCGGTCCTTCCCTTTCTAGGAAAAGACAAGAAAAGCTTATTGAATTCTAATATATCATCCTGGCAGCGGGCATCAATAGAGAGAGACAGATGTGAGAACAGAACACAGAGCCCCATATCCATCCCTTGCAGTCCCCCCACCCGTTCTTCCTTTTCTCAGCAAATCTACTCAGCTTCCCCTCCCCCAGGGAAGCTAAGAGTTCATTATGAACAGCAGCCAAGAGTCAATAAATACATGGCTGAGATTTCAGTCACCTACTGTGGCTGTCTTCACCACCAACAAAGTAATTGCATGGCCCCAGACTGGTTAGTAGGGTGAAGATGGGTGGCAGGGAGCTCAAAAAAGCTTTACATCCAGAAAGATCCTTTCATAAAGCAAACCCGATCATGTCAAACACCTCCACTTCGCTTAAAATTTTTTAATGGCTCCACATTGTTTCTAGGATAAAGACCAAAACATTTAATATGGCTTACAAGATTCTACAAAGTCTGGACCCTGATGACCTGTCTCACCTCGTATCCAAACATGCTCCCTACCCCATTCTCAACCACTCCAGCCATACTGATACATCTTTCATTCTTTCAGTGGCTTAGGGGGCCTCCAGAGCTCAGATCAAATATCACATGCTCACTTTGGTATGAACCCTACCCTAATATAGTCAAATAACCTTGTACTTGCCCTTCACTGCATTTGTCACAGCCTGAGATTTTCTATTTTCTTATCTAATGATTGGGTTGATGCTCTCTTTACCTGCTGCTGTGCAGGCTCCATGTTTTGTTCATCAAGTATCTCCAGCTTCTAGCACAAGGCCTGGCAAAGAACAGAAACTCAAAAGATACATTCTGAGTGAATGTAAGAGTGAATGAGTTCTAAAGTAGGGCACATTCCAAGAGCTGGAAGCTAGAAATGGAGCTAAAACAGAGTATGTGGAGCTGGGTGAGAAAGAAGGCAAGAGAGGTACATGGAGCAGATCACAGAGCAGTCATTATTCAACACCTACTTTTGCCAGGCAGTGTTTGAGGCACTTGGGGATATACAAGAGAATAAAACTGACAGCATGCCGTTTTGAGGAGCTTATATTTGAGGTCATTCCCCTGTATGCTGTAGGATACCTAGAGAGCAATATTCATCATGGAAATATCTCCATTTGTAGTATTTTTCTAAGATGTGACAAGAATGAAATGCACACAGGGGCACCTGGGTGGCTCAGTCAGTTAAGCATCCAGCTCTTGACTTAGGCTCAGGTCATGATCTTATAGTTTGTGAGCTCAAGCCCCACACTGGGATCCATGCTGACAGGGTGGAGTCCACTTGGGATTCTCCCTATCCCTCTCTCTTCCCCTCCCTGCTTGTGCTCTCCTTCTCTCTTAAAATAAATAAATAAACTTTAAAAAAAATGTTTTTAAAAAAATGAAACGCACATATAACCAGGTATAAAGGGCCTCTCTTGTGTAACTTCCACAGCTGTGATCTCATCCAGGGGGAGGCCAAGTTATAACCACTTCAACACATCCCCCAAAATAAATCCACTCTACAACCTGTTGATAAGAAATGGGTCGCTTCCTCCGATCCAGCAGAGGCATACAGAAGGAGGTTGAAATTACATACCATAGAACTGAAGCATCATCAATTTCCCCCCTTTAACACCCCAAGTCCCTCCCCACCACCAGCCAATCCCTCTCTCTTCTCCCCCCTACACTGCCTCTCAAAATCCCTTGTGTCCTGAGCAATTCAACACTCATCTTCAGCTTGCCAATTTGCCTGATGGTCATCATCTACTTCTCATCAAATATGCCTCTCAGTTTCTGCTACCATACAAACACCAATCAAATTTGGTGGACCTCTTATCAATAGTTTGAATATGCCAGCTCCCCAGAGCTCCCTGGATGAGAGTCACTGTTACATGGGGACTTGTCCCTTAGACTAAGAATTCTGGCCTTTGCCCAGAGGGCCATGTGGAACACAGCAGGTCTTCAGTTAGGGGAGTGACCCTGGGCAGATCCCCCCAACAACACCTGTGACTTGGACTCAGCTGCCAGGAAGAATCTAAATGCAGCTGTGGGTGTCCATCTTCTAGCATTAATTAAAGCTTTGCCTAAGGCTCAGCTGCAGAGAAGCCCACGGGGTGCAGCATGGAGGGGGACCAGGTGCAGCTTCAAAAAACCTGCAGGCAGCTCTAAGCATGTCAGACCCAACTCCCCCCACCCCATCCAGGCATCTTCTTTCTGGAAGCAGAGCTGGGGTCGCCATGGGGAAGGGGCATCTCTGAACGAAAACTAAAACGCTTCTGCTTCCCAGAGAAGAGGAAAATCGTTATTACCTTAGCGAAAGTCTATAAAGTAGAATCTTCCCTAGGATCCCTTCTCTTTGCTCTTCTTTCAGGGCTGATGCCTATAATCCATGACTCTTCCAGAGGGGATTCCTTTCACACTTAAGGCACGGAGTTGTACAGCATGGCAGCCCTGCCTCCCAACTCTTGGAGCCAACCTCCTGCGTCTGGGATCATGGGGCTCAGAATGTTGTCTATTAAAAATATCATAATTATAAAATAATTGCAGCTACCATTTATGGAGAATTTACCACAGAAATCTGCTTAACATACATCATCTCGATGTATACATATATGTATCTCGAGATACATATATCTCGATTAAACCTCACAATAATCTAGTGAGATGGAGATTATTATCACCGTTTGGAAGATAAGAGAGTCAAGGCTTTGATCTACTATTAAGTCCTGGACTCCCTTTTAAAAGCTATGTGATGTTGAGCAAGTTACTTACTTGCTTACTTAGCCTTTAAGTTACTTAATCTTTCTGCTTCAGTGACTTTCATTGAAAACAAGATGCATACAAAAGTCTTTCTCTGAATGCAGCCCTCATCATTATCCCCATGCCTCCTCTCCAGTCTCAGAGTGATTCATAGACCATTCTCTGGGAAAGGGCAGCAGCTGTGGTCTGAGCCTTTAGGAATCCTGGGAGAATGAGAGGAACTGTCTCACTTTGGAAATAATGAAGGTGTGAAACCTTGGCAAAAACACAGAGTCCTTCAGCATCCTCCCTGCCCCTACCTGGCTGCTGACAATTCACCTCTGCATTCGATAAACACTTACACCATCCCACAGATGAATATCATTGAATGAGAATCAGGCTCATCTCTCATCTGGTTAAAAACACCACCACTGGCTCCCTTTCTAATACAGAATTCACTGGTAGCCAGCAATAAAAAGGAAATCCAGCATACTTGAGGGGGGAAAGATGAGAGCACAGGGAATTTATGATGGTTTAGGGAGGTTAGTAGGAACTCCTGGCAGCATGGGTAGAAAAAGAAAGAAATTGAATTTCAGTGAGCCTAGTCCCCAAAGAGCAATTTAGTAGACCACATAAGGAAACAGCAGAAAGTGTGGGGGAAAGATCCAGCTTCAGGTACCACTGGAACAAGGAGTTCAAATGTTGTCAGGCCTCTATGGCTCTTATTTCTGTTTTTCTCTGAAAGTTGCCTTCATTTTTCCCATCTGCATGGGCCTTCACCCAGAGGGAGCATGACTGTGACAACCCCAGCTTTACTGCTTTCATTTGAGTGATGAAGAAAGAAAAGATGAGCTCTCTTACTTTAGGCTAAGTTGAAGAATCGGTGGGAAGAGACAGTGGACAGACCAAAAAACAAAATAAGCCACCTGCAGTATTCAGGATGGCTATAAATCTCATTGATATAAAAGAGTCCTAGTATGACAGTAGCTTAAACAAATTGGCTACTTCTCCCCCATATAATAGTCCAGATATAAGGAGGCCAGGGCCTTGCAATGACTCCATTTTGTCTGGGACCCAGGTTTCTTCCATATTTTTGCTCTGCCATGCCTAGGTATTGTACTCACCTACATGGTCTAAGACTACTCACCACCATTTCTACAATCCGGAAGGAAAAGGTGAGTGAGGAATCAATACGTGGCTTTTAGGGCACAACTCAGAAATTATACACATCAATTCCAGTCACATCCTATTGGCCAGAATACATTCCCATGGCCATACCTAGCTGCAAGGGAAGCTGGAAAATGTAGTCTTTAATCTAGGCAGCCATGCACGGCACTAAAAACTAGGGGGTTAATATTGCTACAGAAGGAAGGATGCACAGCCAGGATGAACTCCGTCTCTGCCACAGCCACCTAAGGGCAGGAAGATTCTGGGAACTAAAACCAAAATATTACTTGGAACTAAGAATATTCCCATCTCCATCACTCTTCTCTATTTCTCTTGGATGTCTGCTTAATTAACTGCTCCCCTCTCAGTTCTGAGCCCCATCATGTCCAGATAAGGTAGTCTATGGCCACCTCACCATTTCTAGGCTTATACATACAATAAAGTCAAAAAAGAACAGCTAGGCTCCAACATAAGTGGAACTTGGAACAAGCATTCACTGCCAAGTGGATTTATACTTTAACTCTGGACAAGAAAAGAGCAAATAAGAATATAAAGAGGCTAGGGTATTAGCTTACCAGAAATAGATATAAGGTAATATTAATAAGAGGAATATTAAATTATCAGGCAGATCAGAAGGGTGTGTATGTATGTAGGAGGGGTATAGTTTGGAAGTAAAGTAATTTTTAGGGTGATAAGATCAGTTTCATTCTAAATACGATAGGGAACAACCAGCCTCAGAAGCCTAGAGTAGAAGGAGATGTTCCAATCTATCTACAGGAAAAAGCAGTCTCTATAGCCCAGCCAGCTGGCCCTGCACTGGAACTACCCTCTATAGACATCAGTAACCAAGATGGAAGGGAAAAGCCCTTGATGTCATGGTCTGAGGCTGGTAAATCTACCAGATACCAGAAGAGATTGGTGGGTATGGAAACTTGATTTTGGTGGGATGTGTTGCAGGAGTGGGGGGCAAATGTGGCTCCAAGAATGGGAGGGAAATCAGGAGGGTGGGAGTACTCCAGGAAGAAAGGAAGAAAGGGAGAGGGCTTAAGAAGTCTGGGAGAGGAAGGGGGGCACTGGCATAGAGGGAGCATCTGCATGGGACATACTTCAAAGTCCTGGGGCACTCTGAGCCCTGCCTGCGATCAATATGGTCAGAATGAGGCCCTGCTGCCCCAGACACTGCATAGTTTGATGCTTGGCACCTGAACCCTGAACCACTGAGCAAAGAACTGCTCAAACTTCCATCAGAGTCTAGTGTACATGCATTCAATTTGGGAACAACTTGAACATTGTTTCCAGAATGAGGAAAGAAGCAGCCCCCTCCTCTACCACCAGGCATCAGAACATTACCATTGTAGATGGTAAGGCGGTAGGGAGAGGCCATCCCTTGGGGCCCAGTGAACAGAGAAGAGATCAGATTACAGCCAGATGCCCAAAAGTTAGCTAGACACCCACTGTATTAGTTTGCTAGGGCTTCCATAATGATGTACATAGACTGGGTGGCTTAAACATGGACATGTATTTTCCCTCCATTCTGGAGGCTAGAAGAGACTAAGATCAAGGTGTCAGTAGCATCAGTTTCTTCTGTGGCCTCTTACCCTGGCTTATTTGTGGCTGCCTTCTCCCTGTGTCTTCACACGGTCTTCCCTCTGTGTGTGACTCTGTCCTAACCTCCTCTTCTTATAAGGCCACCAGTCATATTGGATAAGGGCCCTGCCTGATTATCTCATTTAATCTTAATTAACTATTTAAAAACTCTATCTCCAAAGATAGTCACATTCTAAGGTTAGCACTGGGGCTAAGGACTTCAAGATATGAATTTTAGGGGAGACACAGTTCAGCCCATCATACCCACACTAATGAACCAAAAGGGAGCTTGCCTAGTGATTTCACATATATCAGGCACTCTAGAGATGGACAACTCTTTCTCAGCTCCAATTACAAATCTTGGGGCAGAGGATTTGGGGTTGGCCCAGATGTCCATCCCTGGTACCATTAGCTATGGTCAAGGATGTGGGCTCATTAAGAACAAACTAATTGTCAAGATTCTGTCTGTAGATGGTAGCAGCAGGCTATTGGTCTATGGCTTTGACAGACATCCCATAACACCTATCAGAATCAATTCAAGCTCTTCAATAGGGCATACAAAATCCATCACTCCTTAACCCCTTAATCTGAGCTATATCCCCTGCTGCCCCTGTACAAATCCCACCCTTTATCCATGCAACAGATACAATTCCCTGCATTCACCTCACTGTTTCATGCCTCCAGGCCTTTACTCAGGCTATTCCCTACATCTACCAAATCTTCCCTTTCTACCTGCTTTGTCTTCCTGACAAGCTCCCACCTATATTTCAAAGTCCAACTGGAGCATTTCTTCTGGAAAATCTTTCCTGATTTCCTGTAGAGTCAGCCTCCTTCTTTTGTTTCATTCTGTGCCTTGTATGTACTTTTCATAACACTTAGAACACTAAGTCACAACTTTTGTTAGACTGTTTCTCTCTTGAAGTAGATTCTGGGTACCTACCTCAAAATGTAGCACAGTGCTTGCTTTGTACTCAAAAAATATTTGTGGAATGAATAATTGTCATCAACTGGGCACAATGGTATATGTTTATGAATAAACACAGTTTATGAATACAACACAAAGCCCCTGCCCTTTAGGAAACTCTGAATGACTGAGGGGGACATTAATATGAATAATGACTATAAAAATAAATATATAAACCAAAGGCTAAGGAAGTGCAGAGGAAGCTGCCATTTAAACTGGGAGGATTGTGGACGGCTTCTGGGAAGAGGTGACTGAATGTAATCACTAAGGATGAGTAGGAGTTTGCCTATTGGTGTTAGATGGGGAGTGGGTATTGGAAAAAGAAGGCCATATTGAGGAACAAATGAACAAGATATGGGAAAAGGATCTTGCCAGGCTTGTAGATGCCACACAGCACAGTTATAAGGACAACAGGGCCACAGGATACCAGGTAAGGGCAGCGTCATCTTAGTGTTCTGAGAAAAGGGGTCCCCAGTCATTCTGAGGAACAAGCTGGAGAGAAGTGCTTTGTTACTGTTACTCATAGAGCCACCAACTCCTTAGGGCATCCATCCTGAGTCTCACCCTCCATGGACTTTCTCAGGAAAGAGGGAAAGACATTTGAGGTTGCCAACACTCTTGGAGCCAGAGAAGCCAAGCCTTCAGATTCTGGAGTCTGTACTGACCTCCTCCGTTTCCTCCCCAAATGACAGAGAGGGGAGGTTGGCCAGCTGCACCTGAAATGAAACATTCACCTTCTGCCACCTCCACCCCAACAGAATTTGGTTTAAACCTCTGATTTCACTGTACTGTGATAGTCATGGGCAGGTCAATTCACCTCTCTGAGCTTCAGTTGTTCATCTGAGAAAAGATGATAATGGCCCCAAAGAGTTACTGTGCAGATTAAAGTCAACTCAGGTCAAACATCTAACACATGTCTGACATCTAATAGCCACTCAGTTAACAGTGGTCACTGCAATTAATTTTTTTAAATAAAATTGTGCTTGTCTTACCTCTCCTATTCTAGAACTAAAAGTTCCTAGAGAGGATTCAGACCCCATGCTGTCCAGTATATATTTATGCTCAATAAATGTATGTTAAATCAATGAATGTTTAGAATCCTAGACTTTTCAGATAGCTAAGAAATCAGCTATTCCAATCCCTCTTTTGACATACAGAGAAAACAGAGACTCCTGACTCCACCACATGTAATCTTGGCTACTGCATAGCGTGCTGGCTACTGCTTGCCCAGATTCCTTATTGGTAAAAATGGAAGAGCTATTTTAATGGATTGTCATGGGAGTTAAATGAGTAAATACATATGAAGCATTAAGACCAGTGTCTGGCACATAATAACCATCAGTAAATGTCAGTGCTGTTATAAGATGATTGAGACTGGCCCTAGGCCACACAGTGGGTTAGCAGCAAGCCTAAATCTGGAACCATGTCTTCCTGCCTCCTAGTCTATCACTTTCCCCATTATACTACCACTGCTTTCAATGAAACCAGATGCTCTGTATCCTAGTTCCTGAATTCACATGTGGTATGGAATGCACATGTCCTGACAGAGTGCAAGCTGACCTCTAATTCCTGGGGAGGACTTCCCAGCCAATATCATCGTCAGCCAAACCAAGGCCTTGGCCGGCTCAGTGCCCCACCATCACTGAGCACTCTCTCTGTTTGCAGGATCCCATACATGCTGCACTGCTTTCTCTTCAATGACACAGATCAATTTGTCTCAATCAGGGCAGGTTTTGCCCCACAGAGAACATGTGACAGTATGTGAAGACATTTTTAGTTGTCAAACTTAAGATGGAGGGTACTACTGGCATCTAGTGGGTAGAGGCCAGCAATGCTGCTAAACTAACCCTATAGTGCACGGGGCACCTCCCACAACAGAGTTATTCAGTTCAGAATGTTCCTGAGCTGCTGCTGAAAGAGCCTAATATAGATGAATGTGCATTTAGATGCAAATGTATCTGTTTCACATCTGTTTTATAGCTTCATAATCAGCAGGTTGTAGAAAAAACAGTAACTTTGACATGAAAGACCAGTGTTCAGATTCCAGGTATGTCATTTACTAGCTACGTGACCTTGACATGATACTTAACTTCTCTGAGCCTTGGATTCCTCATCCATGAACTGGAAATAATTATGCTATAGTAAAACTTTGTGATGATACACAGAAAGAACCTAGTAGGTGCCTAAGACATAATAAGTAGGTAGTAGGAGGCATCTGTTATTATTTACCTCCTCATTTTTGCAAGATATATAAATGTAGAGATTTGAAAATGTTGGTTGGGGATGAGCCAGAAGTTAGTGGACAGAAAACAGATGAATGGATGTTGATGGATGGCTTAGAGCCAAGGAAGACTCTAAGGCAAGAAATGAGACCTTGGCCAAGGTGATTGGAGGGAGTTGAGGAAAAGATGGTAGAAGAAAGAATCCATACAGGTACAGGAAATTATTATTCATTCATTTATTTTTAAAATGTTATATGTATAGATGTATAGACCAGGATCTACTACGCTAGTTATTTTATAGACATCATTCATTAATTCATTCAATAAAAATCAGTTGAGCACCTACTATGTACTACGCCTTGTGCTAGCACATCATTTATTTGTTCATATCTTTATTTATTCTGTAGTTATTCATTGAGTACCTATTCTGTACCAGACATTGTATTTTGATTCCATACACATTGCTCCCGCCCCCATTCATTCATGCCCCCACTCACTCACTAATTTGTTCTTCAATTTACTCTTTCAACAATTGTTTATAGGAACTTATGCTATGCCAGACACTAGGTTAACAAATGATAAAAGATTAAAAGCTCTAGAAAGGGAAGAGATGGGTCATTGGTGAACCTTCATCTAAAATGGGGAACCACAAGGGAAGCAAGGATCCTAGGCTTTATACAATCATGGTGCAATATGCTTAGTGGTCAAAACTTACGGGAGAATGCTCTGTAGAGGAGAACTTCATTTTCTCAAGACTCCCACGTTGTCACCAATATAGATATGAATGATAAAGTCTGAGGTCTGATTAGAATGGGTAGGTGATTCTCTCGGGTTTGGTTGCTGAGAACATAATCCACTTCAGCTACTAAAGCACAGATCTCTTGGGCTTTGGACCCTGTGCATTGCCTTGTACAGAGATGGATTTTAGAATCCTTGGAACAACTGAAGAAACAGCTTCTAGACTGAGCTTCTAGGAGTGACTCCCAAAACAACACAGTAAAACTGAGACCCAAAGGATCCTCTGTTCCCACCAGACAGAAGAAGCTGCCTGCCAAACTAGTAATCTGCAAACTAGAGGTCGAAAGTGCCTCTGCTACGCACTGTACCAACATAAAGAGTGCCTCTTACCTTGCTCCCTACTTAACTCAGTTCAGAATCTGGGTTTAAAGCAAGTGTGCCAGATTTTCAGAAATCCTCTCTGGGAAATGTAGTTTCTTTCTAGGAAGAAAAGAACCTTTAAAGGAAGCTGGAATAAAAGTGGATTGAGTCAACCCACAGTTTTCCTCACAGGAGATTAATTTAGTTGTAAATCTGGATTCTGTAACTAAATCTGACACTCTAAATTACTGCCAGAATACACTGTTCTATGAGTGGTTTAAGCTTTCCCTTTAAAAGGCTGGCTAAGGGGCACATGGGTGGCTCAGCTGGTTAAGTGTTAAGCATCCAACTTCAGCTCAGGTCATGATCTCAACAGTTTGTGAGTTCGAGCCCAGCATCAGGCTCTGTGCTGACAGCTCAGGGCCTGGAGCCTGCTTCAGATTCTGTCTTCCTCTCTCTCCGCCCCTCCCCCACTCACACTCTGTCTCTCTCTCTCTCAAAAATAAAATAAACATTAAAAAAAATTTTAATAATAAATAAATAAAAGGCTGGCTAAGTGTAAGTATGCTAATGGTCCATTCATTCTAGAGCCCAAATTAATTAGAATTTCTGTGAATAGGGACCCGGAATCTGTATTTTTTTTTAACTCCTTTGGTAAGCCCTCTGATCAGCACAATTTGAGACCACAGAGAAAAGCTAATTCATACCAAATAGCTTGATTAACCCTCTCAGGAATATGTGGTCTCAAAAGAAGACAACTGCCTGTAACTCAAAAGAGCAGTTGGTCTAGGGGAGCCTGGGTGCCACTGTTGGTTAAACGTAAGACTTCAGCCTGGGTTATGATCTCATGGTTAGTGAGTTTGAGCCTGACACCAGGCTCTCTGCTGCCAGCATTGGAGGGTGCTTCAGATCCTCTGTCTTCCTCTCTCTTCCCCTCCCTGGCTTGTGTTCTCTCTCTCAAAAATGAAACAATTAAAAAAAAAAAAAAAAGCACATGGCCTAAAGTCAGAAGAACACTGTTAGCAGAAAAGAGCTTTCTGGTTTCATCAAACTAAACCAGGTGGGCACCACTCATTTACAAATGTAGTCAAGTCTTCCTTAAGAGGTTTTTCGAACTTTCCCCTGCATTTAAATAAGGAGTGCCAACAACTGTAACTAAATAGATAGTTGTAGAGTTAGATCTCAAGAACTGAAATCAGACACATTGAATAAAAGAGAGTCTTTGCCCTCATAATGCTAACCACCTAACAGAATAAACTAACAGGTAACCAGACGACCATTTACCATTTAGGGATGATAAGTAAGCGCCCTGATTATAGGGCAGGAGCTATAAACACAAGGCACTATGGAAACACTGATGTGGATCCTTACTCAGCTTACAGGCAATGGAAAGTCTTATTGAGGGAAGTGATGTCTTAGCTCAGGTCTGAAGGATGAATTCATCAGGCACAGAGGCTGGCAAGAGGAAAGAGTGCTCCAGGAGCAGAGACCTACATGTGCAAATGCCTGGAGTCCTGAGAGAACCTGGCATGTTTGAAGAACTGGAATGTGTTCAACACGGCCAGGGAACAGAAAACAAAATTACTGATTCTGAAAGCAGTCCTGTACAAAGGGAAAGCAAGGGAGGCAACATCAGCAGACATCCTGGAAGGGCAGAGAGTGCTGGCACGGACAGTCCCAAGGATTGGGCATGGCCCATTCAATGCCCAGAACAAAGCAAACAGCCTGCACATCTGCTAACTGGCTGCAATTGAGCTGAACAGGCGGGAGTAAGCAGCAAGTCCAGTAGGGTTGGAATGAAATCATTGTCCCAGGTTCATGTTAGCAGAACATCTAAAGAAGCAAAAGCTTTCAGTGGGCTTGCAAGAGAAGCCTGAGCTTAATTCTAATTACCGCAGGAGTCTCCATTTAGAAGCACATAGCACAGATTGTGTCTTTAAACCAAGCACATTGGGAACACAGTTAATCACTCAGCCCATCAACACTGCATGGTTCCTTTCAGGCTCCATTCCTATTCTAGCATCCTATCCAGGCAATGGGGACACTGGAGACCAGATGCAGGGACACACACACACACACACACAAACACACACACACACGCACGCAGTGATGAATGCCTAGTGAGCTCCAACTCTACTCAGCCCTCCTAGCTTTTGACCTCCAGGCAAGTTCCTCTATTTTCCCGCTCACCTGAGCACAACCTCACTCAGCATCACCTCAGCTACACCTTGACTACCCTCAACCATAATCTGAATTTTCCTTCCAACTAGGCTGCCTTAAAAGATGTTTTGGTTATCAACACTTATCTTCATTAGCTCTGATAAATGCATAGAATTGCTGAATCATTGGATTGTATACCTGAAACTAACATAACACTGTAAGTTAGTTATACTTGAATTTAAAAAAAAAAATAGCTGCTTTGATAGACACTCTCCTTGTTTTAACCTGGATAGTGTTTTGTGGTGAAAAGATTATGAGTCTTGAAGCCTTGCTTTAAAGACTGGCTCTACCCCTTCCTAGCCCTTCTACCCCTTCCTAGCTTTATGACTCTGAGTAAGTGATGACTTTGAGTAAGTGACGTAGCCTCAGTTTCTATATCTGCAAAATGGAAACAACAATATCTACCTCAGCCTGGCAGTGGAAATCAAATGAGAAATCATGTAATACATTTACTACACTATCCAGCATATAATAACACTAGGAAAGTATATTTCCTTTTATTTTCCTTTCCTCTCATCAAAAGGAGTGCTTTTCTCATGGCCGCTGGTCTGATATTAAGTAATTATTATGATCATGTTTTCTTTTTCTGGTTTCCCAGATTATGTTGAGCATAAACCAGATAAGTAGCTCTTGTTTAGAATTTCTTGCATTTTTAGCAATTCTAAGAATAACCATTGCAGCACTAATAATAATGCATATTTGATTTCTCCCACGCTTTGTCTCAGAGAATACGATGTTTCTATACAGTCGGTTGTTTTGTGGTTCCTTTGTTTCACATACTTTCTTGCTGCTCCTATTATGAATTTATCTTTGAATTATCACAATGGCAATGATGAGTGAAACGTGCCCTAGGGAGTTTAAATGAGTTGCTCACGTCCATCTCAGCAATGCCATAAATGTAGCCCATTACCCTAGTGTCTCTCCACTAGATGTGGTGCTTCCCTGATAGGGGCCATTTGGAAACGTGGGAAGTACATGGGGTTGTCACAGTGACCAAGGGGCACCACTGGCATCTGGAGGAGCCAACTGCACAAACTATATGCAATGTTCACAGTTTGTCCAGGTCCAGATGCCTGCGGTGACCCACCAAGAAATACTGTATAAAGCCCAATGAAGCCACACAGAGAAATTCTGGGGGAACTAAGCCTGGGCTCAAGGGTTATTTCCATCCAGAACACATTTTCAATTTAAAAAAAAGTTATTTAACATATGTAATAGACAGGTAACAGATATGAATTGAGTTCTTCTTCTATAAACTAAACAGACAAAAAACTGTCACAGTACTTTATTTTCTCTAAATCAAATTTGAATCCCAGCCTCATCCCATTGGCCAGGCAGGATATTCAATTCCAGTCATTATCAGAGCTTCCTCTCACTCTCCAGGACTAGAAAAGGGCCTCAAAGATAGAAAGAGCAGAATATTCTGGGAGCCATTTTGCTTTCTGAAATCAGGCAGCTCTACTGTAATGGGTCTTGCTTGGCCATGGGAGCTCTGAAGGATGTCTAAGAACACCTTCATGGGTGTACCTTGACCATCCATCCTGAGATCTTAATACCCCAAAGTCTGTGAGGGAGCCAGTCACACATTCCAACATCTCACAGAACCTATCCACCTTCCTAGGCTTGGGGTTCACTTTTCTCTTCTCTCTGGCCTTCCCACTTCTGCAACTCCCAATAAGAACTTGCCCCCCTCCATCCTCACATTTTTTCGGACTCATATAGTATTTTCTCTCCAATAAAATCCCAAAAGAGTCCAGGAAGGGGGCTCAACTCTCAGGCAAAGCCATACAATGAACTGGCTCCCTTCTTGGGAAACCCCTTATTTCGTCTTTTGTAAGATAAGCATCTTTTCCTGCTTTATAACATCTCTGAGAACATGAGCATCTCATTATTGATGGCATCTTACCATAGCTTTTGGTCAAAGGCATTCAAGACATGGGTATCACTTCCTGTGCATATTCAAATTTGGTTGGGACTCCAGGTGACATGACTGGACACCTACAACTCCTGAACCTTTCAGTCAACAAACCTTTGAAGATCACTTAAGGAAGAAATATGAGTCTTGGCTGTTATCTGAAAACCTTTCACTACAAAATCCTGATAAGATTAAGAAAATGTCAATATCAAAATTTGTAGAATTTTCTTGAAAGAAAATCCCAGAGACAATGATGGGAGGACTCTTCTAGGAAATATCACATCACCAACACTGAACAGCACAGAGGGTGACACAGCGAGGAAAAAACAGACATCAGTGACCACAGATGACTCTGAGTTGAAAAAGTGATTCATAGGCATTACACATTGAATGTTAAGAGGTTTCAGAACTACTCTAAAATTATTTTTGCTTTAATTTTGTTTTTCATATGTCCATAAGAGTGATACATAGTTGAAATCTATGCCTCAAAGGAGCTAGCAAGCTTTTTTCATGAGTATAAAATTAAAATTCTAAATTATAAGCATGTCTCATAGCTTAATTGGTAGTGTGTTTTGTTTTCTCTTAGTGAAATACAAAATAGCAGTGCGTCTTACAATCAATAGCATCTTAAATTCCAGGAGATAAGGTACAAGGAGAACAAAACACAAATGAAGACTTCAATAGATGATCCAGCCACACTGCCCAGCCAGGACACTTGCCAGTGGAGAGAAAACAGCTAAATCCTGGAAAAATGAGATTTTCAGAGAAGGAGGAATTTCAACCTTTTCCTCTGGTCTGCAATTTCTAGATCTGGGCCCTGAGCCCCTGCCTAAACTCCCCAAGAATTGCCAAATGTACAATGAAAATACAGAGCCTTGAGCTCTAGCATGGGATGTCTTTGCCAAGGAGTGCAGCAGAGGAAGGACATGTCTACCAAGTGGACTCAGGGATTCTGGCTTCACATGAAACGGGTTAGCTCTGAACACCACTTAATGGCTCAGGCCTTCTCTGATCACTTATCCTTTTGAAACATGATGCTGCTGTTAGAAACCCAGGGGATCAGCTCTGTCCGATGTCCTGAAACATATCTGCTATCTCTGCCTTTTTCCTAAGTCTGGTTGAGCAGAAGTGGCACAGTCTTCAGAGCAGACGCAGACAGACCTGCTTACACATGCAACTTCCACATGTATTAGTCCTGTGTTGTGAACAACCTGCATAACCTCACTGGGGTTAGGTTTCTTCCTCCTTCCCTACCTCCCTTTCTCTCATCCCTCCTTCCCTTTTCTCCTTCCTTCTTTTTCTCATTTTCTCCCTCCCTCCCTTCATTCTTCTTCAAACAAAGACTTACTATACATCAAACACTGTCCTAAGCACTTCACAAAATTATCTTATTTAATCCCCAGAACAATCAATGAGGCAGATACTATTCTTACCATCTTCATTTACAGAATGGAAAACTGAGGCACAGGAATGAAGCAACTTACTAGTTCACATAGAGAGTAAGAGGCTAAGTGAGGATTCAGACCCAGGCAGCCTAGCCCCACAGTCTGTATACTTCCCTACTATGCTCTGCTACACTGTCACTATTATCAGCCCAAAATAATAACCATCTCTGGGTCTGGTGATGCTTAAATAATACAAGTAAGGTCCCTGGCAAACAGTAAGGCTTTAATAGATGACAGTCGTCAACTTTATTCTCCAGGTTGCCAGTCTTTTAATTCACATAGAGAATAATAATAAATTCTACTTGTATTGTTTTACAAGTTTGGAAAATGGCTTCACCTAAATTATTTTCATTGGTTCTTATAACAGTCCTATGATCCACTATTTTTCTTCTAAGTTTATTTATTTACTTTGAAAAAGAGAGAGAAAGCACATGAGTTGGGAAGGGCAAGAAAGGGAGAAAGAGTCCCAAGCAGGCTATGTGCTGTCAGTACAGAGCCTGATGCACGGCTTGAGCCCAGGAACCATGAGATCATGACCTAAGTCGAAACCAAGTGTCGGATACTTAACCGACTGGGCCACCCAGGCATCCCCACTGTTTGTCTTATAATAATGTTAGCATATAGTATTATATGTCCCAGGCATTATTCTCTGCGCCGTATGCATTTAATCCTAAACTCCCTCAGTCCTAAAGCTCTGTGAGGTACCATTATTATCTCCATATTATTGGCCCAGAGAGGTTAAGTAATGTGCCCAACGTCACACAGCTAGCAAGTAGTGGTGCTGGAATGAAACTCAGAGTCTGGTTTCAGACTCTGAGCTCTGAACCTCTATTCTGGGGGGTCCATGTATGAGGAAATTCAGGCTCACAAACCCTCTGATGAGTAACAGAGTCAGTAAGTGACAGAGCCAGAACTCAAACCCAGGTCTGTCTGCCACCAGTGTCCCTGGTAGGTGATTTTCCTAACTCTGCTGTCTTGTACATCCAAGTGGTCTAATGGAAATAGCCTTGAGTTGGTGGTTAGAAGGCACAGGCTCTAGTCCTGCCAATAAAATAATCAGTCAACAGCTGGGTGACCTTGAACAAATCACTTTGCCTCCATGCTTCATCTGAAAAATTAGGGAGACATACTCACTTGATTGTTAATATCCTCTATTCTAAGCAACTATTTTCCAGGACTGAATGGCAATTCTATTTGAAAAAAAGAAATGGGAGCATGTTTCTTATGGCTCAATGTCAACCCCACCCCCATAACTGAGGAAAAGCCTGGAAAATGCTCCATTTTACTTGATAAAATCCTAAATGTCCTATGAAGTATAGATCAAATGCACAGCAGCCAGAAACCTAGCTACTTCTCTGGAAGCCTCTCCGGCTTCCATCCCCTTTCCCTCACCTCTACAATTAAGAATTGCTCATACACTACTCTGTGCTCCTGCAATATTTAGCTGGTGCCTCTTTGATAGCAATTACTATATTCACTGACATTAGGGGGATGTGTGTGTGTGTGTTTGTGTGTGCATATTGTCTGTGTGTGTGTGTATCCCTGTAGATTTTTGTATATTGATCTCCTATCCTGCCATCTTGCTGACCTCATTTATTTATTCTAATAGTTTTTTAGAGGATTTCCTATATACAAGGAAGATTTTTTAGTGGTTCCTTTACTGAATTTCTTATATGCAAGATTTTCTATATACAAGATCATGTCATCTGCAAATAGACATAATTTTACTTCTTCTTTTCCAATGTTGATCCTGCCTAGCCTGTACTCCATTAATTTTTATGTGCTTGGAAATTTATGTTTCGCTGACCATATGTGAGTACCAATATCTGACCATTTTTGACCTATACAAATGGCAGTTTCATATGGTGCAACCTAGCAGATGTTCATTAAATATAAGCATATTTGCTGTTGTGCAACAGATGTGTTCCTGAAAAACCTCATGCTCTATAAGAGAAGTGAGTAAGCTTTTTGTGTAGAGGGCCACAGAGTAGATACATAGACTTTGTGTGCTAGACAGTCTCTGTCCCAAGTATTCAACTTTGCCATTGTTGTATCAAAGCAGCCACAAGCAATCTGTCAGTGAATGAGCATCGTTGTGTTCTAGTAAAACTCCCATTTATAAAAACAGTCTGGACTCGTGAAGAAACAGAAAATTTTCATAGCTCTAGGACAAGTAAATAATTGAATTAGTAATAAAAAATATTTTTTAAAAACTTCCCACAAAGAAAAGCTCAGGACCAGATGGTTACACTGGTGAATTCTACCTAACATTTAAAGAAGAATCTAAATACCATTTCTTCACAAACACTTCCAGAAAATAAAGGAGAAATGAACACTTCCCAACTCCTTCTATGCAGCCAATATTATCCTGATATAAAAACCAAATAAGGCTATCACAAGAAAAAGAAGTCCACAGACCAATATCTCTTAAGAATACAGATGCAGGGGCATGTGGGTGGCTCAGTTTGTTAAGCGCCTGACTTCGGCTCAGGTAGTGATCTCATGGTCCATGAGTTAGAGCCCTGCATCAGGCTCTGCACTGACAACTCTGAGCCTGGAGACTGCTTCAGATTCTATGTTGCCCTCTCTCTCTCTCTCTCTCTCTCTCTCTCTCTCTCTGCCCCTCCCCCACTTGCTCTCTCTCTCTTTCTCTCTCTCTCAAAAATAAATATTCTTTAAAAATTTTATTAAAAAAAGAACATAAATGCAACAATCCTCAAAAATTACTAGCAAATTGAATCTAGCAATATATTAAAAGGATTATACACCATATGCAAGTAGGCTATATACCAGGAATGCAAGGTTTGTTTAATATCTGTAAATCAAGTATTACACTACACAAATAGAATAATGCACAAAAACACATGATCAACTGAATAGACACCGAAAAGCATTTGACAGAATTCAATACCCCTTTCTGATAAAAACACTTCTAAAAATTAGGAATGGAAGGAAACTTCTTCAAGCTGATAAAAGGCATCTAAAAAAGATCACCACTAAGGTCATACTTAAAAGTAAAAAACTGAATCTTTACCGCCTAAGATCAAGAACAAGAGGGATGCCCACTCTCACCTCTTCTATGCAACACTGCATTGGAGGCTCCAGCCAAGGAAATTAGGCAGGATGTGAAATAAGAGGCATCAACATTGGAAAAGAAGTAAAATTATATTTATCTGCAGATGTCATGATCTTGCATATAGAAAATCTTGCATATAAGAAATTCAGTAAAGGACTACTAGAAACTCTTTCTTATATATAGGAAATCCTCTAAAATACTATTAGAATGTATAAATGAGTTCAGCAAGGTGGCAGGATAGGAGATCAATAAACAAAATTCTACTGTATTTCAATATGCTAGCAACAAATAATACAAAAACGAAATTCAGAAAATCATTCCATTTATAATAGTATCAATAAAGTGCTTAGGAATAAATTTAACAAAAGAAGTGTGAAACTATAAAACATGGTTGAAAGAAATTGAAGAAGAACTAAATAAACAGAAAGATATCCTATGTTCCTGGATCAGAAGACCTAAAATTGTTAAACTGGCAACACACCCCAAATTGATCTACATAAGTGCAATTCTTATCAGACAGTTGTGGAATGCCAAAAGGTAGATAAGCAGAGATGAAGGAAAGAGAGGGAAAGTCCTGGCTGGACTGAAAAAGCAGCTACTTTCTTAATCTCACATAGCAAAAGATAATAAGCAATTTAAGAACTGGAAATCAAGGGGCTCCTTGGTGGTTCAATCAGTCGAGCATCTGACTTCAGCTCAGGTCATGGTCTCACGGTTTATGAGTTTGAGCCCCACATTGGCTCACTGTTGTCAGTTCAGGGCCTGCTTCTGATCCTCTGTCCTGCTCTCTCTCTGCTCCTCCTCTGCTTGTACTTTCTCTCAAACATAAAAAAAAAAAAAACATTTTTAAAAAAGAACTGGAAATCAATATTCATGGTCATTATATATAATCTGTTGCTTCCTAAACAATAAACTGTGTATAATTCTCATTCCAAAATTTGGACTCATTCTACTCAACTACACTTTTTGCCATATTCATAAAATTCAGAGTTAACTTTTTGGGGATATGATCTGAGATAGCTACCAGAATTGAGTGGACCCTCCTTGATAATGATAGGCACTATGTTATTGCCAAAGTGGGCAGACAGACCTAATTTTTAATAGTGCTGGGCTCTATTTTTAGCTCATTTCTATTCAGGAATGTTAAACAGTACCCAAATAGGGGCAGTCACATGGATCATGAGTATCATTACCATCTATGTGATTCTCTTGGTGCCAAGGAAGTTATCTAGTTGGAAGGAACTGTGAATTTCTTCTCACTCACTCAGCTTGTACTGAATGCTTGCTATGATGCCACTCACAGAGCTAAGTGCCAGGATACGGTGGAGGACAAGCCCCAACTCTTGCCCCATCCCTGGAACTTGTAATCTGTCAATCAGTTAATACCATCTAATTCAGTGGTTCTCAACAAGGGATGATTTTATGTCCCAGGGACATTGTCACAATTAAGGAAATACTACTGGCATCTACTGAGTAGAGGCCAGGGATGCTTCTAGGCATTCTATAATGCACAGGACAGCCCCCACAGCAAGGAATTGTCCAGCCTATAATGTTGACAGTACACCTATTGGCAAACCTGATCTAACTTCATCTCCCCATTTTTCAGAAGAAACTGGGGCCAATGTAAAGGACATACCCAAGATCGTCAGTTCTACAGTAGAGTCTAGACGTCCTGGTTCCATTCTCCATAAAACAGATTTTCAGTTTCCCTTTTTTGAACTGAAATTGAGGACTCATTTTTTCCATGCTTTCTCTTCCTAAAAGCAGTGAATTCCTCAGTGGCACCCTAATGGAAAGTTGCTTTAGATAGCAGTGGAAAATCATTCACTTTCGATCTGCATGCTTAATGCAAGAGATGGGCTCTAGACTTGAGTGAGAGGTTCCTTGACATAATTGGATATGGCTTCTGGATTTTGTTTGAAAGTAAGGATGTTGTGAAGAAAAGCATGGACTCAGGAGTTCCGTTTATTCTTTCTTCTTCTTGTTCATTCACAGATTCAACAAAAGCATACTGACCTCCTACTGTGTGCCAACCACTAGGCTAGAAACCGAAGGCATGAAGATGAGTAATAAATAAGTGGTCTCTCCCCTCAACATATTGTGGCAAACAAGAGACACACACATAAACAAGGCATTGCAACACATTGACATAGAGCACTAAAGGAGTCAACCACAGGATGGAAGAGGAATGTGAGTTATTGGTCACAAGCAACAGAAGCTAATTTTGGCTTATTTAAGCAGAAAAAAAAATTACAGGAAATGTCCCAGGTAGTTCACAGAAGCACCAGAGAGCCTAAAGAAAGCTAGAAAATAGGCAGGAAAAGTGAGGCTCAGCTGCAGCTAGTACCTCAGTCTCAAAACTATCATGATGAGGACTCTGCAGCCATGGTCAGTAAATACTGGCCATTACAGTTAAATAGCACTACCCCAGCACTGGATACTATAAGTTGCACTGGATTCCACTTGTCCCATGCCCCTGGAGCCAGCAAACTGATGCCACAGCTGTGCCAAGAGGTTTCTCCACTGTCCTAGCTTCTTTACCTTTCCAGACCCCAAAGCAGTCATTGGATCAATTGGATCACTCACCCTCAACTCAAGCTGCAAGGCATGCTGAGAAAATGAGCATCTCACCTGCTCAGTTTCTACCATTACAGACCCACTTTGTCTCCTACCACCAAAACTCTTACGGTAAGGGGATGTCCTCCTTCCAGGCTTTGCTCAAATATCACCTTCTCAGCGTGACCACTCCAGGACCCCTGACACTTGTCATCACCTTTTCCATGCTATATTTTCTCCCATGACTCTTACCACCATCTCATACATTATACATGTATTTATTTATATGCTTGTTTATCTCTCTTTACTCAAATGTGAGGCCCAGAAGGAAGGATTTGTGTCTAGTTTATTCACTGCTGTGTCCCCAGTGCCAAAAACAATGCCTGGAACACTGGAGGCTCTCAATAAATATTGCTGAACAAATGAGTAAAT
Source organism: Cryptoprocta ferox (assembly GCA_028646485.1). Taxonomy (NCBI): domain Eukaryota; kingdom Metazoa; phylum Chordata; class Mammalia; order Carnivora; family Eupleridae; genus Cryptoprocta; species Cryptoprocta ferox. The sequence continues at coordinate 14,813,079 of CM053564.1, read as the reverse complement.
GAATGAATGAATTCTCCAAACACAGGGAGATCAACGGTCCTGAGAATCCGAACTTTGAACAAACGTTCACTATAAAGCACCTAGGAAAAATACAAAACATAACCTAGCCTGGAAATAAATCAGAGAGAGCTCTCTGATGGAACTGATACCTGAGTTGATCTTCAGAAGAGGCAATCAGACAAATCAGGGCCAAGAGAGAAAGATTTAAGCAGTTATGTGGGATTCCAAGAATGTGTTGTTTTATGGATTGGCATGATTCTGGGATGCTCCTTAGCCAAGTTCCTTGTATCATTTCTGTATGGAAGAGGCACTGGTTTGGACCAGTGCAGGATCAGGCTTGACCATAAAAAGCCAAGATCAAAACTTGGAAGTGAAAGAACTCTGACCTTCAGCATCCAAGAGTGAGTCCTATATAGAAAAGAGTGGTAGATTCCAAGGAACACCTGGATGCTTAAACAAACAAGTATTAGTCTGAACATTATTCTCGAGAAAGGCAATCAGAGCAGTGAGAAAATAAATAATGATCAAACCTAAAAAGCAAATGAGTTTTTTTCCGGTTTAGAAGTGCTTGTGTTATTACCTGGGTAGCTTTTTGTTTAAGTGATTATACTGCCATAGAACTTTTTGTAATTCATCAAAATTCATAGGACTTGGAAGGCTAGGAAAAAAAAAAGAGTAGGTGGCAGGGTTATTACTTGAAGTTCAATTCAATAAATATAATTTATTTTTCTATGGAGTCCTTTATACAAAATATTGCCAGCGGCTTTACGGTCCAACAAAACCGAGTTTGAATGACTTAAGTTATTTGCTTTCAGACCAAATGGACTTTTATGAACATTTTGACTTCCCCCTGCACTAAATGAAGTGATATACAGCTATTCTCAACATAATTTCTGTCACCACCATTATCTTTCCTCGCTTCAGCTCTTTCACAGAGCTTCAGGATGACATTAAGTGGTAATTGCTGCAGTATTCCCCTTGTAAAGGGGACTGCTCTTGCTTCTTTCAGCTGATCACTTCAGAAGGGCCCTTCACAAGATATTGGGGGGTAATACAAGAGAAAAAAGGAAGCTGATAAGGACAAGATCCTAATGACAGTGTGTAGGATTGACTCCTCTGTCAAATTCAACCGACTCAGTCACAGGAAACCAGCCAGTTTTGTAGGTCCTGGGGAGGCAAATGGGACCCAAATGCGACCTTGTCACCTTGTGCCTTACCTCATCTCCTTATGAGATTCAAATAAATAGTAATTGAAAGGCAACTTACATCTCTGCTTCAGTTCTTGCTAAAAATGCCAAGGGAAAAAGACCTCCATAGTTCACAGAAAACTCAAAACCTTTCCCCAGCCTGTCTCTGTTCTCTCATCCATGCTCCATAAGATCGGCTCATAAATCAAGCCTTGGCAGCCTTTCTGCTTTTTTCTCTTCTCCTTACTCAGCCTCTGCTCTCTGGCTTCTTCCAGTTTTCCTTTTCTACCCTCATCCAGATACTGTTTAAGAAAAGAGAGTAAGCAAGGTGGGCCTGGGGCAGAAACAGATTGCAAAAATTTATAACAATATATTTTCTTTTACAACCTGTCATAGATTCTCCCTTCAAGAAGTGCCCATTCTGAACATGGCTGTGTTTTAGTTAAACCAAGGGTATAAAATACAGAAATGCTGATGCATGGGGGCACATGTACCCCAATGTTCATAGCGGCACTTTCAACAATAGCCAAATCATGGAAAGAGCCTCAATGTCCATCAACTGATGAATGGATCAAGAAGATGTGGTTTATCTATACAATGGAATACTACATGGCAATGAGAAAGAATGAAAACTGGCCATTCGTAGCAAAGTGGATGGACCTCGAGGATGTCATGCTAAGCGAAATAAGTCAGGTGGGGAAGGACACATACCATATGCTTTCACTCATAGGTCTAACAGGAGAAACCTAACAGAGGACCATGGGGAGGGGAAGGAGGGAAAAGAGTTAGGGAGAGGGAGGGAGACAAAGCACGAGAGACTCTTGAATACTGAAAACAAACTGAGGGCAGAAAGGGGAGGGGGGAAAGGGGAAGGGGGGTGATGGTCATGGTGGAGGACACTTGTGGGGAAGAGCACTGGGTGTTATATGGAAACCAACCTGACAATAAACTATAAAGTTAAAAAAAAAATTTAAAAATATAAAAAAATATTTAAAAAATATTATGGATCATCTATTTGTTTATAAATAAGCTTCAGCATTGGGCCAAAAGAAAAGAACTGTGTAAAATTTAATATTAACAAAGAAGATGCACTGACCTCTAATGTGATCTAGGAATATCTCTTTTGTGAGAGTGGATGGAATAAATGGACCTGCTTTTTCCTAATTCCCTCAGCCGATGGCCAGTTCTTTAAAATCAACCTAGGAGTTGAACCAACAGATTTAAAAGCTGTAGTAAGATACACATAACAAAATTTATCATTTTTCAGTGCACAGTTAAATAGCATTAAGTACACTATTGTTGTGAAACCATCCCCATCATCCATCTCCAGAAATTTTTAACCATATCAAACTGAAACTCTGTAGTCATTAAACAACTCCTCATTCCCTCCTCCTGATCCCTGGTAAGCACCATTCTACTTACTTTTTTTAAAATTTATTTTGAGAAAGAAAGAGAGAGAGAGAGCAAGCAGGGGAGGGGCAGAGACAGGGAGAGAGAGAATCCCAAGCATGCTCCATGCCATCAGCACAGGGCCTGATATGGGGCTCTATATTGTGAATAGTGAGATCATGACCTGAGCCAAAATTGAGAGTCAGATGCCCAACCGACTGAGACACCCAGGTGCTCCGGCACCATTCTACCTTCTGTCTTTATTATCTAGATTACTGTAGGCATTTTGTAAATGGAATTATATAGTATTTGCTCTTTTGTGGCTGGCTTATTTCACCTAGTGTAATGTCGTCAAGGTTCATCCACATGGTACCATGTGTCATGGGTATGTTCAAGCTACCATTTTTGTGTATTTGTTTCCAAACTTCTAATTTATTAAGAGACTATGGGTACCCATAAATGGACAAACAAAATGTGGCATATGCATACAGTGGAACCTTACTCAAGGAATGAAGTACTGACAAGATGCCACAACATGGATGGATCCTGAAAACACTATGCTAAGCAAAGAAACCAGCCACCAAAAGATCACATACGAAATTATTTCAGTTATTTGAAATATCTAAAACAGGTAGAAGCAGAAACAGAAAGTGGATTAGTGGGTTGGCAAGGAATGGGAGGAGGGGGCATTGGAAGAAATTGCTTAATGGGCACAGGGTTTCTTGTCGAAAATGTTTTGGAGCTAGTTAGAGGTGATGGTTGAACAACGCTTTGAATGTACGAAATGCCACTGAATTGTTCACTTTATTTTTTTAATTATTAATTACTTTTAATTTTGGTATAATTAACATAGAATGTTCTATTAGTTTCAGGTATATAATATAGTGATTCAACAATTCTGTACATGACTCAGTCCTCATTATCATAAGTGTACTCTTAATCTCCTTCAGCTGTTTCTCCCATCCTCCCAGCCACATTCTTATTTTTGCTTTATTGTACTAAGACTGCACTATCCAGTGTGGTAGCCACTAGCCACATGGGGCTGCTCAGTGCTCAAAATGTAGTTACTCCAACCTAAGATATGCTGTAAGTGTAAAATACATACTGGATTCAATGGCTTAGTACTACAAACCGATGCAAAATATCTCATTAGTAGCTTTATATTGATTACATGTTCAAATGGTAATATTGTGAATAGATTGACTTGAAGAAAACATATTAGTAAAATAAATTTCATCCATGTTATTTTATTGTTTTAATGTGGCTACTGGAAAACTTTAAATTACATATGTGTCTCAAATTCCATTTCTCTAGGACAGGATCAGTTGAAAGTCTAAGCCAGTCTTCGGGGGGAAGGGAATGGCCAGAGCTTCTTTGAATTCCAAGAGTCCCTCTTGTTTTCAGTGGGCAGGTCAGATTGACCATTGAATTAAGCTGGAATCACTGCAGAGGAGCAAGGAGACAATGGCTAGTGTATGAATGGAGGACAGAAGAGCGTCACCCTGGCAGAGAACTGGAGTTCCCAGGACCAAGGGGGTAGAGTGAGGCAGACTCTAAGTGCTGGAGACTTGTGCTCTTCTCCCTTACAGCGCCCCAAAGGAGACAACCCTCTGATGGGGTGACACTTGGATCCTAGGGGTGATGACCAAGAACCATGACTTTGAAGGCTATGGGGAAGTTCTTATCTAAGCCACAGCTCAACTGAACCACTGTGGGGAGCATTTCCCAAAACAGACAGCTGAGGACCATGTCCTGCTGGCAAAAAAAATAAGCTCTAGGATCTGATACAGTCCCATGAGATGGGGAAGGCAGCCCAATGATGACAGATACTGCCCATCCCATCAGTCATGTGGTTGGGTGCTCAGGGCCAGATTTCATTTGATTTAGAAAAATGAAGAAATGTAAAGTTTTCTGCACCCTAGCACTGTGGAACAAATTCATGACTGTTTCACAAATAATCTTTGGCTAAGGCAGTCATGCACCTGCAAGTCTTCAAATATTTATTCAGGGCATGTGAAGCTGAAGGTCCATGGGCCTCTCTATGCATGTGGCTGGCCACAGGCCTTCTCTCCCATAGCCTCCAACCTGAAGCACCAGGACCCATATGCTTTCCAGATGGATACGTCTTCTTGGGAATATACTGAGAATTTCCAGGGCCAGAAGCCAAGAGAACTAATAATGCCAAAGCCACCATCACAGTACTTCTGAACTGAGAAGGATCTATAAGGATAATAGTCCAACTCCTTTTATTCTAGTGGAAAGAAATACAGTCTACATGGAAGTGGGCAAGCAGGATTTGCTCAAAGTCATACAGGTAGTGGTCAGGTCTCTAACTACAAGACACCCTTTTTTACTCTCCTGAGCATCTCAAATGGCCCTACAGCTGGATCCTCAAAACTACAACCTCACATCTATCTCTTTCCAAATAAGCCAAACAATTTGCTATATTCCAGGCAGAGCCTTTCTAACTAGATAACATGCAAGTACCTAATTTGAGACATTCAAACTCTACAGGGATTAAATTACCTTTACAGAATTATGCACATATAGACACACATCGTATTGAGTTAAGAAACAACTTAGTACAGCTTCTGTAGCTGCTATAACCAAGACTTAAGAGGGTGACTTAAACAAGAAACTCCTTGTTGTCTCATGAAACAATCTGGAAAAAGCAGGTCAGGGCCAGTAAAGAGGCTCCAGAGTACCTGTGGCTCAGGATCCGCCCATTGTCTTGTGTTCTTCCACACACAGGATGATGCCCTCAACTGTATGGTCCAGGACAGCTCATCCCAGTGCCTACATTTCAGCCCATGGGAGTGAGGAACAAAGAGGAATGGGGAGAGTACATCTCACACATCATTTCTGCTCACACCCTATTGGTCAGAACTTAGTCACATGGGTATATCTCACTACAAGGGAGACCAGAAAGCAATCTTCATTCTGAGAACCCACATAGGTAGCAAAAAGTCTATCGCCATACAAGAATAGAATAATGGATGTGGGGGACAACTAGCTGTATGGTTTTCATACTCACAGACACAGCTACTGGTGTACCCATACTCACACATAAACATGCAAGCTCAAGAAGAAACACACCTATAAAGCAACGCATGTATATGATACCTATGCTTCTAAATATGCATTCCACACACTCCAATCCCATGCACACTTGCTTATTCATTCATACACTGGTTCATACATATACACACCAAGTGCACATATCAATGTGGCTATGTCACTAACATATGTATACACATCTATATACACATGGAAAGAGGGAGAGAGAGGGAGAGAGAGGGAGAGGCTGCTAAACCTGTCATTCTATCACTGTGCCCTGCAATGTAGTGGGGATCACATCCCAATCTTTATATGTCCCCATTCATTGGAGATGCCCCTTGTTCTGTGTTTAGGACACACTCTTTTTTTTTCTATATTCGGAAGGACATATAGAACAAGGTCAGGGATTGTACAACATGACAATATGTAAAACAAAATGAGGTATCATGGAAGTGTGTATAAAGAAGACCACACCATATTCCACATCCATAATCATTAGGGCAGATGACGTCTCACCCCATCTGTTAGTGGTCTGCCTACTGCATTTTGGGGGCTGCATAGCACTCTAGGAGGACATATAAGGTGCTAGAGCCAAGATTAAGAAGACCTCTAAGGCCAAGTGGTATGGGAAAGAAGACTTAGAAGCGAGACTGAGATATGGTGAAATACCCAGGCAGCTCACTATATATTACCTGACACACAGTAAGTACTCAGTGAATACTTGTTGGATGGACGGATAGATGGACGGACAAATGGATGAAAAGATGTGTGGACCGATAGCATAGAACATTCTGTATCCTGCCCCCACTGTCACTCCTATAACTCAACCCCCTGGCACAGTAGTAGGCATATAGTAGATCCTCAAACAATAATTAAGGCAGCTGGATGGATGGCTGGATGAATGAATGAATGATTATGAATCTTCTCCATCCTTTTTGGAAACAGTGTTTGCTCCAATCAACTTTTTGGATTAAGTAAAGAGAATCCTGGAGGAGAAGAGGAATCAGCATTTACTGGTATTTACCATATTCCAGGCTGAACGTCTGCATGTGCCATCACACTTAATTCTCAAAAAGAAGCCTGTAAGGCAGGTTCTTCTCCATTTTACAGTTGATAAACTTGAGACACAGAGAGATTAAGTACCTTGCCCAAGGTCACTTGCTCAAGCTAGTAAATGGAGAGCAAGGATTTGAACCAGAGCTGTCTGACTTGCTGGCAACCATGCTACACCACAGAAGGCTTTCCCCAAACGCAATGGGGTGTGGAAGTCCAGTTTATGTAACAGATGAGGGAGAAGCGCTCTGGCTGTTCTAACATGAGACCCCAGAGCTCTGCCGCACCATAACACCCTGATCTTGGCTCCTAAGACACCTCTCTAGATGCCCAGAGCCTCCTGAAGCATGCTGTGAAAACCACTATTCTGTGGGATACTCCGGAGCTCTTTCCTGTGCTAAGACGACTCCCAGTAAACACAGCCAGAGATAAAATGACATCCCCCAAACTCCCAACCCATGGGGAAAAAGCAGTGGGTATGACACAGTGAAAGAATCCAGACAGACCTGAGCTTTGTCACCTTACCATTTTGGGCATCAGCTTCCTCAGATGTAAAATAAGCAAAATAACATTAATTTCCTAAGGGTGATTTAGGATGAAGTGAGATGATGTGCATGAAGTGCTTAGCTCTGTGCACAATACATAGACTAAGTGTTCACTAAAGGTCAGCTGGAGGCAATGGTAGTGGAGGATGCTCCAGAATATGCTAGTGTTCAGAATCCTCATAGGTGGCAACTCCTTTTATTTATCTCTTTGACAGCAGAGGAAGGTTAAAAAAAAAAAAAAAGAATTAGATTTGATTTAGAATGCCAATTCTGCTATTCACTAGCTGGGTGACCCTGGGCAAGTCATTTCACCACTCTGGGTTTTCATTTCTGTTTACTAAAATGGGGAAAATATGTCCTAACTTAGGTTGTGAGAATCAAATCAAATGAAGGATGCCATCCAGGAAAGAGCACACAGCATACTTATTTGTTCCCTATTTCCCAGGGACCTGGAGGCTTGCAGTGAGAACTGGCAGCCCCCACTCCAACTAAGTCCACAGGTATTTCCTGAGGATGAAGAGTTCCCAGCTATTTCTCACCCCTGGGTTTACCATTCTCTCCTTCCCACCAGGCTCAAAGACCGCTGGCTTCAGTTCCTGTGCTGTGTCACAACCCCTCCTTGTTATTTATTTATCTCCAAACAACGAGGGAAAAAGAGGAGGCTGGCTCTTGCCTTAGGCAGACTACCCTCAGAGATATAAATCGCTCCTCTAGCCAGCCCCGACAAAGAAAGATTTGGAGTCTTGGATAAATTGTCTGCAAACTCCTGCCCCACACCCTTGGCCCAGGGGAAGAGAGGGATCACCTAAGTTCTATCATCCATCTGGCATCACAGAGAAATAGGAGTCCCTGGGATTCCTGAAAAAATGACATGTGAGAGGAAGCTCTTCAGAACCAGTAAGACAATTTACTAGACCGCCGTACCATCTAAATAATGGCTGGGTATTCTCGTGATGCCTCCATCATCTTGTGAAAAGGAGCTCTGAGCGAGGCAGGAGGGCAGAATTCATAATAGTGAGAGGTAATTAGCTGTCACATCTGCCTCTGCCATTGTCCCAGGGGTTTGAGTATCTCTCTCTCCCTCCTCTTTGGGTTTCTCACTCTGGAGTATATATCTATCTGTGTAGGGTGGGGGATGGCAGAGGGTGTGAAGCTCTAAGCTTGATATTTAATACATACACAAGAGAAAACAACAATCATGAACAGTATTTCCTCCTCACTAGATTGCCAAGTACCCTTCCAAGGCTCTTTGCAAGAACTAACTCATATAATCCTCCAACAACCCTATGAGGTAGGTGCTTTATTATATCCATTTACAGGTGTGAAAACTGAGGTACAGGAGGGGCCCCTCCCCGCACTCCCCCCAAGATCAAACAGTTGGGAAGTGGCAGAATCTGAATGTGAACCTGGGATGTCAGACTCGAGTTGGCATTCTCAATGACTCAGGAGAGTAACTTCCAGAACTGCCCAAGTTTCCTTAGGTACTAAGACCCTGTTTGACAGGCAAACAGTCATTCAAATCTACTTGTCGCTTCAACAGACATGTCCTGTGTACCGACCATGAGCCTGGCACTGAGCACAGGTGTGATGGGGAGGAATTCGATTAGGCTCCTGCACAGGAACAGTGCTCAGGGGGAGTAGATACAGGTGCAAGTTGTCATATGGTAATAATCATTGTGTTGGGCACCGTGTGTTAATTTATTTCGTCAACACCATTGCCTTATGAAGTAGGTACAATTATTATCCTCATTTCACAAGTGAGGAAAGTGAGATACAAAAGTTTAGTGACTTGCCCAAGATCACAGTCAGCAAGGCACAGAGGCAGAAATGAAAACCGGGCAGTGTAGCTGCATGGCCTGCCCCTTAACCCTCTCCCTGCCACCACTCCATACTACACAGGGCAGAGTGGTAAGGCCATATAGGCATCAGGATAAAATGCTAAAGGGGGACAGGGAAGGCTTCCCAGATCAAGCACCGTTTGGGAGGCCTTGGAGGATGGGGTGGATTTTGACAGATGGGGATGAGGGAGGGCAAGGTGAGGGGGTACTTTGTGCAGAAAGCAATGGAGGGTCTGAGCCCCAAGGCAAATGATGGACAGGAGGGTGCAGGTACTCACAGATGAATCAGTGAAATGAGAGGGAAAAAAGGAGGGAGGGAAGAGAGAAGGAAGGAGAGAGAGAGAGAGATGCAAACCCAAGGAAAAGAAAAAGAGGAGTGCAGAAAAGGCAAGGAGTAGAAGGAAGGAGAGAAAGATGGAAATGATTTGCCAGAAATGTGAATTCTCTCAGGGGTTTTGCAAAGTACAAGGCTCGTACACCTGGTGGCAGGTACAGAGTGGAGATGTCAGGAGGGGACGCCTGGCCATAGGATTCAACAATGTCAAAGTTCATAGTCAGAAGGGTGTCTGCTTCTAAATTCTGATTACATCAAAGAGAAAGCTATAGTTTGGTGACTCTGATGCTTGCTAGTCTTCCTTTCTAATAGAGTAGGCCTTGGGCTCACAGCCTTTGGTGGGCAATGGTAAACAGCCAGCATTTGAGAACACCATTTTGTTTTCATTTTTATTATAGGGACTGGATATGGCAAACCCCACAAAGGTGCTGCCCAAATGACCAAAGCACTGGTTTTCCATCCTGGCTGCACTTTAGAATCATCTGGGAGTTTAAAAATACCAATGTCCAGACTACACCACCAGAGATTCTGATTTGACAGACCTGAGAAGGGGTCAAGGCATCACTATTTTTTATAAGTTCTCAAAATGGTTCTAAAAAGCAGCCACAGCTGAGAATCACTGACTAGTCTTAAAAATACCTCATTATCTCATTTAAATAATCACCTGTATGCCATTACTCTGAGGACAGAGACAAAAGTCCTTACCTCACACCACTACTGAGGACCAGGGATCTAACCCTATGGGTAGTTCAGATCTGCCCCTTCTCCTATGATCATGACGCCTCCCCAATTTTCATTCCAACACCCAGGAGGCGAGACCCAGGCCTAGGATCATAGCACTGAAAAGTCTTGCAGGGTCCTCTAACTTGACCAAGACTATACCAAAGCTACTTTGTATGAAGGTACATCAGGTTTTTTTTTTTTAACTATTTTTAATGTGTATTTATTTTTGAGAGATAGAGAGCGCAAAAGCAGGGGAGGGACAGAGAGAGAAAGGAAGACACAGAATCTGAAGCAGGTTCCAGGCTCTGAGCTGTCAGCTCAGAGCCCAACCTGGGGCTTGAACTCAAGAAATGTGAGATTCTGACCTGAGCCTAAGTCGGATGCTTAGCTTTCTTTTTTTTTTTTTTTAATTTTTTTTAATGTTTTTTTTCTTTATTTATTATTGAGACAGAGAGAAACAGAGCATGAGTGGTGGAGGGGCAGAGAGAGAGGGAGACACAGAATCTGAAGCAGGCTTCAGGCTCTGAGCGGTCAGCACAGAGCCCGATGCGGGGCTCGAACCCACAAACCGCCAGATCGTGACCTGAGCCAAAGTCCGACGCTTAACCGACTAAGCCACCCAAGCGCCCCGGATGCTTAGCTTTCTGAGCCACCCAGGCGTCCCAAAGGTACAACAGTTTTAAGCTTTTCGCCTAAGCCACCCTGCTTTCCAAGTGCCTATAGCCCCAGCTCTGGCAATATTACAATTCAAGCAGCCTTGCTGAGGAGCCTGGGGAATCTGTGCCCTCTTCCCAGCCCATCCAGACTCAGTGGAGGGAAGCCAGTGTGTGGTGCTCTTTTAATTAAGCCTCATATCAGTGCCAAGTACTCCCAGAGACAAAGTGTGGGAGGAGTCTCTGAAGTATGAGACAAGTTGACGAGGTGGGGGTCATGATAGATCTTTTCCCACTAGGCTCAATTTGTCTCTAATGACTTGTGATGCAGCCAGCATCAATCCAGACTAGCAGGGACCTCCATGATGTGTTTGTTTTCTCTGCAAACCAGAACCAAGTTTTCACTCAAAGGAAGTCAATTCCTAAAGATGCTGTTCCCTGAGACATTGATCCACAAAATAGGAATCACATCCTTAAATGCCTACAGGGGCCAAATATGAAACATAAGTGATTGACACATGGCAGGATGAAAGCCAGTAGGGAGTAGCAGAAACTACAGCAAACTGGAGAACAAATGGTAAGGAAAAAGCAGATGTAGAATTCTAGCCACCTGTTGCCCAGGGGGGGTTGGGGTCCAGTGTAGCCCAGTCCTCTGAATTCTTTAGGAGAGAGGCTTCCCATTTCCCCAGAGGAAAAGCCAAAATCCTGACAATAGCTTATAAGACACTCATTATCTTCTCCCCTCCACCACTCCCAACATCTCTGTGGCCTCATTCCCTACCACTCCCACCCCACTTGCTCTGCTCCAACCACTCTGGATCCCTGCTGATCCTCAAACACACCAGCCACTCTCCCATCTCAGGGCCTTTTCACATGCTGTTCCCTCTGCCTGGAAAGTTCTTACCCTAGACACCCTCATGTCTCATTTCCTCACTACCTTCAAATCTTTGCTCTGATCTCCACCCTCTCAATGAGATCGACTCTACATTCTTAAGTAATGCCATCTGCCCTCCCCATACCCTAGCCCTCTAGAACCTTCTTTCCTGCTCTAATTTTTTTTCTATAGCTTTTATCACCCATTAGAATATAAGCCCCACAAAAGCAGGTTCTTTTTTATTACTATGTCTTAAACAGTTGGAACCATATAATAAGTGCTTAATAAACACTTATTCAACAAATAACTGAAATCTGGTGTCATGAACTGAAATTAGGGTGAAATTCATATGTTGAAGCCCTAACCTCCAAAGTTACCATATTCAGAGATAAGGCTTTTTAAGGAGGTAATTAAGGTTAAAAGGTTAAATAAGGTCATAAGGATGGGGCCCTGATCCAATAGAACTAATGTCCTTATAAGAGGAAGAGACACCAGGAACACACGTGCACAGAGAAAAGACCATATGAGGACACAGAAAGAAGGCACTCTTCTACAAGCTAAGAGAGGCCTCAATAGAAAACAACCTACCAACACCTTGATCTTGGATTTTCAGCCTCTAAAACATTGAGAAAAACTGTTGTTTCAGCCATTCAGTCTTTGGTATTTTTTATGGCAGCCCAAGCAGATTAATAAATCTAGACATCTGTATTTTTATGTGAAATTTCCTCCTTCATAAGTGCTGTCCACTGTTTCAAAATTTAAAAGTAAACTTAAAAGATCTTTCTATAAGCCAAACAGGACATGTTTGTTGTCTGTGAGCTAAATACCAGACATGGGTCTCTAATTTATGATGTCAGGCTTTCTCTAAGTCATACATCCCAAGGTGAGCTTGCTTAGCTTAGATCATCTGTATTCACCCAGCATCACTCAGGTAGGACAGGTTAAGGGTGAGAGTTTTTGTCAGCTCCCTCCCACCCTGCCCCTATGCAACTCACTGGAGGAAGAAGGCTCTAAATGCAAATCTGATTATGCCACCCCCTGCTTGAATTCTCCTGTGGCTCCCTATTGCTCTTGCAATGAAGCCCTATCTCCTTACAGGACCTATTTAGCCCTTCATTATCTGCCCTCTGGTCATCCCTCCACTTATTCTTCCCCACTCTGTGCACCAGCCACAATGAACCAAACATGTCCCCTGACGGGAATGAAAATATCTTCTCTCTTGTCTGGGCCTTCCTGCATGCTTTTCACTCCCTCTCAGATGGTTGCTTTCTACCCCTCTCTCTTCACCTAGCTACTTCCTACCTAACTTGAAGCTTAAGCACCACCTCCACCAGGAAGCCCTCCTAGATTCCCCTTACCTTGTTTCTGCCCATTCCACATTCCCATGCTTTGGGTAGCAGAGCCATGCTTTCTCTTTGAGGAAGAACAACTTCTTCCCCATAGCACACACTGGAAAAATGGCTGGATGTTTCTGCCATCCATTTCCTCCTCCTTGGTACAAAAAGAGACCACATTTCCAGCCTCCTTTGCTGTGAGGTTGAAATCTTATGACTATGTTTGGGGATGGGAGGAACAGGAAAGTGATGAATGCCACCTCCAGGTGTAGCCCCAAACCCTCAAGTGACCACCCACACTCTCTTTTCCCTTATATGGCAATCACAAAGCTCTGTGTTGAAGGCAGCAGGGTCACATGATGGAGGGAGCCAACATTTCTAAGTAACTGCTTAGATGAGAACCACCAAGAGAGCTGCCTGATTTTCACCCAGACTGTGACATGAATAAGAAATAAACCTTTAGGGGTGCCTGGGTGGCTCAGTTGGTGGAGCATACAACTCTTGATCTCGGGGTTGTGAGTCTGAGTCCCACATTGGGTGTGGAGATTACTTAAAAATAAAATCTTTAAAAATAAAAAGAAATAAACCTTTACTGTTTAAGCCACTGAGACTTGGGAGTGGACACAGTCTTGGGGGTGGACATGGTCTTGGGGTGGGGGGCTGTTACTATAGCAAGTCTGGCCTTTCCTGATTAATACAGTGCAAATGTCAGTCATAGCAACCTGCCTCTCTCATTTGATCCAAGCCAGCTGGACTCTTTCTGAGGATGGAGAGAAATAGAAAACCAATGGTTCTGAATCAGAGCAACACTGGCCCTCCAGGCGTGTTCTGGCCACATTAGGAAGTCCATGCCTGTATCCAGTCCATGATGCTATGATTCAACATGGCCATAGGGCTCCTTTACATTATCTCCTTTCCAAATTCATTTTAAGGCCAAAGGATAGAAATGTAATCCAATGGTTAAGGATTTGGGATCTGGAATCAGATTGCCTCTATTTAAATCCAGTCCCCTAGCAAATGACCTTGATCATAACTCTCAGAACTCCAATTTCCTTATTGGTAAAACAGGCCTAGTAACAGTCCCTAGTCTCAAGATTTAATGAATCAATATATGTAAATTACTTAGAACAGGGTCTAGTACAATTACTACGATGAATATGAGCTGTTATTGCTTTGTGCCACATACTAACCATATTTCTCATTTAAGCCTGTCATAAATAATATTATACTCTCCTGTGTGCAGAGGAGGAAATTGGGGCTCAGAGAGGTTATGTAACTGGCCCTGGATGAAACAGCCAAGATTCCAAGCCATGACTTTCTGCCCTATTCCTACTTCTTGGCTTCTGCAACACCAGTAGATAAGGGAAGCCAAGGTTTACTAAGCACCTATTAATGTTCTAGGAACCAAGCTTGATGCTTTTGAATATACAGTTCCAATTATCCCCCAACAGCCCTATGAAGTATGTCGTATCACCCCCAACTTAGCACATGAAGAAGCTGACTCTCAGCAAGGTTAAATAAATTGCTGAAGGTCACACTGCTAATAAGAGCAATCGGGCTTTGGATCCAGGTCAGTGTGACTCCAAAAGCTCATTCTACTGTGCCTGGCTACCTATCAAAATAATTAAAGCTATTTACTGAGTTTGCCTTTATGTCCCAAGCAAAGTATAACCGTCACAGCTCTCTTTGAGGCAGGCATGTCGTCCTCAGGAAACTGAGGGTGGAGGGGCTAAATTCACCGCCCAAGTACTCACAGCTCTGAAGTAGCAGAGGAAGGACTGGAACTCAAATCTGCTCTTCCACAGTGTTTGTTCTTTTCTTGACACCAAGCTGCAGAAGCTAAAGGCTTCCTGCAATGATGAAACTCTTTCCAGCATTTCCCTGGCCACACTGTGGCTGTGACATATCAGCTCATTGAGTTGGAGGCTTTTATTGTAATTCAGGATTCACAATACTTTGACCAAGATGGAAGTTTCTTTGCATGCTATAAAAAAGGATTGGCCTAGCAAAAGAGGGGTGAAAATAAGATATTAGGCTCTTCTTGACATATGCAAGCCATGTATTCTTACAAAAGCTCATGCATCTGAAAACTGAATCCATTTGAGGAAACAGTCCCCCAAAACTACTGGGAAGGACTTCAGGTTGCCAGCGTCAGTAGCTGATTAATGGGCTGAAGCTAGTGATATGAGGAGCTGGTGAGGCTGGTCAGGTTCTACCCCACAGATGAGAGATGCTGTCGATCCCTCATCCCCATCGTGAGGGTGGCAAAGCTAAGTCCCAGCTTGCCCCAAAGCAGTCCCAGTGAGGGTCTGAATGAACTTTGGGGGATCTCATCCTTCCCACATAATAGATTACTTAGAATCCTTTCTGTAAAGAGGTAAGGACAAATCACAAACGGTTAATGAAACAAAAGCAAAATTTGAAGTGAGATAAATCTTCTTTTGGACTTTCCAATTACAAGAGGCAATAACGCCTCTGGCTAGAGAATGAAAACCTAAGGGTGCAGAAGGAAAGGCAGCCTGTGGCACTGCACTGTCTGCCAATACCCGGTATTACAAAAACCCTGATATTCCTCACACCGGTGTGCATAAGATCACAAAAGAGCCAAAGAAAAAGCTTCTGCTATTTCAGAATCACATAAGGCAAACATGAGTAAACCAAGAAAGCCTTGATGTTTCGCCTTCTTAAGAGGACCTACTGTTTTAATTCGTGATAGCATATTAATTGCCCTTATGCAGCTGGGGGCTGCTAATTACAAATGAATGGTGTTTATTCATTATAGAAGACCCAGCAGGAAAGTCTCTCTACTTAGCAACACTATGTTAATTTGAGTTTGGCTTTCAAAGGTCATAAAACTGCTTTGCATTAAAAGATTTTTAAAGAGAGAGAGTTGTTTCTCCTTCTATCCTCTCATTGCATGGAAGTTTTAGGTGAGGAGCCACTGGCCTTTTCCCAGCTCTCTTACTTGCTCCTGTGATCAGGGCAAGCCTGTTTTACTGGTGGGCAGGTAACCCTGTTAACAGATACTGCAAATGTGCGGCATACCCTCTTTGCCCCTTTCCCAGTTCATTTGCTTTCCAATATCTGCACTTGGAACACCGCAGAGCCATCTCTCCCCTTCTGTCTGCGTGTAGGAAGCACCCCTGACCATCAACCAGATTTTCTGTTTGTGCTTCCTTGCATGTGCCTGGTTGTATGTCTGTCCAATTTTGCACTGACCAGCTAGCTGTCTCAAGTTAGGAATTAAGGAAGTAAGAGACCCCATTCTGGGCTTGGATCTAAGCTGTTTCTCATTCCAGTTTATTACCTGAGAGCCCTGAATTTGGGGAGT
Source organism: Cryptoprocta ferox (assembly GCA_028646485.1). Classification (NCBI taxonomy): domain Eukaryota; kingdom Metazoa; phylum Chordata; class Mammalia; order Carnivora; family Eupleridae; genus Cryptoprocta; species Cryptoprocta ferox. The sequence goes on along the minus strand of CM053564.1, from coordinate 14,796,761 downwards.
GGGGGATGGCAGGGTACTCTTCTGTGTAATCAAAGTGTCATTTCTCATTTGGCTAGTGATGGCTGCATACAGGGTCTACTGGACAGAGCATGCAAGAGGCAGCAGAAGGGGTGCCCCCTGAACCACTCTTGCAGTCTATAATATAGATAATTCAAAATTATCTTTATCATGACGAGTCTAAAGTATTAAAGTTCAAGCCGTATATTTATCTCCCCTGTAGAATGACTTGAATTCATTGCTATCCAATTCTGCAATAAAAGAGTTGATATTTACTGAAGTACCAATTTTCATCCTAATTTTCTTACATGTATTATCTCATTTTCCTCCTACAACAATCCTAAAAGACAGTACTATTATTATTCCCTTTTTTCAGATAAGGAAAACTGAAAGCTCACACAGTCTGCCAAAAGTCACAGAGCAGAACAATAAGAAAATGGAAACTGATTAGGTCTAACTCCAAAGCTCTGAACCACTGCTTTACAATGATCCATCAATAACTCAGGTCTTTTCAATGTAGAAAAAGACACTGTGCTGGGAAAACTGGGAGAATACAAACAACAACTAGATAGCCTGACAGCAAAGTTCCCTCCACAACTTCTAGGGCATGAGCTGCAAGCTGTAAGATGGTATCACTCCATACCAAGGCATTTTAGAAGCTCAGATTTTAAAAATCAATAGAATGTAACCCATCAAACTACTGAGGAGTTTGGTTACTGATAGTATAAGAAATAAGCCTTGAATTGCTCATAACTACCATGAGGAAAGAGCTTGTTTAAAAATGCAGACCACATTGAGGAGAGAAGACTGAGATGAGGAGAGAGAGAGAAACTAAATGTTAATCTCATGATTCAAGCCCCTGGATCCAGCCATACCTGCATGTTTACTTTTCTAAAATTACCTGAATGAACTGCTATCCAATTCTTCCGTGCCCTGATACTTACAATTAAAACATCAGTTATGAACTCCTCCTAAACTTTTTCAATTACACGAATCCATACATCTTCACTTCCTTATTCAATTACGAGTTGGATTTTCTGTCATTTGCAAATGCAAGAGTCCTGAGTATACATTAGTTTTATATTGTTGTTGTTATTTTTCTCTTTATTATTAATATCATTATTTTTATAGCACATGGGTAAGTCATTTAACTGTGGATTTGGAGGTCTTCAAACTTCACCTCACACCAAACACAAAAATTAATTCAAGATGGGTCACAGAGGACCATGGGGAGGGGAAGGAGGAAAAAGAGTTAGGGAGAGGGAGGGAGACAAAACACGAGAGATTCTTGAATACTGAAAACAAACTGAGGGGGGAAGGGGAAGGGGGAAAGGTAATGGGGGGTGATGGTCTTGGTGGAGGTCACTTGTGGGGAAGAGCACTGGGTGTTATATGGAAACCACCTGACAATAAACTATAAAGTTAAAAAAAAAAAAAAAACCTTAAGAAAAAAAAAAAAAAAGATGGGTCACAGACTTAAATGTAAAGCTAAAACTACAAAAACTTCTGAAAAATATAAGACAATATATTTAAAACCTTGATTTAGACAAATATTTCTCAGGACAGAAAAAAATTAACTATAAGAATTTTTAAATAATAGGGGCACCTGGGTGGCTCAGTCGGTTAAACGTCCGAATTTGGCTCAGGTCATAATCTCGCAGTTGACAAATTCTAGCTCTCTCTGGGCTCTGTGCTGACAGCTCAGAGTCTGGGGCCTGCTTCAGATTCTATGTCTCCCTCTCTCTCTGCCCCTCTTCCCCCACTCACTCTCTTTCTCACAAAAATAAATAATAAAAACATTTAAAAAAAAGAATTTAGAAAATTTGAAATTGATAGATTAAACTTTATCAAAACTAAAACCTTTTGTTCTTCAAAAGATACCATTGGTCACTATACTGTACACCTGAAACTAATAAAACACTGTATGTCACCTAGCTGAAAAAAAAAAAAAAAAAAAAGGTCATTAAGGAAATGAAACGGCGAGGCACAGACTGGGAGAAAATATTCATAATACATACATCTGACAAAGAATTTGTATCCAGAATACATAAATAAGTCATACAACCCATAATAAAAAATATTTAATGGGCAAAAGACTTAAACAGATATTTCACAAAGAAGATACTCAAATGGCCAATGAGCCATATGAGAAGATGCTGTATGTCATTAATCTTCTGGGAGAAGCAAATTAAAGCCACAATAAGACACTACTTCATACCCTTAGAAAAGCTAAAACTCAAGACTGATAACCCCAAATATTGGTGAGTACATGGAACCAGTTGGAACTCTCACACATTGCTGATAGACATATAAAATGTTAAGAACCACTCTGAAAAAAATTTGGCAGTTAGTTAAAACACACACCAGGAATGATCCAACAATTTCACCTCCTAAATATCCAAGAGAAATGAAAACATGTGCCCCCAAAATAACTTTTTGGAAGAATGTTCAGAGCAGTTCTATTAATAATAAGCAAAAACTGTAAATGATTCAAATGTCATCAAAAGAAATGTCAATGAAATACAATGAAATGATACCAATAAAAACAAAGAATACATACAATAACCTACATGAATCTCAAATACATTATGTTGAGTGAAAGAAGCTCAGAAACAAGAGACTACATATTGTCTGATCCCATTTATGTGAAATTTTAGTACAGACAAAACTAAGCTGTTGTGATAGAAATCAGATCAGTGGTTGCTTGGGTAGGAGTAGGAGATAATCACATTAATATTCCTTTCTTCATGAAGAAGTGTAACAGACATACAGCAGTATAACAGTCTACGGTATGAGAGCAGTATACAACAGTATAACAGTAGAAAAGCATGGAGATTTTGGAACTAGAATGCCCAACTCAAATCCTAGCTTGATAACATACCAGATGTATGACCATAAGCAAATTACTTAACCTCTCTGAACTTTCGTTTCTTCATCTGTATTAATTCTACTTACCCCATAAAACTGTTGGAAAAGTAAAGAAGATAATATATGGTATAAGAGGTTAAATACGATCCCCCTAAAAGTTCATTCCAGAAACAGGAATGTGACCTTAAGAATGTGACCTTATTTGGAAATAGGGTCTTGGCATATATAATTAAGACTAGGATCAAGATGAGATAATGCTGGGTTGGGGGGGGTGGACAGAGCTAAACCCAATGACAATGACAGAAAAGGACACACAGAGACACAGAGAAGTGATGTAAAGAAGGCAGATGATGTTGGAGCGATGCATCTATAAGCCAAGGAGCACCAAGAATGGCCGGTAACCACCACAAGCTGGGAGACAATCATGGGATGGTTTCTCCCTCAGAGCTTCCAGAAGAAATCAACCCTACCAACACCTTGATTTCAGACTTCTGACTTCCTAACTGTGAGAGGAGAATTTCTGTTGTTTTTAAACCACCTAGTTTGTAGTTACATATTATGGTAGCCCTAGGAAATAAATATATAAGTTAAGGGCTCAGGCTCAATAAATGGATTTTATATGTAAATAGTTTTTACAGTTATTAATGAGCAAGGGCCCTGCCCTATATCCCTGTGAATAACATTCTTCATCTAGCTAAGATGTTTGCATTCGTTTCCTGAGGTTGCCGTTACAAAATACCACAGATTGGGTGGCTTCAATGATAGAAATTTATCTTCTCATCATTCTGAAGGCTAGAGATCCAAGATCAAAGGTTGGTTTCTTCTGAGACCTTGTTCCTTGGCCATCATCTTTTCTGTACATGTCTGTGCCCAAATTTCCTATTCTTATAAGGACTCCTGTCATATTGGATTACAGCCTACCTACCTAGCCTCAATTTATTTATCTCTTCTAAGACCATATCTCCAAATACGTTTCCACCTTGAAATACTGAGGGTTAGGACTTCAACATATGAATTTTGAGAGGACACAACTCAGTCCATAGATAGGGTCTTCTAATTACCAAACAGCCTGGAACATCCTGACCAATAATAAATGCTTATTGTACTGTTGGGTCTGCAGCTTGCAAAGATGATCCAATTGTATTGAACAAGGATTCGCTGAGGCTTATTGTAGTGCCCACGAAGGTGCCCTGCTCAGATGTTCCTTCAAGGGAACCTACTGCAGGGAGCAGGACTGCTCTACAGACTCCAGCCATAGCACCTTCGTAATGATTGCAGAATTCCTGCCAGGTCATGCTTCCCTGGGCTGCTCCCAGCCCTTGACTGAGCACAAGGGGAAGTGGGTAGCAGATATGAGCCATTCTTGCCTGCTGCAGGATTCCTCTGATGGGCAGCTTTTGCTCTGTGTCTCCCCATCAGCTTGACACTTACCCCAAATCCCACACAAAACCTTAGAAGAACCAGAATTCCAATTCAGCCCACCCACCCAATACCAAAGCCCCCAACTCTTCTCTTGTGCTACACTGCTCCCCAGGCAGCCAGAAGGGCAATCTGCCAACAGATGGCTGAAGGTACAGTCGAATGGGCCACTAGGACAATTCCTGTCCTTTCTGTATATTGAAGGGGTTGGACTAGCTGATTTTTAGTTCCTTTCCTGCACTGACATTTTATTCTAGGAGGTTTGTTATCTCTCCTTTTGACACTGCCTGAACTATTTGAGAGAAGTCCCTGCTTTAAAAATAATGATAAAACTGCCTGTCATTGGAAATAAGCCCCACACACTATCTCACTAATAGAAGCAGGAGAATTTCTGAGATACCTCCATGAGTTCGTTAGGCATGCAAGATTAAACTCAAATTCATCTCGGCTTAGTCATACGCGCTCTGAAACCGAATTGCAAAGGATGAAGTTTTCAGTTTTTCAGCTGGTTCAACACACCCAGCTCTCTGGTCTCTGAGGGATATCCAAATATGCAGAAATCTGCCCTTTGGAAGATAGAGGCTTCTAGTTGCCAACAGCCTGGTACACCCTGACCAATTCAGAGACATAGCAGTCAGGGTAAGCATGCAAACTCTGGAGTTAGAATCCCTCGGTTCAAACCCAGCTCCACCACTTGCTAGATAAGTAGCCTTGAGCAAATTTCTTCGTCTTGCTCTTCCTCAGTTTCCTCATCTGTATCCATCCCTCATCCTTATCCATCCCTCCAGGCTTACCTCTTGCTTCTGGCATCCTTCCCCATCCCTGCACAATGACTTGCAGTCCCCTGCATGTCCCCTACTCTCTCTTCTCTTCCCCACCACTGCTGTCACATATAAATTCCTGCTCACCCTTCAGAGGTCACCTTCTTCAGAACCCTCTCCTAACCCCTCCAGCAGGCAGGAAGACTGGATTAGGGGGCTGCAGGAAGAATCTCCACGCAGGCATGAGACTTGGTCCTGCTGGGGAATGACAGTCCTGGGAAACTGCCCTTCAATTCACCTCAACCTACAGTGAACACATGAGCATGTGTTGGGTGTCACCAGGGACTCACCCTTGGTGGGCAGGCAGGCAAAGAGGGTCAGCTTCTCCCAAAGTGCAAGGAAGGAGCAGGATGCCCATGATGAGGACCAAAGGAAGTCCCTCGAAGGATCAGACGGGACTGCCTCTCCTCCCAGGCAGTATTATTGGTAGCTGGGTGCCTTCATGAGAACTTGGAAGCTACATATCACATGTGGGATTTTTCTCAGTCAGTAAATATTGCATCCTTTACCCATGACATCTGGCTTCCTCTTCTCCAAACACAACATCATCATCTCCAGTATAACACACAGTGCTTCTCTTCCAAGATCCCATGGCATCCTCGTAATTTTTTCTCTTACAGTCCTTCTTATGCTGTATATACTATATGCTGTATATACTAACATGTTGAAGAGTGTGAATTCAAGAACCAGACTGCTTGAGCTCCAATTCCTGATTCTCCATTTACCAGCTGTGTGACACCAGGTAAGTTACTTAACCTCTCTGCACTTTGGTTTCCACATCTGTACAATGGATAATACTAATACCTTTCTCACGGTGTTGTTGCGAGTGCTAAGTGAGTTAATACATGTGAAGCTCTCAGAATACACCTGGTACACAGAACTTGTCCGATAAACTAGTAATCATTACTATGACAACGTGTATCTCCCTCCCTGCTCCCCACTGGGTTGTGAGGTCCAAGAGAAAAGTGGCTATCTGCAAGAGTTCATCCTTTGCCCCTAGCAGAGGATGTAATACAAAGCAGGTACTCAATAAATATGTGTGGAAATCAGAGAAAGACGAAGAGAAGAGGGGAGGGTTGGAGTGGGCAAAGCAGAGGAGAGGAGTGCCTTGCAAGTTGTTTAATTGCAAACTCTATATTATAAGTAGAAAATTATCTAGAAATGAAGAAAGCCAGATAAATCAATGTCTACCCAAGTGGAACTGATCATACTTTTTTGGTCTGCCAAAATCATGTAACTATTCTCAACCACTGAATTTCATAATTCTTAACATCGAAGTTATTATTTGTTATTTGGAGGAGGGGGACTATGACACATGAGCAGTTACTTAAAGGACACACTGGATGGTACAAACTGACTCCCTCCATTGGGCCAGGATCCAGGTGTTCCTTCAGAGAGCTTTGCTGCCGGTATGTCTCAATTTCAGCTGCTGCCTGTAGAGGCCCGGCAAAAGCCAGTCCGTCACCTCAACACTTGCCCTGCAGTCCCTCAGATCAACCTCAGCTTTGCAGACAAAATCCCTGATTTTACTAACAAGGGATCTGTTCTCAGCTGCACATTCACATTACCCAAGTTCTCAAGATTAATGTTTAAAACCCAAAAGTTAATTGAATAGTTTTTAGTGCAGAATCCTCATACAGGTTGGATTCCTCTAACTCCACATGACCAGCACTTTCTCTCCCTGTCAACAGCTCAGTAACACTCAAAGGTCATGTGATGATTAGATACTCAGAGATGGATGAATCAAATGCTCAGCAGCATCAAGAAAAGACGCATCCATCTCCTACTAACAGATGGTCTAGCCTCATATTTCTTAAACTTCATTCAGGGACACTTATATGACTTTGTGCCATACCCACTGGTACTATTATTTACTATCTTGATAAAAGAGTCCTGGAAAATCCCTTTGTGGGGTGGGGTTAGGAGCCCCAAAACTAACACTTCTTTATGTCAAGAGTTTTCTTTCTTTTGTCACCAGATAGCTCCTAATATCCCCAAAGCCTATAGGTCTTCTCTAAATATAAAACTGGCTTTGCAACATATTTAATTATATGATGATTGAGAGGAGATACCAGTTGTATATCGAAATGTAAGAATGTAATGTTAAAGATGCTGTTTTTATAAGCCCATTCTGGGAACCTTAGATATCAGTAATTAGGTTAGGTCTGCTCACATGGCCAATACTCCAGGGCAGCCAGAAAGAATAGATGTTTACCCAGTTCTTTCCATTACTATATAGTGCTTCTCTACTGAGAACCACTGATAGAAATTCTCATTTTCACGGACTGGACACAGATAAAATTTTATTTATTTTTGAGAGAGTGAGTGTAAGAGGAGAAGGGGCGGGGGGGGGGGGATGGGGACAGAAGATCTGAAGTGAGCTCTGTGCTGACAGCAGCAAGCCCAGTGTAAGACTCGAACTCATGAGCCATGAGAGCATGACCTGAGCCGAAGGCAGACATTCAACCGACTGAGCCACCCAGGTGCCCTGATGTTGGAATGGTCATTCTGACGATCAAAAAAATTATAGCTTTGTACTCCCGTCTTTGACTGGGAATTTCCCCTTCTTCCTCACTGGGTTTAGGTAAGTTTAGGTATCATTAAAGTTCACACATATTAAACTAATCCTTACACATCTGCATTCCTTGTGCAAAGCCCATTCATTTGGTGAGAAAAGAACCTGCTTCCAACTTGTCTGTTGGTACTAGAAAGTTAGTCCTTAATCAAACTGATAAATTTACACGACTTTTTAAAGGTCAACTCTCTTGTATATTACTTGAATACACTTATTTTTTAAATAAAACTTTATCCCTCTAATCTATAATTATTTCACCGGTACAAATAAGTGGAAAATCTGTATCACTTGCCAGAAATAGAAGGCAAAATAAATACAAATAAGACAATACCATTAAACTCTAAATAGACACCATGGTTTGCTAAAGGCACTGAAACAGAAATCTGCCTTCTTCATAAAAAAAAAAAATCACTTAGTGTTAGGAAAGTGTTAAAGATGTAGTAGCACCAGACTGAGACTTATTTATTGATATAATCAGAGTAACTGAAAAAGAATTTTGTGTTAGAAATAAAATCTTGCCAGTGGAAGAATGGGACTCAGTGTTATCAAGTCATCTCCTGCACCATGAATGGACATGCTCCACCCTCTGGGAACTTTAATGTGCCAATGAAAACAAAATATTTAAATGGCTGTAACTCTTTACATCCAACCCCACATTAGAGATGGTCTTATCAATATAAAATCCACTGGTCACCTCAACATGATAACGGCCATTTATGAAAAAGCAATGGCTAACATGATACTCAATTATGAAAGACAAAAAACTTTTCCCCTAAGATCAGAAATTAGACAAAAATGCCCACTTTTACCACTTCTAATCAACATAGTATTGAGAATTCTGGCCAGAGTAATTAGGCAAGAAAAAGAAATAAAAGGCATCCAAATTGGAAAGGAAGGATAAAAATTATTTGTTTGCATATGACATAATCTTATTTGTAGAATGCCCTAAAGATTCAAGTACACACACAAAAAACTGTTTGAGCTAATAAATTCAGCAAAGTTGTAGGATACAAAATCAACACAAAGAAATCAGTTGCATTTCTATGCACTAGTAATGAACAATCTGAAAAGGAAATTCAGAAACAATCCCACAACCACTTACAATAACATCAAAAAGAATAAAATATTTAGGAATAAACTTAACCAAGAAGTTATACATTGTGTTAAAAAAGAGACAGCAGGCTCCAAATGGAGTCACTTGTGCCAAGCCCCACATCAGCAAACTAAGACGAGACACCTAACCTAACTACAGTTTCAACCCCCCAGGAATGTAACCTTTAACGAGTCAACATGGAGTTACCTGGTCAGCACTGATGAGATAATCCAACCCCTTAAGAATGTGACCTCATCTGAAATAACACATTCTTTGGTAATAATTTCTTTTTTACCCCCTTTTCACGTTTAAAAACCTTTCCTTTTCTACAGCTCAGCAGCACTCCTTTTCTACTTGCTAGATGCGATGCTGCCCGATTCATCAATAATTGAGTAAAGCCACTTTGACCTTTAAATTTACTCAGTTGAATTTTTGTTGTTTAACAGATTTGGTGGCATCAGTGGGACCAAAGGAGACTTTCAAGAGCTTCAGGTAAAACAAGAAACACAGGTGTGGTACCCCACAAACCCTTTGAGTTCACTGTCTTTTTCATTGTTTCCAAGGGCTGTGGGTAAGTTTGCACTTGGTTCTGAGCTCTGCTCTCTATGTCAAGCTCCCAGTCTAATTGGCTTTCCAGTTAGTTTTCCATTTGTCTGAAATCACTAGTTCCATGTTGGAAGCAGCTGGTATTTCAGACCCTAATTCCCCCATTTGATTGGAGGCTCTGGTTCTGCGCCCAGATTTCATGTTGGGAACTGCTGGTGGCCACTACAGTTCCTCATTTATTTGAAATCAGCCTGAAGTCCCCATTCCATGGAGTTCTCTGGTTCAATTCTTTCCCAAATCTCCAGTTCACATTGGGAATTTCTGGTGGTACCCACAAGGCCTTTTCCTGGCCAAGACATGGTATCATTTCTTGGCTACTGCTAACATAGTACAGTATACATATTAGTTTGTCTTGTTTCATATGGATAGAAGTTATTGCTAAAGGGGATCTCGGGGGCCAAAAAGCTGCAAAAGTTGGCAGCCACTGGCCAAGGACTTAACAACTGTTAGAGCACTTACCACCAAATCCAGAGATTCCAGTGTTGGGATACACTGGTCACAGAACAGGTTAGATTGACCAACCTCACGAAAGTTTCCATGCACCCAGGTACATTGTAGAATATTGCACAATCCCCAACCCAGTGGCACATCCCTTTTAGGTATTAGTTCAGAAACTAAAAACCCAAAGCCTTAGCTAATGGATCTTTAAACTAAAAAAAATCAAGCACGCCACCTTCCGGTACACCTGCTTATTTTAGGTCTAAAAACTGTGGTCCTGGAAGCTATAAATATCTATAAAAATGGCTAAACCTTACTAAAAACAATCTAGAATTACAATAATCATTATGGGGAACATTCCAATTAGACAAGATTGTTCATTTAAGAAGTGCACTTGAAAGTAAGCGTTCCCAAATTAAACAAACAGAGTGGGATACCTATTTTAATTAGTATGCAGAAGATTCCAAAAGGCTTCAAGATTCCAAAATAGCTTCATTAAAAGACTTGTTACGAAAGGCTAATGAAATATTAAAGACACAAGCGGTTCTTAAAACAAAAGATGACAGGACTGGCGTGACTCCTACTGCTCCCTTTTACCCTTCTCTGAGTACTCAGGTCTCAATAATTCTGCCTGAACTGCCTTTCCACTCTGAGCAGACTATTAAACAGTTACCCTTTATTTTATTTTTTAATTATTTTTAATGTTTATTTATTTTTGAGAGAGAGAGACAGAATGTGATCAGGGGAGGGGGAGAGAGAGAGGGAGACACAGAATCGGAAGCAGGCTCCAGACTCTGAGCTGTCAGCACAGAGCCTGACGAGGGGCTCAAACTCAGGAAACATGAGTTCATGACCTGAGGTGAAGTCAGACATTTAACCGACTGAGCCACCCAGGTGCCCCAAACAGTTACCCTTCAAAATAAAACCACCTGAGGTTGCAGGCGATCCTCCTCAGATAGCTTTTATCCCTTAGTCAAAGACTAAACTAAGAGCCATAGTTAAAGAATTTCCTAGGCCCAGGGAGGATCCCTAAAACTTTTCCAAAAAAGTCAGAATCCTTATCAGGGCCTATGACTCCAGGCTGCTAGATCTTTATCAGTTTGTGCACATGCTGGTAGGACCTACAGAATGGTAGAATCCCAATGATGATATTCAAGATCCTCGATCTCCAACATGGTCCTCTAATGAACCAGAAAAATTAGTTGCAATATAGCAACTAATCTTTCAAAAGCCATTCCTAGAGTTTTTTCTGCCCACACTGTGTGTTCTATTATTCAGGCAAGCCAGAAGAAAGATGAATCTGTGGCAGACTTTAAAACCCATTTGGAAGCTCTCTTCCTACAGCATTCCAGATTGCATACAGTAAATGCTCTAGCTTCTCTAATTGTAAATGGATAATCTCCTGAGATTAATGGGTTAATAAAAAAGGCAGAAAATGGAATAGGAGACCACTGATCTAACTGAACTCTTGACTACAGCTGAGCAGTTTGAAAGGACTTTGGAACAAAATCAATAAACAAAGATCTGCCAAACTACTGGCTTTACAGCTATAACAGCTCCAAGGCCAGAGACATAAAATAACACCTGATCCTTTCCCATTTCACCTTGCTAGGGGTCCATCATTAAAATGCTGGGCTAAGGATTGATACCTCATTTGTTTGTTGATTTTTTTATTTTTTTAATGTTTTCATTTATTTTTGAAAGAGAGAGAGACAGCATGAGCAGGGGAGGGTCAGAGAGAGAGGGAGATACAGAATCCGAAGACAGGCTCCAGACTCTGAGCGAGCTGTCAGCACAGAGCCTGACGCAAGGCTCGAACCCACGAACTGTGAGATCATGACCTGAGCTGAAGTCGGACGCTTAACTGACTGAGCCACCCAGGTGCCCCAGATTGATATCTCACTTGTAATCAACTGGGGCACTGGAAAAAAATTGTCCTCAAAGGTCCCACTGAAATCCCTTACTATCAACTTGAATGTGCCCCAAGAGAGAGCCCACGTAGGGGCCTCTATCAGAAATTATTGGGCTCCCTGGGACCTTATGGTAAACTGCTACCACTAATAACCTTGAACAGCCAAGGAGAAACTAAAATTAAAATTAATGAGAAATCTTGCCAAATTCTGATAGATACCAGAGCTACACTTACTATTTTGAATCCTGCTCTCATAGGACAACAAATCTCTCAGAGTGAAGAAATAAAACAAAAAGTTTCCATAGTGGGGGTATCTAATAAAGTTTAAAGAATATGCCTATGCTAACCAGTACAAATGACTTTGGAACCTTTTACTGAAAAGCATTCTTTTTTGCTATGTGATACAGCCTTGGTCAATCTACGAGGTAGAGATGTCCTTTCTAAAGTAAAAGGGCTAATACATTTTCCTTCCAGGGGAGACTTCACCTTAAAATTTCCTGACCAACATGAACCTGACCTTTGATGTTCTTTACAATCTCTCCTGGACATAGATGAGGAAGAATTCCAACAAAAATCCCCTCATTCAATTGAGGTGCTTGAAAATCTGTGGGCTCCATTCTAATACTGATCTTGGGAGAATAAAAAGTAAAGTGCTGAGGGGCGCCTGGGTGGCTCAGTCGGTTAAGTGTCTGACTCCTGATTTTGGCTCAGGTCATGATCTCTCACGGTTCTCGAGTTTGAGATCCCAGTCAGGCTCAGCACTGACAGTGCAGAGCCTGCTTGGGATTCTCTCTCTCCCTCTCCCCTGCTCACATGTGAGCACAAGCGCACATGCTCACTCTCTCTTCTCTCTCTCTCTCTCTCTCTCAAGAATAAATAATTTTTTAATTAAAAAAATAATACAGGGCCTATAAAAATTCAGAGGAATTTAACTAACCCTCTTCCTATACTGCCTCAATATCCATTAAAGCCTCAGGCCATACAAGGCCTCACACCCGGAATAAAAGACTTAATCAGGTGGAACTAATCATTCCCTGTGCCAGGCCCTGTAAAACACACAGCTCTTGCTGGTCTAAGAACATAATGGGAGGGGATGGCAATTTGTCCAAGACTTGAAAGGCATTTGCAAGATAGTTGTCCCAAACACCCTTTTGTCCCAAGTTCCACCAGACTCCAAATGGTTTGCTGTTGTAGACCTCAGTTCAGCCTTTTGCCAGCATTCTGATAGATTTCAACAGTCAATACCTATTTGCTTTTACTTGGAACAATCAGCAACATACCTGGATAGTCATGCCTCAAGAGTTCACTGAGTCCCCTTCTTATTTCTCCCAAGTGCCCCACCAAGATTTAAGGACCTTCCAGTTCCCCAGGAAATCGACCCTTTTACAATATATAGACCATGTCTTGCTATGCCCAGTTACCAAGAAGGCATCTATAAAAGATTCCATTTATTTGCTACACCAGTTAGCTGAAAGGGACATAAAGTCTCTAAGGAAAGATTACAATTATCTCTAGACACTGTTCATTACCTAAGGCATAATCCAAGCACTGAAGGAACCCAGCTATCTCCAAAAAGGATTAAACTAATCCAAGAATCTCCTAGGCCCACAGCTAAGTGACAGCTTTATGAATTTCCAGACCTAGCTGGCTACTGCAGACAATGGGTTCCTAATTTTTCCTCTATCAGCTCTCCCACTCAATAAACTTACTAGAATTTCAGTCCATGAATCTTCCTTGGGAAGATAGACATGAAGAGGCTTTTATGAGACTAAAGCCACCAGTACAAGAACTACCTGTCCTAGGGCTACCTGTTTAAAACCTTTCACCTTACTTGTACATGAAAGAGATAACCAAGCCCTAAGAATGCTCACACAAGAACATGGCATTACACATCAGTCTACTACCTATTAGAGCACACAACTTGGTTGTTCATGGCCCCAGCTGCTATAAGGCAATAGCTGCAGCTGCAAAGTTAGTAGAAGTCTCAGAGGATTGATTTAATCTTAGAAAATGGCATTTATTTACAAACTCCACAAGTTTGTTCAAAGACTTCTTAATTCTGAACCGACTCACCATTTCTCTGTAAACAGTCTAACCTCCCATGGGATTCTTCTCTCTCACCACCTAACCTGAATTTTAAAAGCTGCAACATTCTTAAATCTTCTTGGTTACTGCCAATGCCTGACAAAGTGACCCCCGTGACTGACAGGTTATAACAACCCATTTCATGACATTGTGTCCTGATTTATGAGACACCCTTCGACTAAAACCCTAATCTAATTTTGTCTGTTGATGGGTTGTACTGTAAAACTATGGAAGGGAATTTCCTTCCAAGCCAGTTACGCTGTTACTACCCAATACAAACTACTCCAGAGAGGGAGCCTCCCAAAGCTGAATCAGCCCAAAAGGCAGAGCTCTGCGCCCTCACCAGAGCACACCAGGTATCAAAGAGACAAACTGCCAACATTTATATATTTTTAAATTTTTATTTGAGAGAGAGAGAGAGAGAGAGAACATGTAAGCAGGGGAGAGGGGCAGAGGGAGAGAGAGAATCCTAAGCAGGCTCCAGGCTGTCAGCGCAGAACCCAACATGGGGCTGCATCCCACAACCTTGGGATCATGACCTGAGCTGAAATCAAGAATCCAATGTTTAACTGCCTGAGCCATCCAGGCACCCCAGCATTTATACTGATAGGCCATATGCCTTTGGGGTCCACCGGGACCCCAATAAAAAATGGACAAGTAAACAAACTTCTTACTGCCAATCTTTACTTTCTAAAATTGCTGTCATCAAAACTGAGGCTCACGCTAAAAAGACTTACCCTGAGTATCAGGGAAATTCCCTAGCTGACTTTCATGCAGAGTCAGTGGCAGCAGAATCTATAAAGATTGTGGCACATGTGAAGGAAATCCATTCTGTTTCTGCAAAAACTGACCTCTTATTGCCAGACTTTTGGCATCCTTATGTCCTTGCTGACAGGGCAACAGTTGGCTCCCAAATCAGAGAAATTTAAGATGGACACACAATGGTTGTATTTTCAATAAACAGAGTTATGGGAGAATCAAGACGGCCACTTGGTTCTTCCAGACTCCCTGGCAAACTCCAGTTTTCAGTTTTTTCATTCCTTCATGGTGCATTTAAGATGACTCAAATTATAAATAAACATTGGTGAGGAGATTTCTACAAAACTGCAAAAACAGTTTACCATCAATGTCTGTCTTGTCAGGTCCATAATCCTGGAAAAACTATTTTTGTTCCAGAGGCCACAAGCCTCCTCTCTCAGGACCCTTTGAACACCTGCCACAGGACTTCATTCAATTACCACTTAATATGGGTTATCAATATGTTCTTGTTATTGTATGTGTGTTTTCTGCATGGGTTGAAGCCTTTCCCTGCCACAAGGCTGATGCCTTTACAGTGGCAAAGAAAATGTTAGAAAATATGTTTCCCACTTGGGGTACACATTCCATAATCTCCAGTGACTGAAGCACTGGCTTCACTGGGCAAATCATACAAGTCTTAATGAAAGCCTGGCAATGACCACTGCCCCTATCACCATTATCAGGCAAGGTTGAGAGAACTAATGGGACCCTCAAACTTAAAATTTCTAAACTTGCTGAAAACTCTGGACCCCCTTGGCCTAACTGTTGCCTCTGGCCTTGCTGACTATTCACAGTTCCCCCTGTGGGAAACATAAACTCACTCTACATGAAATAGTCACTGGTAAACCAGTGTGCATCAGTATACAACTTTCTGCTGATCCCTTGTTATTCCATGTTATTATTACCAGGTACTCTAAATCTTTAATGTGTTATGCTAAAGCCTATCATCAATAGGTTATAAAAAAAAAAAGCCTTCCCAGGTTCTAATTCAAAGGATTTTGTTGATCATAGTGTGGTGCCTGGTGATTGGGTATTCTAGAAACAGCATCAGAAGAAAACAGCCCTTGAACCCTGTTGGAAAAGACTTCACCAACTGCTCCTGACCACTAGCACTGCTGTAAAACAAGAAGGCACTGCACCTTGGGCACACATCTCACAGCTAAAGAAGGCTACACCTGATATCTGGTCCTATATGGATACCGGAGACTTCCAAATAAGACTGAGGAGGAAAAGAAGTAGATGACTGCTCCTGTCCAAGACTCTAGATCAAGACTTCATACTCTGACTGAGCAAGAAATCTTTTTTCGTCTCCTTCTTTCCTTTACTCTGACATTGGCCTGGAAAGATAATGCCCTCTTCCATAGTCTCAAGCCCTTGCTAAGACAGGTAATTTTTCAGGCTGCTGGATTTGTCATCCAAGATTTCAATCTAGGAGTGCCTGGGTGGCTCAGTCAGTTGAGCATCTGACTTTTTTTTTAAAAAAATTTTATGTTTATTTATTTTAGAGAGAGAGACAGAGAGAGAATGCGCGCGTGAGAGAGTGAGTAAGCATGGGCCAGGGAGGGACAGAGAGAGAGGGAGACAGAATCTGAAGCAGGCTCCAGGCTCTGAGCTTGCTGTGGGGCTCAAACTCATGAATCACAAGATCATGACCTAAGCCAAAATCAGACACTTAACCAACTGAGCCACCCAGGTGCCCCAAGCATCTGACTCTTGATTTTGGCTCAGGTCATGATTCCAGGGTCATGGGATGGAGCATCATGTCGGGCTCTTTGTTGACATGGAACCTATTTAGGATTCTCTCTCTCTCTCTCTCTCTCTCTCTCTCTCTTCATTTGCCCCTCTCCCCTGCTCAAGTGTACGCTCTCTCTAAAAATAAAATAAAAATTTAAAAAAAGATTTTTATCTACCCATGATGTTAGGGACTCCCTAGTTCTCCCTGTGACCAATTTATCCCCTATTCCCAGTGTCACTGCAAATCACAATAGACACCCCCACACATACACTTAAAAGTCTCTTACAGAGTTCAACCCTCATGGACAGAACATCCAGTGCCTTGTTTCTTCTCTTTCTTCAATTATAATTGTACATACCCAATTAGACACAAATACCTACATAAATCTTAGTACACTTACACCCCCACATTCCTATGATTATCTAGATAAGATCTGCCCCTACTCAGTAAAAACTGTTGCCATGATCATCCATCCTTTCAAGGTATTCAGAATGACTCTTCATTTCGAGATAGAAGATTTTCTTCACGAATGCCCTGAAAACCTAACTGACTTCTGGCTTGAATGGTTAAACCCAGTATCTCTATGAATGAATCCATTAACAGTAACACCTTAATGGGAATTGTTTGTGCCCCAATGGGGTTTGTCTTTGTCTGTGGTGGTTATCTTTTTCCTTAGGCTCATTAGTGCCTAGATGGCTGGTGTACAGCCAGGCAGTGTCTCTTAGGTTATCTGTGTCCCTAACTTCCCATGAACAAAGACATCTCATTGGTTGACTACCCTGGATTTATATCATTGAGTCAGAAAGGAATTAACCACTAGGCATTCATGACTCAGGATTCACTTCCTTTGACAGGGTCATACTTCTCTAGTCAGGAGTAAATGTGTGAGATTATGATCAGAAACCTCTTCCTAATTCTTGAAGACATTGCAGAATCTGTTAAGACAATAACTGCCCAACAAAGATCCTTAGACTCTCTGGCCAGAGATGTACTTTTTTAGAGAGCGAGAGACGAGAGAGCAAGGGTAAGCAGGGGAGGGGCAGAGGGGGAGGGGGGAAAGAGAGAGAAGAAAGAGAGACAGAGAGAGAGACTCTTAAGCAGATTCCGTGGGCTCAATCTCATAACCCTGGGATCATGACCTGAGCTGAAATCAAGAGTCAGATGCTTAACTGACTGAACCACCAAGGTGTCCCAAGTTGTTCTTGATGAATAGGGTAGCCCTTGATTATCTTTTAGTTGAACAAGAAAGTGTTTGTGCTGTAGCCAATACCACCTGCTACATCTGGATTAACACTTCTGGGGAAGCTAAAACTCAGTGACATAAGATCACTGAGAAAGCCACTTGGATTAATATGGTGACTTCTTCAGCAGGGTCTTTGACTTATTTGATTTTGATCAGTTTGGGTCTTGGGGACCATGGCTCCAACGTACACTCCAAACATTGGGAATTATCCTATTTATAATAATCATAGTAATCTCCCTGGTGCATGGTATTCTCTCAAAAGCATTAAATGCATGTTCACAGCTATTAACCACCAAGAAAATGATCTTCCTAAGACTGCAACACCAGAAATGGAATGAAAACAATGACCAACTCAAAAAATAATGAACCTGAAGTCATAATATGTGAATATCACAGAGATTAAGCAAAAATGTCATGACCTATGACCACATAAAGGACGAACAAAAGTTCTGAGAACCACACAGCAGTAGTGGAGAGTGGTACTAATACCTTAAATTTGGGTCACATATCTCATTTAAGCTGAAACTCTGATCAAAAGGAGGAAATTGTTAAAAAGGAGATAACAGGCCCAAAATAAGAGTCACTTGTGCTAAACCTCACTTGATCCCTAATCTAATTGTAGTTTCAACCCGCCAAGAATGTAATGTTTAACCAGTCAACATGAAATTACCTAGAGTAGTCAAATTCATACAGACAGAAAGTGGAGATTCCCAGAGGCTGGAAGGAGGGGACAATGAGGAGTTATTCTTTAAGGGTACAGAGTGTCTCTCTGAAATGATAAAAAGTTCTGGAAGTGGATAGTGGTGATGGTTGCATAATCATGTGAATGTGCTTAATGTCACTGAACTGTACACTTGAAAATGATTAAAATGGTAACATTTATCTTATATATATTTTACTACAATAAAAATAGATTATTCAGTCATAAGCAGTTGAATGGACAAACAAGTTGTAGTATTTTCATGCAATGGAATACTAGCCAGCAATATAAAGAAACCATTGAAAACCCCAACAGCATGGATAAGTCTCAAAGACATTATATAGTAGGAGAAGCCTCACACAAAAGGATATATACCAGATGGTTCCATTTATGTGAAGTTCCAGAACAGTCTAAATTATTCCAAAGAGAAAAATATCAGAAGGCGGTTGCTTGGAGGGAAGGAGGGTATTGACTGAAAAGAGACTTGAGGGAATTTTCTGGGGTGAAGGAAAGTTACTATATCTTGTTTTTGGTGGTTGTGTATAATAGTCAAACATCATTTAATTAAATGCTGAAGATTTTAGCATATATAAATTATACCTCAAAGGAAAAGGATATTTCTATTGGTTAAAATTTCCTTTGTGCTGGACAGTGCTAGGCTGAATATGGCAATAGTCCCAAGCTTTCTGGTCTCCACAGCTAAGCAGTCTCCTACCCTCTCTTTTTGACTGACATGTTCTTTATTTGGCTCTGCTAATATACTCAATCTGATTACATTAACATTCTATATGACTGATACCTATTCGAATAGGTCTTTTTAAGGTGATTTTTCACATCACCTTTCTGACTCTTTATGAGGTTATATGTCTTTCTCACAATAACCTCTGAAAGGCAACCCTACCACAATCAAGATTAAGGATATACTTCACTACAGTCCCAATATTAGACTATGATATTATTTCCAATATAAGATCCCAGGGTTAAACAGGACAGTCCAGAATTTTAGTTTACAATCATTTAAAATTACTAAATTGAACCATATGAAATTACCAACATTTCACTTATTTTTACCAACAAAATGGCAGTTACATAGGGCACAAAAAGTAAAATTTCAAAATTAGATAATCTCACATTTTCTTCAACATAGAGTTACTATAAAGTAAGATGACTATTTCTTTTACAAATTTTTTAAAATTTAATAAACAAGCACAAATGACTAGTTAAATAACTTAGAACTTACTTAAATAATAATCAAATGATTAATTACATTAAAATTCATTAAATAATTAAATAATTGGTTAAAATGATTAGTTAAGTATGCAAAACTAAATATAATTCACATACACACATGCTCAAGGTGGCCCAATATTTTGCTGGAGATCATCTTGCAACCACAGGGTACATTTCCAATAGCCAATAGAGTACCTGAAATATAGTAGGTGCTCAAGAAACATCTGCTAGGGGCACCTGGGTGGCTCAGTCGGTTGAGCGTCCAGCTTTGGCTCAGGTCATGATCTCACGGTTCATGGGTTCGAGCCCCGCAGCCTGGAGCCTCTCTTCGGATTCTGTGCCTCCCTCTCTTTCTGACCCTCCCCTCTCATGCTCGCTCACTCTCTCTCTCTCTCTCTCTCTCAAAAATAAATAAAACATTAAAAAAAATAATTAAAAAAAGAAATATCTGCTAAAATGAGCACGACTTTTGGCAAGTGGACTGTCCCACTCCCAAAATATATATCCCCAAAGTCTTTTGCCTATAAAAATAAGGTTCTAGATACTTTCATTGCATCTTTTCCTATGTCCATATCATATCCAAATCACCTTTCCTGCTTTTTTAAGTTTGTTTGTTTGTTTGTTTGTTTGGAGAGAGAGAGAGCACATGCACATACATGGTCGCATGAGCACAGGAGGCACAGAGAGAGAAGGAGGGAGAGAGAATCCCAAGCAGGCATCACAATGTCAGCGCAGAGTCCAATGCAGGGCTCGATCCCACAACCATGAGACCATGCACCTGAGCCGAAATCAAGAGTCAGACACAACTGACTGAGCCAGCCAGGCATCCCTCAACTTTCCTGCTTCTAACAAAGACATACAAATGCACAAATCAAAAGGTAAAAAAATCCAAATTTCTTTCAAATCATGTCTTCTTTGTGACTAGAATAAAAACAGACTCAGAGGATTTTAGGTTTGACAGTAACAGAAACTTCCAGAAGAGATACAGAATGCAAGCAGAATATAACTTTTGTCTTGGAATAACTAATTTGCTGAAGTCAATATGAAAATCTGTTAAAAGCCTGAGGCTTATGATTTGGACACATCTATCTCCAAAGCTCAACTTTTCCCTTTTCTAGATACATGACCTTAGCAAGTTACTACTTAACACTTACTATACTCCAGGCCTTGAACAAGGTTCTGAGATACAACAGTGAACAAAATAGACCAAACTTTCTGACCTCGTGGACTTCACATTCTACAGAGAACAAGAAGCAGTAAATCAAGTAAGTAAATTGTAGAGTGTGTTTGAATATCGGAAGAATTTCATGCGACCAGGATTCTAGGTGGGCTAGTAAGGCACAAAATGAATGGGTCTTGAGTTATTATTGGTAAAGGGATTAATTACATGTACCAATGGGTAGCTTAGAGCCATCACCTAAATAGATTTAAGAGAGTGTAAGCACTTACTGAATAGGTGGGCACTTGGATAGACTAGTATGATGGATAAGCAAAAATAGTGACAGATACATGAATTAAGAGTCAGGTAGACAAAAAGACCTATGCAGATAGACACAAATGGTATCCCAAGGTGCTCTAACAATAGTATCCCCCACTGGAATGACTGACTGTTGATCCTGTCCTTTTGACAAGTGAGATGGGCATTTGCCTCTCCCTCCTACATGGGGCTACAGACATCTTTGCAAAATCCTCTCCATCTTTGAGGATGAGCTGGAAGAGGCTGGCCCTCTCTCCAGAGAGTACCTACATAAACCCACACCAGGCCTTCATAACTTCCTATTGCAGAGGACTGAGTATGGACTGAGTATTGAAAACTACTGGAAAATTATTGCTCGTCTTCTGGGTGTGCTAATGGCATTGTAGCACTATAGAGAAATAAAGGTCTTTGTCTTTTATGTTAGCAGTAGAATGATTCGGTATCTGGGATTAACTCTGGCAAACTCCAGCCAGAAAAAAATAATAATAATCTGGGGATTTAGATGGAACAAGCTTGGAAACTTCTGTATAGTTGTTGGGGCTGGGTGTTGGTTACATGGGAGGTTATTAGATGATTTTCCCTTCTATTGAGTGTGCTGGAAAGTCTTCATAGAGAAAAAAAAGTTAAAATAAAAAATCCTTCCATTTATTTCCAGAAGGGAACAAATGCACACAGGCACACATATATGCACTCAGAACATTCTTCCAGTTTTGGGGATTATACTGTTTGCCAGATGAAAGCTATTCTGTTAAATGGCTTATGGTATTTAAAGAGCAGTTTGGTTCCATTTAATTGCTACCTTAAATTAACTGCCGCCTGAGCCCAGAGAGGTTATTGTTAGGGCCAGAGTGGAGGAAGAGGTGACAGTGGGCTTCCAGTGGGATTGAGTGGTTTCAAATGTGACCAGCTTAGAGAAAAATCACCCATTCCCCAGAATTCCCAGGTGGAAGGCAAAACTCCCAAAACCAGTGACGTCAGTGACTTGTTTTCACTGTTTTCAACAATCTGTCCCTGTCTAAGTGAGGTTGTTTGAATTCCTTCCCAACTGTTCCCAAACAGAGGGGTTTGGAAATGAAGATATTTCTAAATAATTGAGCCTAGCCTTCAACATCCACTCACTATGTATTTATTCAATATCTACTCTACGGCAGGCACTGTGCCAGGCGTACGGGATATATGATAGTGGACATCCCAGAGAAGGGTGCTGTCCTTATGAAGCATATGTCAGACATTCTCAACAACTAAACACACAGTAAATAATGAGTTACTCCCTCAATGGTATAACTGAGAAGTACAAACTGCCAGGAGGGTGTCTTAGTCCATGCGAGCTGTTATAACAAAATGCCACAGACTTGGTGGCTTATAAACAACAGAAATCTATTTTCTCAGAGTTCTGGAGATTGGATGTCCAAAATCAGAGTGCCATCATGGTCAAGTGAGGGTGGTTTTTGAGTCACAGAGTTCTCACTGTGTCCTCACATAGTGGAAGGGGCTACAAAGTTCACTAGAGTCTCTTTTATAAGAACACTAATCACATTCATAAGGGCTCTACCCTCATGACCTAATCATCTCCCAAAGGTCCCACCTCTTGGAGCACCTGGGTGGCTCAGTCAGTTAAGCATCTGACATCTGAGTTCTTAGGAAATTCAAGGACGTTCCAAGAAGGCACCAAGATCTGGGGAGTAAGAGGGGAGTGAGAAGGACATGAGGGGAGCTGCAGGCAGAAGGTATCAGAGTCAGAGGAGGTACAGCCTTATAGGTCAAGGTGGGCATTTGGGATTTTCTTTTATACAGGTGAGGAGCCTGGAGGCAGTAAGCAGAGGAGTGATGAGATATGCCATTTTTAAGGGTCATTCTGCCTTTAGGAAGTGAAAGTGGAAGTGGAAGCAGGGAGACCCTTTAAAAGGCCACTGTAACAATCCAGGGACTTGTAATGATGGCTTGGACCAGGCAATGATGACAGAAAGGATGAGAAGTGGTCAGATTATGGATGTGTTTGAAGGGAAAGCCAATAGGATTTGCTGGCACTGAACATAGGTATGAGAGGAGAGTACAAGGTATTTGGCCTGAACATCAATAAGGAAGGAGCTGCCTTGAATTGAGATAGAGAAAGAGAAGGGGAGGGGAGTGGAGGGGAGGAGAAGGGAGGAAAGGAGAGGAAGGTCTCTCTCCTGACTCTTGGGGAGTCTTGGCAGGGTGAAGAAAGGAGAATGAATAGGTCTCCTCACCCACTGGAGGTACATATACAATGCATCAGGTCAAGGCTAGATGAAGATTGGACTGGTCAGAGAGGATGAACAGAGGGTGGTCTGTAGGAACCCTGGAGCCAAAGTGCCTGTGGAGTCTCTCACCTGGGGTCATTTAAAGAGACTGGGGTTCTAAAGGTTGGGCATTCAGCACTGAAGGATGGGGGAAGGCACAGGGAAGCACAAGGGATAACATCCTGGCAAACATGCAGATAGTTGTGCAGAATGAGGCATGGCCTTGACATCTGCATGACACTGTCAGTGCCACCCATGACCATCAGGCCAGGTTTCCAGGGCCCCATTTTCAGCACTGCCCAGAGAGTGAGCAGGGGGACAAGCAGCACAGAGTCCTTCTGTGTGAGTTTTCCAGTAAGACACATTAAGCCTAATGGAGAAAAACAGACGGTCCAGCAGCAACAAGCCACCCTTTCATGGCTCGGCTGTTTGGATTGTAAAATTATTGATGGAGGCTGAGCTAGGGAAATCTGGGGAGACACAATTCAGTTTAGTGATGTCTCAAGAACTTGCTTAGACACAGTGATTCTGAGAAGAGAATTTAGACACTCTCCCTTTGCTGTGTCTCTCCACATCCCTCACTACGCAGCCTAGCCAGGCTAGACCACAGGTGCTGGAGAAGCTGCGTAGGGGCAGTAGAGATCAGCCGTTAGGAAAGCAGTTCTGGAGCCTGACTACTGGATTTGAAAAGCTGTTCTACTACATTCTAGCTCTGTGACCATCGGCAGGTACTGGGCTTCTCGTTCCCTCGTGCTCTAGAGTGATGATCATAGTGGCTCCTCCTGTGATGCTTGTGAAATGAAGTGAGTTAATCCATGTAAAGTGTGTAGAACCATCCCTGACTGTACTAAGTACTCAGTGAAAGGCCAAAGAGACGTACATACTCCCATATTTGTTGTAGCATTGTTCACAATAGCCAAGAAATGGAAACAAACTGGGGTGCCTGGATGGCTCAGTCGGTTGAGCATCCAACTTTGGCTCAGGTCACAATCTCATGGTTCATGAGTTCAAGCCCCATTAGCACAGAGCCCGGAGCCTGCTTCGGATTGTGTGTCTCCCTCTCTCTCTGCCCCTCCCCCCCTCTTATGCTCTGTGTGTGTGTCTCTCTCTGTCTTTTTCTCTCTCTCCCTCAAAAATAAATAAACATTAGAGGCACCTGGGTGGCTCAGTCAGTAAAGCGTCCGGCTTCGGCTCAGGTCATGATCTCACTCACAGTTTGTGGGTTCGAGCCCCGCGTCGGGCTCTATGCTGACAGCTAGCTCAGAGCCTGGAGCCTGCTTCGGATTCTGCATCTCCCTCTCTCTCTGACCCTTCCCTGCTCACACTCTCTCTGTCTCTCAAAAAATAAAAATAAATTAAAATAAATAAATAAATAAATAAAAATTTTAAAAAACATAAAAAAAAGAAATGGAAACAAACTAAGTATCCATCAAAGGATGAGTGAATAAAGATGTAGTAGATAAAATGCAATACTATTCAGCCATGAGAAAGAAGGAAATTCTGCTATTTGCAACAACATGGACAGAACTTGAGGACATTATGCTAAGCCAAATAAGTCACACAGAGAAAAACAAACAATGTATGGTACCTCTTATATGTGCAATCTAAAAAAAAAAAAGCCAAAACTATAAAAACAGAGCAAAATGGTGGTTACCAGGGGCTATGGGGTAGAGAAATGGGAGAGATGTTATTTAAGTCATATATTTTTAACTGAAGGATAAACAAGTCCTAGCAACCTAATGCACAATACAGTGATTACAGACAACAACTATCTTATAAACATTAAACTTGCTAAGAGACTAGATCTTAATTATTCCCAGCTCTAGAAGAAATAATAATTATGTAACAAGATGGAGGTGTTAGTGTAATGCCATATAAATGTATCAGGTCACTTCAAATGTACACAATGTTTTATGTCAAATATAACTCAGTAAACTTAAATAAATAAACTGTAGTTAATATCACACAATTCTACTTCCACATAGCTGGGTAGATAGACTGGTCCATGACTGGAGTTTTAGAAATATTTATTATAATTTGATGTGAACACCACCACCAACACCACCACCACCACCACCATCATCACTGAGCCCTTACACTACCCAGTTCTTTGTGAAGCACTTTACAGACCCTTGTGTTTCTTGAGTTGTGGTGAAGAAAAAACTCTAAGAACATATATCCAGCACCAGTTTTTCTCAGAGACTCAGTACTTTTAGAAGCAGATTTTGGCCTTGTGGTTGGATATGGACAGTGGTAAAGCAAAGGAGAAAGGAAGGATGAACTGGGAGAGATTTCCCCAAACACAGATCTGAGATTTCTAATGTGTCGGGAACTGTCTATGTCCAAACTACACCCTTTTCCTTTTACACTGGAGCTAGGCAGTTGTTAGTTAGTCAACAAATCAGTTTAGTTTTAACCTCAGGGCTGATGGCCCTTCCTTTCTCCCTCCTTCTTTTCTTCCTTCTTTCCTTTCTTTCTTTTTATCCCCTTCCTTCACTTTTTCTTTCCTTCTTTCCTTCCTTCCAAGAGAGAAAGAACAAGAGTTGATGAGCTAGGAGATACAGAACCAGACCAATAGACAAACCAGTATACCAAACACCAATTTAACAACAACCAATTCCCTAAAAGATAGTTCGCTAAACTTCCCATTCAACAACTAGTTTCCCTGAATTTCCCTAAACCCCTAAGACGTAGCTGATGATGGAAAAATAGAGATAAACACAGGCAACAGAACCCTTAGAGAATGTAAGGCACCAAGCACTGCTTGCAGAGTTGTCTAATACAAGGTACGTGTGGCTGAGGAGAAAGGGGGGAGGTGGAATTTGTGCCCAACTGACCCAAAGGGAAATGGACACTGAAGGCTTTAAATAGGAAGGGCAAGAAAGGGAAGAAGAAAGCCTCAAGCAAGACCTGCAGAATGGATACCCCCTCAGAAAACATACAAATGTGGCAAGAAGACCAGCATAAATAACTTAGACACGTCCCACACTGTGAAAGGGACGCCAGACAACAACACATGGGTGGACTGTCCCCCAGAATGCGGGGTATAGAGGGTCATAACCTCCACATGGGAGATTTTCCCCATCTGAGTTTAAATTCATGTTTCTTTTTTCGATTCATTTATTTTTGAGAGAGAGAGAGAGAGAGAGAGAGAGAGAGAGAGAGATGCACAAGCGGGGGAGGGGCAGAGAGCGAGGGGGACAGAAATCTGAAGCAGGCTCTGCAGTGACAGCAGTGAGCTTAATGCAGGGCTCAAACTCATGAGCCATGAGATTATGACCTGAGCCAAAATCTGATGTTCTACAAACTGAGCCACCCAGGTGCCCCCTAAATTCATGTTTCTTAAATTCTACACAACTGGTATAAAGTGACTTAGCATCCTAGCAAAGCATAAACTATGGAGATTGTCTTCTTTTTCCTGTTTTCTGTGTTACCATCTTCCCCAGATAACAGTCTTTTAATTGATTCACATCAATAGAGACATGTAGCCTAGTGGTTAAGAATGTGGACTCAAGAGGGGCACCTGGGTGGCTCAGGCGGTTGAGTGTCTGGCTTCGGCTCAGGTCACGATCTCATGGCTCGTGGGTTCGAGCCCCGCATCAGGCTCTGTGCTGACAGCTCAGAGCCTGGAGCCTGTCTCCAGATTCTGTGTCTCCCTATCTCTCTGAACCTCCCCTGCTCATGCTGTCTCTCTCTCTCTCTCTCTCCCTCTCTCTCTCTCAAAAATAAATAAAACATTAAAAATTTTTTAAAAAATAAATAAAGTGGACTCAAGAGACAACCTGTTGGTGCCCTTGGTTAAATCACTTCATCCTTCTGTGTCCCAATTTCCTCATCTATAGAATGGGAATAAGGTAATAAGAGCACCAACTTCATACGATGGCTGTGAGGATTAAATACATTAATATTTGGAGTTCTTAGAACAGTCTTTTTGGCTCATATAAAGTGATCGACATACGACAGCAATGATGACTACTACTAATAGGAGTAGTGGTAGTAGCAGTGGTGGTAGTAATACTACTAGTACTACTGCTACAATTATTACTATTGTTATTCATACAGTCGAATCAAACTACCCAGACTAGGACAGAGCAGTGTTAAAATAGGGAAGAGGAGAATTTCAGATTTTAACTTGAACTCTATAAGGAAAAGGGGAGTTCCTTGGGAGGAGTTATATGGTTTCCATTTGGGACAGAGTACAGTCACAAAAAACCTATGTTGGACAACATGACTGGGTATAATTTGAGGTGGACATTGGAACAGACAGTGAATTTTCAGCCTCTTCATGCAGAAAGCCTTCACTGAATGAATGAGTTGTCATGATCCATTTCTGAGAATTCCAGTGTGCAAGAGCTGAACCACCCATTCAACTGATTCTGGGAAAACACCCGAGGATGTGTTAGGAGGGAATTCTCCTGAAAGTTAAAGCAGAATTGCCTAGTTCTGCCTCTGCTCCTCCCCCAAGGTGGAGAACTGGACTCCAATTGACCACTGGGTTAGCCTTTTAATGAAATAATAGAGAAGAACTAATCTAAACAATGCTTCAAATAAAACTGTGTTTCTTCCCCTTCTCTGCTCTTATTTCTGGACTCTTCCTCAAGGGAAAAGAGATTTCTTTCCTTCTGTACCCCATCATTTGTATGTCATCCAATCCCAGGAGTGGAGAAATTGTTAATCTAATATTTACTGGACCAAGTATTGCTGCAGGTCACTACAGTGAAAGGCAAACTTGCCTTCTTCTGTTTTATGCAGTAGACTCAACAGACTGTTCGTAGCACTGTTTTCTTTCCATGTTCTCTTACTCCCTCTGCAAGATGCATAATGGCTCTTACTTGTCAGAGTAGACTGGATTATAGTCCAGCCTCAGTGGAGAGAGGCACAGACATTCCCTATTCCCTTCTCATTTTCTTTTTTCCCTGTGCCTCCATATGGCGAGCCACCAGGCAGAAATCAAAGCCAGCCGTGTCCGAGCTCTGCCTGCACCCAGTGTGGAAGACCAGCCCACAATCCCCAACCAGGCAGTTCTCTGTGACCTCTGTCTCCTCCCCTGCCCACCTCTCTCCCTTCCAATTGTCCTTTGGCTCTTGTTCATTGTATGTAGAAACACTTTGTTCAGACCACATGCTGTAAAGTAGAGATAAGTGAGAGCATCTAGTTACTCAGAAAACTTTGCATATACCCAGAGAACAGCTTGCATAATCCTCACTTTGTGGATGGGAAAGCAGAGTCCCCAGGGATTTAAAGGGCTTGACTATAGAGAGTAGGTGGCAGAGCCAGGGTTCTGACTGGTCTTCAAATTCTAAATCCTCCTACCCTTTATCCATTTTCATTATTTCCATTCGTATAACTTCATCACCCCCAGAAAAAAATGTATATGTAAATATCTGTGTGTGTCTGTGTGTGTGTGTGTGGTAAAGTAAAAAACATGTATAAAAGAAAAATATAACATATGTATATAATATAAAATAAAATCATATAATCTCCCATTCAATGTGTAGGTGCTTGGAAGAATGTGTGAAAATCAAATTATGTTATCTACCACCTTGACTTATTGGGCTCAGAGCTCCTTCTCTACTTCCTAATTCACAGTAGACTCTCAAGACACCAGCCCTGCTTCCTCTGATTCCTCAGTCTGGCAGGCGGGTTCTGAGCAATGTTCTCATTAAAGCACATTCCACCTTCAATGCCGCACAGCCTTTGGATGGAGGCTCTGTGGAGTTCATGATAATAGACTCTGCCAGCAGTTCCAATCAGGTAGACATGACTTAGACGCCTGCAGTGCTCAGCTCAGAATGTGGGTGAAAGACAATAGGGTTGAACATGGACCCGGCTAAACACAGATAATAGTCGTGCTTTGCACAGCCTGGGCAGTCATAGTTTCCTCCTCCCCCCTGGATCTCGGAGGAGGCAGATGCTGAATGGGGTGTTGAGTAATGGGCGCAATAATGCCAACGGGATCGCCAGGTGCTCTGGGGTCGAGTCTTTCTCAATTAATAAATTAATGCTTGTAACACAGGGACAGCATGTGCACTTTGGTGCCAGGCGAGAGGCAGTGCCCTTCTCTCATTTATCCTGGAAAGGATTTTCTAATCTTCTGGACATGAGGGCAGGGTGTCTGAGCTGGAGGCAGCTGCAGTAGAGTAAAAGGAGCACCAGCTTTGGAGTCAGAAACCTGGACCCTAATCCCATATTTGTTTATGTCTGAACTATAGGGTCTTGGGAAAATCACCTCATTTTCGTGGAGCACAGCTTTCTCATCCTCATCAATATATAAATACATAAATAATAAAAACACATATACAAATATTGTATACATACAAAGCAATATATATTATATAATGTATGCTATGAATTACATATTTGTATTATATACAGTAAATATATTTATATACATTACGTATGCATTAAATACATACACATAAAATTAAAATATATTCATACAAATATATAAATATTATATAGACATATACATACATACATATATGTATGTATGTATATGCATACATATGAGGTGCAGAGGGGACCACAGATCCCTGGGTGGGGAGGGGGTGAGAAAGAGGTTAGAACTGGGGCAAAGAGCTGGAGGGAATGCCAGGAGGAGCTGTTAGGAGGTGGCCTGAGGGAATGGAAAGAGCCCTAAGCAGGGACTGAGAATCAATCTATCTATCTATGCCAACCATGAAGCTGAGGTGTTTGTGCATCTTTTTCTCCTGAAAACTGACTTTCCTCAGAAAGCTTTTTTTATTCACTTCCCACTAAGTGCACTTTACTGAGAACTTACTAATTTCACTTCAAAGTACAGGGAATATAGCAATGAATAAAACAGACCAAGCTCTCCTGGAACTTATATGCTAGTGGAGGTAGACAAATAGTAAGTAAATAAGCCCCTACAGATATCATGTCCAGGATAAGTGCCATGAAAGAAAATAAAACTGCAGAAAGGTATAGGGAATGATGGGAATTAAGGCTATGTTACTGAGGGTGGTCAAAAAAGACCTCTCTGGTAAATATGAGCTGTGAGGAAATGTGACAGAAAGCATTCCAAGCAACGGGAACAGCAGGTATAAAGGCTCTTGAGTGAGAGAATAATTAATGGATTTAGCTGGGGTGGAGTGCTCAAGAGAGAAGTAGAAGATGAGATCAGAGAGGTGGTGGGGCACCTGATCGTGTGGGGCCTCATTTGCCATGACAAAGAATAATAAGTTGAGTGACACTTCTACAGATCATTCTAGCTGCCTTGTGGAGAATAGATGGAGGGCAAGAATGGGAAGAGGAGACCACTAAGGGGAGGGGACTGGTGTTGTCCAGGTGAGGGATGATGGTGCCTAGGACCAGGGTGTCATGGAGGTGGGCAGTCCCTGAAACCTAAGGCTTTTTTCTGTCTAAGAGGGCATTAGGTTTGTCTGAGAAATCAGAGGTGGAACTAAAAGAGACCTTGAACTTCAGCTGGTCTAAGCACCCACATCTGAGGTCACAGGAGCAGAAACTGGACAGAGTCTCCTAAGCACGAACCCCCAGTTCAACATTTTTCCACCATGTGGCTCCTTTTTGATCACTGTCACTATCCCTTTTTTCTCTGTGACTTTAGAGAAAGAGATTCACAAAGAGCTATTGCACTTAAGAGGTTGAGAGTAAAATTAAGAACAACTTGCTTTTCATTTATAATTTATGCATTATACACCACCTACTTCCCAAAAGGATTTGAGACAGCTTACAATAACAATCATCTTTAAACCATCTGCACTGCCGCTGAAAAACATGTTTTCAGAGAATCCTTAATGGCACAAGGAAATGTTCAAAACATAACTTTAAATGAAAAAGACACAGCACAACACTTTATTTACTATAATATTGTTACATAATATAAAGATGGATAGAGAGAGGAGAGAGGGAAGAAAGGGAAAGGTTGGGAGAGAGGAAGGGAATGGAAATGGGGAAGGGAGGGGCTGGAAAAATAAACCAGAAAGAAAAATTAATGGTTGTTATTTCCCTTTTTAAAATTATATGGACACACCTCCTTGTTAACAACATGGCTCCCCGAGATGATGCAACTAAGATGATTTTGAAAGGTAGCAACATCTTTTTAATGTTAGTAGTTATACAATCAGTCAAATGTGTATTTTTTAAAATGCAGCTAACACATAAAAACCATGTGTGCTGGCTCAATCTCATTTGTCCCTCCAGATCCATTCTCCACTCCCCTCCTCCACTCCCCTCTGCCCTGCTCTGTACAGAAGAGGCTTCTTTGTTCTCTAGCTTTTGGCTGGTTGGGGTCAACAGGGACTCCAGTGAAAAATTAGAGGGCAGAAGAGACAGGGGTGTATTTTCCCCAATCCCCCTAACCTTCTTGCTTTATCCCTGCTCTGGACCCACTGTGTCCCTCAACTGTCTTCCAGGGCTCCAGCTGTCCTAGCATCCCACTAATACTGTCTGGTTTCCTCTCTGCTAGTTCCTTTGCTGCTTCTCTTAACCCAGACCTCAACTCTACAGCAGTCCCTTTATTAAACTCTCTTTAGTACTTCTTAAAGTTTAATGTGCATAAGAATCACCTGAAAGGCTTGTTAAACTACCGATTCCTGCTTACCCCCCAGCTCCCACCCCTCACCCCCAACCTGAGATTCTGATTCTATAGGTCTGGGTGGGGCTTGAGAAGTTTTCTCTCACATGACCTCTCAGGAGATATCACACTTTGGGTAACAGTCCCTTGGTTACTCAACACTCTTTGAGCATGTTGTCTACTTCCCACCTACTGATACTTGTGGAGGGAAGTCCAATAGAAGTTTCTGTGGCGGAAATGCTCTATAATATTCTGCATTCTCCAGCAGGGTAGCCATATATGGCTTGTTAAGTACTTATAATATGGCTAAAGCGATTGAGGAAATGGATTTTTAATTTTATTATATTCCGATTAAGAAAAATAATTGGTGCTGAGCTAATAAAAGTGGTTGCTACTTTCAACATTCTACCTGGAAATTTCCTTCACCAGATTGACAGGTTTATTAGGTTCTGTTTCTACCTCCATGTTACTGCAGGGGACATTTTGCTAATTGTTCTGGCAGTTCATTATTTAAGTCCCATTTTCTCCTGCCTCCACTAGCAATCTTCTCACTGCCCTTCCAGCCTCTGTTTAGTCTCCCTGAGGTGCTTCATCAGGCCTCTAGCTGTGGCCTGGTTCCAAGGCCATTGTCACATGTTTTATATTTATGTTATCTTAGCACCCTACATTTAGGTACCAATATCTCCTTCAGTTATATACTGATGCATAACAAACCACCCAAGATTTAGTGACTTCAATCAACGACCATTTGACTATCTCTCCTGATTTTGTGGGTTGACTGGGTTCATCTGGGTGATTCTTCTGTTCTGTATTATGTTGGCTGGAGATACAGTTATCTGGGTGCTCAATTGAGATGGAACATTCAAGACGGTTTACTCACCTGGCCGGCAGCTGGGGTCGAACGGATGCTCAGGTGGGACTGTCAACCAGAGTGCCTCAATTCCTGTCCATTTGTCTTCTCCATGCAGCATGGCACCTGGGCTCTAAAAGGCAAGAATTGGAAACTTCTCAGAAATCCTAGAACATCGTTTCAGTGCATTCTAGTGGCTAAAGCCAGGCATGGAACAGTACGAATTCAAGAGACACAAGTTCCACACCTTGATATGAGAAGTGGCATGTGCACAGGGGGAGGGGAAGGTTGTTGGGGCCATCTTTGGAGACTAGCTGCTACAGTGCCTCTGTCCTTTGCAAGTGTCTTTCACAGCCAGAATGAACCATACAGACCACTGCTTCTCAAACGTCAGTGTATCCACAATCCCCTGGAGTTTGTATTAAAATGCAGCTCTGGTTCAGTAAATCAAGGTGATCCTAGGAAGCCACAATTTAACAACTTTTAGGTAATTGCTGATGCTGCTGGTTCAAAGATCACACTCTGAGTAACAAAGATACTGTTTATATAGTGGAGGTAGCTAAGGGTTTAGGATCTCAGACCTAAATTCAAAACCCATCTCTACCACTCTTTTGCTGTGGGTCCTTGGGTAAATTATCTAATACCACCTAGCCTCCATTCCCCCATCTGTTAAAATGGAAGAGTCAAACAATTGTGAGAACCAATAGGAAGAAGTACAATATAGTACCGTTGAGTCTCTTATTAGCTATGTGTCTTGGGACACTTGCCCTCTCTGAGTTTTAGCTTCTTCAATTAAAATTAAAGTGGGAATGGAAATGATAGTACCTATCACATAGGACGGTTGTGAATGTTTGGGAAAACCTGGAATTAATATATGGCAAACATGTGAGAAGATGTGGGATACATACTTGTTTCCCTTTTCCCTGTCTTCCTCCTCAACCCTGTCAAACATATCCCAGCAGGTCAGCATTTGCTGCTATTTGGTGGACAGACAGGGTAGAAGGAAGCAAGAGTGGGCTTCTGAGTTAAGTGAAGTTTGAAGCTAATCCATGGTCTGCATCTGACAACAACCTCCTCCATGGAAAAGTAGGAGTTTGCATCTCCATTTTCCCCTAGTGGGTTGGAACCAAGGATAATAAAGCAAGGACCATATTTGTCATAGATGCCTGGCAAATAGCCTCACCTCCGTTGTTTGTGGTATCAGTGGCTGGTGTGATTAATGATCCCTGCTGGGAAATTCAGCTGTGGCATTCTCACAATAAGGAGAGTCATGAGGCACTGAGTCCCAGAATGCTCCTGAGCTAGCTGCATGTGGGCTGTGCTACCGCCCCCCCCAGGGATCCTTGGACCATTACTGGGAATCGGATGCTCCGGACCACTGTCTGGTTATGTATTTGAGTTCTGTTGTATTCACTGAGATCTGTACAGAAAACAAAATGGCTCTCAAAACTTGGGGATTATGTCAAGATATGAACCAAAACTATCATACCTGGGAATTAGCCCACAAACGAGAAGGCAAGAAATAATGGTTAATGTTCATTTTGCACTTACTCCAGGCTATATTCTGAGATAAGTGTATAAATATGCATTATCTCATCTTTACAACTACCCTAGGAAGAAGACAGCATAATAATCCCCATTTTACCATATAAGGAAACAGAGGACATAGAAATGAGGTGATTTACTCAAGTTCATATGGTGAAGCGGCAGCATGTGGACTTCAATTCAGATCTGCCTAAGGACAAAAACTGCTGAAATGATTTTTGAAGGCTGATGGAATTTGGTTGTGATAGGAGGCAGGTAGCATCTCACAAATAAAAATAAGGTTTCTCTCCTGTTTCAGTGACTAAGATGTTGGTTGCTTGTTCCAACACATACACACCCCTTGGGAAGAGAGAGCAGTGATAAGAAAGCAGGAGTTTAGGAAACTAACTCATATGATTCTACTGACCAAGGCAGAATAAAAGAAACTGTTAATCTGATCAGAATGCACTGATCCATGGGGTGCCTGGGTGGCTCAATCAGTTAAGTGTCCGATTTTGGCTCAGGTCATGATCTCACAGTTCATGAGTTTGACTCCACATCAGGCTCTGTGCTGACAGCTCAGAGCCTGGGGCCTGCTTTAGATTCCATGTCTCCCTCTCTCTCTGCCCCTCCACCCCCCTCTCAAAAAATAAATAAACATTAAAAAAAATTGAGTGCACTGATCCATGCATATGTGACTCAGCACTGTATACCTGGGTGACCAGGTGTTCCACGCTGGATGCTCTGTGTGTTTGAAGCTTGGCACTTACCACACCACTTTCCCTCCCATGCAGGCCTCCTCTTTCCCAATGAGCTATGTCTTCCTTGAAGACTCAGACCTTACCACATTCTGCTTCAAACCCCCTACATAGCCTGCTATGGTCCCTGAAACAAGATCCTCCTCCTCTGTGGTCACTCTGTCTCCACTTGAGTCCTCCTCCAGCCTATCCTCTGGAAAGCTCTGAAAATGTGTACATTAAATGATGTCACTCCCAGCTTAAAAATCCCTCAGGGACTCTCACTGTCTTTTGGGTAAGAACATTCAAAGTCCTTCCTAAACTCATCCCCTGCCATTCACTTACCCCACACCTGGCTCTCCAGCCAAGCCCAATTACCCACAGCATCACAGCTGGTGCTCACATCCCCACTTTTACTCATGCCCTTTCCTACTCCTGCAATGTCTTTTCCTCAACTTACTAGCCTAACAGTATGGCCTTCAGCAAGTCACTTCACCTCTGAGATTCAGCTGACCCATCATTACAGTGAGACTAAAAATTATGCCTCCCTCACAAGTGGTGGGCAATTAAGGAAGACAAGATATGCAGAACAGCCAGAACAGTCACAGCCATTAGTTACTCCACTTGGCTGTGCCGGGGAGGAGGTCTAATCCTTGGCCCAGAATCCTCCTTGCCAATAGCACCTTAGTCAATTTTATACTTTTCCAAGGAAGCTTATCTCACTATTCCGTCCTCTACTTAAGGCTTTTTCCCTCCAGAAAACCTAACTCCGAAAAAAAAAAGGTGCTTTTTTTCCTCCTATGGCCAAGAGAGAAAAGAGAGGGAGAGATAGATAACCCAAGGAAGACACAACTTTGGAACGGCCACTTGAGTTGAAGAGATTCAGATCCAAGCTTGGGGATGGGGGACAAGAGGATTGATCACTTCCTTTTCTCTTAGAGAATAACTCGATGTGTAAGGACAGTCTCATTCAAGACCATATACAGCACTTTCTTGGCAAACTACTACCATTTGTTGCCCTTTGGGAAAAGCATGAGCAGAAGGGGAAAAATATTACAGAAGTATTTTACTCTAAAAGCCCCACAGACTTTTGGATGAATTGCCTGCCACAGCTAGAGCTACAGGGACGTTTCAAGCAGTTACTCGCCCAAGATTCTCATAAATTGTCAGCTTCGATAGTCGGATGCTAAACTGAACTTGAGGGAGAAGAGAAAGACACGTAAACATTAAATACATAATCTTTCAAGTGTGTCCCTTCATTTCCTCACTGTTTCTTCTCCAAAGGGAATCATTTTCTCTTTTCTTTCTCCTTTTTTTTCCACTTGACATTGCACAGAGGAATGAAAGATCATCAGTTAGACTTCTGATTTACCACACTGACAACCAAGCTCGAAGAGAGAGAGTAGTTCAGGGGAAAGCTGAGTGTGGGAGTCAGCAGTCTTGGTTGCTGACACCCGCTCTATCACTTTCCAGTAACATGTCTTCTGGTGAGCTGCTTAACCTCTCCAAGCTCCAGTTTCCTCATCTACAAAATAGGTAAAACCATGCCTACTACTCAAGATTCTTGGGAAATTGAAATGGAGGTATACATCTAAAAGCCACTATGTAGTATGCACTCAACAAATGGCTGTTGTTATTGTTCTTATTGCTGTTATTTCACTTGAATATACTTAAAATACTTCCATAGCCACCTATAAGAGTCCTAGCACCCTCCTCCATGCCTTGGCACTCTTAATTCACTCCCCTGCTTCATTTTTCTCCCTAGCCCCTATCAGCACCTGATAAACAATATATATTTCCTTGTTTGTAATTATCTCTTTCCCTCATAAGGAATGTAAGCTTCTTACTGGCAAAGATCTTGGTCTACTTTGTTTTATTGCAAAAACACCAACACTTCTGAAATGCTTAGCACATAGTAGATGCTCAGTAAATATTTGTTGGATGAATGAATTGCTGAGCTGCAATCATCCGAAGGCTCAATTAGGGCCAGAGATGGTTTCAAGATGGAGTACACACATGGCTAGCAGTTGACGCTGGCTGTCAGCTGGGAACTCAGCTGAGCCTGTCCCCAGGCATACTCTCCATGGCCTCTCCAGCAGGGCAGTCTCAGTGTAGTTAGATTTCTCACACAGTAGCTGGTTTCCCCCAGAGCAAGTGCCTCAAGATGACAAGGTAGAAGCTCTGACTTTTATTGACCTAAAGGCTCAAAAGTCACAGAGTGTCACCTCTCCATATTTTATTAGTCAGGGCAGCCACAAGCCTACCCAGGTGCAAGAAAAGGGGACACAGACCTTACTTCTTGAAGGGAGTAGTGTTAAAGGATTTGAGGCCATATTTTAAAACCTCCGCAGACATGATCTCAGATGCCTACAGGGACCAGGTGTAAGAAGTAAGGGAAATGGATGTGGATGAGAGATTAATTTAAGAGAGTGGTGGAGACTGTGGGGGATTAAAGCCTTTTGCCCTGTCTGGAGGGACCATCCATAACTCAGTTCAAGTGAAGTGTAGAATTTCCCAATTTTAAAAACACTGTGTAAGGGACACCTGGGTAGTTCAGTCAGTTAAGTGTCCACCCAAATCTTGATCCTAGCTCAGGTCACAATCTCACAGTTTGTGAGAATGAGCCCCACATTCAACTCTGCACTAAGAGCATGGAGCCTACTTTTGGGGCTGAGAGGGATTCTCCCTCTCTTTCCCTCTCTCTCTGCCCCTCCCACACTCATGCACTCTTGTGGATGAACCTGAAAGAACTTTTGAGTACCCCCCTCCAAAACAGGAAACAATGGGAATCAGACAAAAAACCTCTTTGGTAGAAATGGGTTGTTCTGAGAGCTGGGAAAAAAAAAAAAATAGAGTAAAGTACTTCTGCCATCATGTGCCAGGCATTTTACATCTATCATTGCATCTAATTCTCACCCAAAACTTCATGGGATAGGCATAATTACTTTCCTGTCACAGGTGAGCAAATTGCCCCTCAGGGTGATTAGGTCCTGAGTCACACGGGTAGAAAGGGGGTGGAATCCAGGTTGGTAGACCCCAACCTTCCCCACCAGACCAGACTCTTGGGAGTTACCAATGCTGCATAATTAATGTGGTGGCCCAGATGGGGTCAACCAAGCATGAGATGGGAACCAAAGGGCCTTGAAATGGGCCAAAGGTTTACCATCTTCTACTTTGAGCATCTCCTGCTTGGTAGTCTTTATACCAGAAGAACTTCCCTACGATAGTATTAACCAAAATGTTTGTTAATAATAAAAATACCATTTATAGAGTGCATCCCACATGCCATCTTCTCTTTGTATGCGTGTGTGTATACTTATTTTTTCATTTAACCCAAAGAGTCCATTTTACAGGTGAGAAATCTTGAGGCATACAGAAGTTAAATAACTTGTCTGAGAAAACACAGTAGCACATGGTAGAGTTAGGGTTATAATCTAAGGCTATTTGGCTCAAAGTGTGTTCTCTGAAAACCTAGGCTACCCTGTCTGTAAATTCTTCCTATATGCTACCTTAATCAATGAAGTTTGAATGGGGATCACAAGCTGCCTTTCAATGGGCCCTGCTGGATTCAATCATTCCTTGTGCCTCACACACCTAAGGACTGAGGATTCTACAGTCAGTGGTGTTCAGAGAGATGGAGCCATGCTGGCAAAACTCACAAGAGACTGGGACATATACCAGAACAAACTCACAGTAAGTGTGTTCATTTACAATGATTATTTGAAGTGCCAAGAATACCAGAATGCCTCTGCTGGCATGAACAGTACATTCTTCCTTGTCTGGAGCCAAATTGCAATCATTTATCCATTAAGCAAATATTTGTGGAACATCTGCACAGAGGTGAGCAAAACGTAGGCATAGCAAAAAGGTAGTTAGGTGAGCATGTAATCAGCTAATCTACGCCGAGGTTCTTTGGGCTGTAGGTCACACTTGTATTTGTTTAAGCAGAAAGTTTATTACATAAAAAAAAATATGGGGGGGGGTGTCTCATAGAATCTATGAACAGAAATTAAACTTTGGTCTCAGGAGAGATAAAAAATTAAGAACAGGAAAAACAGAAATCATGGGATCCTCTTTCTCTTTCTCTCAAATATAAATTTTATTATATATATATATATATAAATTCTCTCTCACCTCTTCCCTCCCTCCCTCCCTCTCTCTCTCTCTCTCCCCCCTCCAATGCTCTGTCATATCAGCTTTTCTCTATACATCTCCTTCATTCTTTTCTTGTATTAGTCAGAATTCTTGGCTTCTCAGAATCAGAAACTGATTCTGGGTGATTCAAACAGAAAAGGAATTTTTTGAAA
Source organism: Cryptoprocta ferox (assembly GCA_028646485.1). Classification (NCBI taxonomy): domain Eukaryota; kingdom Metazoa; phylum Chordata; class Mammalia; order Carnivora; family Eupleridae; genus Cryptoprocta; species Cryptoprocta ferox. Next base: position 14,757,528 of record CM053564.1, on the reverse strand, counting down.
GGATATTAGGAAGCCCAAAGAACAAGACAAAAAAAGGGGGAGGGGATAACGAGAGGCTAGACAGCCAGACACAGCCCAAATCATACTACAGACTGAGCCTGGTAAGGATGCCATTGCTGCTGACTACTTTTTAAAAACTGAACATCTCAGCCTGTACACCCTCCCCAACTGCTGGCACCAGGTACCACATGCTGCTGTGTCACTGCTGCCAGAAGCAGTCTCTACTTCGCCTGTATCAAGCTTATAAGCTTTTATTATGGAAATGTATAATTGCATATAATATACATACATAAATACACATGTATACATATATATACTATATACACATATGGATAGATACATACACATACATATACACAAGTAGAGACAATAATATAAGGAACTCTCATCACTGACTTAAATAATTCTCAACTCATGGACCATCCCCACATCTCCCATAATATTTTGAAGCAAATACCTTTTTTTTAATGTTTATCTATTTACTTTGAGAGAGAGCATGCACACATGTGCACACACATGTGTACAAGCAAGGGAACGGCAGAGAGAGAGAGAGATGGAGGGAGAGAGGGAGAGAGAGAATCCCAAGCAGGCTCCACGCTCAGTGCAGAACCTGACATGGGGCTCAATCCCATAACCCTGGGATCATGACCTGAGCCAAAATCAAGAGTCAGGCACTCAGCCAACTGAGCCATCCAGGTGCTCCAAAGCAAATATCTATGTTCTCTCATTTTTCCATAGCTACTTCAACATGTATTTCCAGAACAGGGTGTCACAACATTGACAATCCTGACATCTTGGGCCACATCATTCTTTGCTGAGGGAAAGAATTATTTCCATTATTACCATTATTATGTTGAGCATAATAGGATGTGTAGCAGTATCCCTGGTCTCCATATACTAGATGCTGGTGGCTCTCCTGACTTCCAGTTATGACAAACAAATGTGTCTCTAGACCTTGCCAAAGGTCTCCTAGGGAGCAAAACTGCCCTTGATTCTCACTCCACACACACACACACACACACACACACACACACGTATATATCTACCAAACTATCATCATACTTTAAACCTTTAAAATAATTTTTCAGTATCATTAAATGTCAAATCAGAGTTTAAATTACCTGATTGTCTCATAAATATTTTGACAATATTTATTTTTTATTAGAATAAGACCTATACCTTGCAATTAGTAAACAGGTCTCACAAGTCGCTTGTAATAAGCTTCACTTTCTCCCTTCTCTTTTTTTTCCCCATGCAATTTATTTTTTTGAGAGATCAGGTGCTTTAAAGTTTCCCACACTCTGAATTTTATTGATTATATACCATGTTGAATTTAACATGCTCCTCCACTCCCTGGATTTCCTGAAAATTAGTAATTAGATCTAGAGGTTTGATCTGACTCAGGTTCTATTACTAACTGTTTCATGGTTACAAAGCACATCTTCTATCAGAAGATCATGATGCCAGTTTGCCTCTTTTCTTGGGTAGTAACAGCCATTGGCAATCACTTCCTAAATCCTTTATTTTGTAGGTATTAAAACTGATGAACTTCTATCACTCCCTCTTTATTAATTAGCTGGAACGTGACTTCTCATTGTTTGGTTACCTTAACGAACAGTTTGTAAAGGGAAAGTAGAATGCTTGATCTGTTCCTTTTACTTGCCAGTTTTCAAAATAGATAAACTAGCATTCTCCAAACAGAACCTGTGAGTTTACTGTTATCACTATAATCTTGAACTCATGAATTAAAACCTATTAGGAACTTTCTCCAGACCATTTCAGTTCATTACAATTATATTCCTTTTGATGCTCTACTGTTACATCTTTGGCCAGTGGTAGCCCCTTCAGGTTGGCTCCTGAGTCCTTTGGAAGTCCCCAGTGGTCTTGAGTAGCTTCCTGCTATGACAGAATATTCTAGGTTTATGGTGTACATTTCCTGCCCGTGACCAGAAGTCAGTCATTTCTCCAAGGAGCCCTAGCTCTTTCCTGTGTGTCTCAATTTCCTGGCAACTCTGGCTGCAGATTCATGCCTTAAGCTGCTGAACACATCTGGCCAAGCACCACTTGCCCCTGCAGTAGTGGCAAGGAGGGCTAGGAAATAAATATTTCATCTTCTGGACTTCTGTGACCGGCTTCTTTCTTCCCACCAAGCTGACAAAGGAGGAAACTCCCCAAACATGGAGATGGGGCTGAGACAGTATAGAGTCCCTCAAATGACAGATGCCTCCATCTCCCTCTCCTTCTCTAAAAGAGACCTGCTCAGTACACGTGACTGAATGTGGCTGTCTGACAGCTCCTGGGTTCACACATCCTCCCAGTTCAAGTGCCAATAGAAACTGAGTCCTGCCTCTAAATTCGCAGGAGCTTTGGTCTGATTGTTCCAATCTGGGTCATGTACAATCAGCTTCTGCCTAAAGGCAGGGTCATGCAATACAAACTCTGCTACAGGGGCTCCCCAAAGAACATGGAAACAACAAGCCTCAAAAAAAGAGAGACCTGCCTGAGTAGGCACCCCAAAAAGACATCCACTGTCAAAAATCAGCACTGAAAACTAGACAATGACTCAAACTTTGCAGGCTTTGCATCTTGCAAACTTAATGGACCCCTTTCTGCGTTCCCATTATGTGAGTTCCAAGCACCACACCCTAAGCCCCCGACAGTCCTACCTGATCCCTTATCTCAGTGACATCAGTTACCAATTCCTCTTTATTCAGTAACAACCACAGCATGCATTCACAGAGCCTACACGTGTGCCAGTCACACCTGTTACCCATTGCACATTCCTCATTTCTCTGAATTTTCGAAGCCTCTTATACTGGGCACTACTGTCATCATCCCTATTTTTTCTGACAGACAAAGGTTTGAAGACACAAATTCCCTCAGATTTCATCACTCTACTCATAAGAGGTGAAGCCAGGATTTGAACCCAGGTGGTCTGAAGCAAAAGCCTGTGCTGTTCACCTGGACACCATTTGCCTCACCAGCCTTTGGGGACACTCAAGTCTTCCCCTGCCCTATAACTATACGGTCTCATGAAGGTGATTATTTCTTTAGTTTTATTAAGTGTCTTCCTCCTGCAGTTATCTTAGGGATCCACCCGATTTTAAAGTCAATGCCCACACAGCAACCATAAAATAAATTCAATGGCCAGACTGTCTACGGTGCTCTCATGCAAAGGAGCCTAGTTATCACAACCGAAAGGAAAAAAAGTCTCATTATAAAACTTGTACCCATTAGCATAGATAATGTGGGTTTGTATGGACAATCCAAAAAATATAAATTCACTGCTACAGATTGAATGTTTGTGTCCCTCCTTCCCCTAAATTCATATGTTGAAACCTAATCCCCAATGTGATAGTATTTGGAGGTGGGGCCTTTGGGAAGTGATTAAGGCATGAAGTTGGAGCCCCTATGAATGAGATCAGTGCCTTTATAAAAGGGACTCCAGAGAGCTCCCTTGCCCTTTTGCTATAGGAGGACACAGCAAGAAGACAGCTGTCTTTGAGTCAGGGAGTGGGCTCCTACCAGACACGAATCTGCCAGTACCTTGATCTTGGACTTCCCAGCTTCCAGAACTATGAGAAATAAACTTCTGTTGTCCATAAGCCACCCAGTTTAATATGTTCTGTAATAGCAGCCAAATGGACTGACGCTCATTCAATCATGCAAGAAATATTTGTCAATCCACCGTTTTACACATGAGGGATAGAGTACTTAACAGAACAGATGAACAGATAAAGTGCAGGAGGTGGTGTGGGACAGTGAGACAGGCAATAAATAAAGACAAGAAGTATATGATATGTTAGGCAATAAGCAATATGGAAGAAAAAAATTTCAAAGGAAGATAAATATGAAGTGTTGAAGGCAAAAACAAAATTTTAGATTGGACAGAAGGAGGCCCATGGAATAGTCATTTGAATAAAGTACAAAAGGAAGCAAAGTAGTGTGTAGCTATCTGAGGAAACAACATTCCAGGCAGGAATAGCATGTGCAAAGGCCCGGAGGTAGAGCTTGACTGCAGGTGTATTCAAGGAACAGTGAGAAGGCCAGTGTGGTGTGAGGTGGCGTAAAGGAGAAGCAGAGCAGTAGAGGGGAGAGAGCACAGAAACAGTCCTATAAGGGCTTAACAGTCAAGGTGAAGACTTTGGTTTTTACTCTAGGTGAGATATGAGCCAGTAGAAAAGCAACATGATCTGACTTATGTCTTCTCAGCATCACTCTGGCTATTGTGCAGCAAACAGACACCCCAGTGAGGAAACTGGGAAAGCTGAGAGGCTGTTGCAATAATCCAAGTACAAGCTGATATGGTTTGAACCCTGGTGGTGGTAATGGAGGTGGATATACTGATCTTCCTTTTCTCACAAATGTGGAAGTGACAAGATTTATGGGGAGTGTGAGGGAAAGAGAGGAGTCCAGGGGACTTCAAGGTGTGGCCTGAGCAAGTTCTCCAACTTTTAGAACATCTGGATGAGACAGAATGCCACTCAAGTCACCTCCAAGTTGACCATGCTAGCATCCCAAAGATGACTTTTTTCTTTCCTACTGTATTTCTTTTCCTTTAACAAGGTATCTTGAAACCTATTTGTTTGTAACTTAAAAACACCATAGGATCTCTGCAGGTAAAAAAAGAATGCCTCCCTCCCCCAAAAAGATGGCCACTGTATTTTCAGACCACCAGCTACTAGTAACATCTTCTCTCTGCCTGCCCAGCTTCTGCCCTAGACATACAAAGACATTATTTTCCTGAGAGCCAAGTTCAAGTAAAAACATATTTTACTGTCCCAGGCAAAATTCCAACACACTGCTGAAATACTGTCAGCCAATGAGTCAAGGATGTGTAAACTCACACTACAATCTGGGAGTGGATGAGGATATGTGTGTCTGTGTGTCTTTAATACATACTTTTTTTCCAGAGCATGCTGAAATCCGGGGAAAACTGGAGTAAGAAAGAAACAGAGATGGGAAAGGAAAGCACAGATAGGGTGAGGAGGTTAGACCTAGGGATTTAGAATCATAAATCAACCAGCTGTTGGATACTGAGAAAAAAGAACTATAAACAAAAACATCTATTTCAAGTCTGCTTACACACACGCACGCACACTGAACACTTGTCTCTAAGAATACATCTTTAGATATCAACCCATTCTCCATCAACCTGAAACAGATTTCTCCTCCAATGTATCTGCAATGCTGTTTTGCACCATTTTGAATTTTTCTCTAGAACTAAAGCATTTGGAAAAACTCAGGTATGTCCTCTTACAGAAAAAACAAACAAACAAGAGTGGTTTCTAATCACAGATGACCAAGAATTCTGAGCTTGATCCATAAGGTATCCTATGAATTGACATATTTCCTGGCCAGGAGGAAGCTTAGTGGTGTGGCTGAAATCTCTGAACAGAATTGGGTTCAAATCCCAGCTCTGCCCCTGTAGAAATCTTGCATAAATGACTTAAACTCTCAAAGCTTCATTTTCCCTTATCTGTAGAATGGGAATCATTCTATCTGCCTCCTGGAGGAGCTGGGAAGATCAAATCAGGGAAAACATAAACTTGAGCTTAGCACAAAGCCTGGCACAGAGGCTCAAACATGTTGGTTAGAGTGATTTCACTATTAATAAAAAGGCCTCAGAGTATCAGTGGTTGGTTTTGCTCTGCATCTCCAGATTCACTGACTTAGAGTCCCCCCTGAGTCTGTTGTGACACCCCATCAGTGGGCTGTGAATATTTAATGGAACAGAGAAGCCAAATACAGCATGTTTTCCTTTGTCTGGCTGCAATTTCTTAATTGCTGTAAAGCAGATGTACTTGAGTTTGCCAGCCAAGTTGCAGGAGATCAGTTTCAGGGTTTAGGTTTCAAAACATGACATTGGCACTGGGTTATTTCATGTTTGCAAGACAATTCCTGGGAGTGATATGAGCAGGGCTGGAGGCAGGAGCAAGAGATGGTATTTTCTGGCTTAATTAGGACAGGCCAAGGGCTCTGAACCCTTGGCTTCCAGCAGACCTAATGACCTCCTTGACACAGACTGCAAGATGGAGGATGGAGGGTTCTCGTGGCTGCAATGAGTCCCAAATAAAGTGACAGATGGGGGAGAAACCTTTGGGTGTCAATGAGGCCAGAGGTTGTTAAACTGGACTCCGCAGAGTTCTGCAAGGGGATCCATAAACCTCATCATGCTGCTCCCACCCTCCCCTTTAATTATCATGATAGGAGGCAACATTTATTGAAAACTCACAATATTCCAGGCATACTTCTAATCAGTTTGCACAGGTCAACACATTACATCCTTACAACAGCTCCCAGAGGTAGGTGCTATTACAAATACCCTTTCACAGAAAAGGCAACCACAGCTCAGAGAAGTTAGGTAACAGGTCCACGGTCACTCAGCTTGTAAGAGCAAGGCCAGGACTCTGACCAGGCAGTGTGTGACTGGTGCTCAGGCCCTTAAACACTGTCTTCAACATCATTATTTGTACAGGTTTCATGTAATGTCTCATTTTGTCGTGTGTGCACGCACACACACTCATAGAAATGACTGATCTAGACTCAAACAAAAGAAACTTCTTTAGACAATGTCCCAGGAGTGTTAGGACCCCTTGTTCTCTTACCTGCTCCTTGTTAGGTACTCATTCATTAATTTGTTCTTTCATTTATTCAACAATTATTCATAGAGTAGCTTGTCAGGAAAGGAAAGAGATGGAGGGAGAGAGAAGAAAAAGCAATAAAAGAGAGAATCAGAGAATTATGAGTGTCAACTGAGTGTTTGATGATATAAAGGAAAGGAAGAACAGCTCTGTGACTCACAGCATAGTCTTTAGGACCCTGGCTATGGAGCATTCTTCAGGATACAGATCGACAAGTGGGGAAGAGGGGTGGTCTGTCATGGGGCAGAAGAGGTCTCAGAACCATCACCACCAAATGCGATAGGAGACTCTCATGGATCCTGATTTGAAAAAAGCAGAAGACATGTTTGAGATGGGAAATATGAACACAGATGGATACTAGATGATATTAGGATTATTGTTAATTTTCTGAGAGTGCTAATGGCATGGAAGATATGTAAAATATGGCCTTGGTGGCCTTGTCTCTCTAACAAAAAAATGCAAAGAAAAAAAAGAGAGAGGAAGAATCTATAGATTAAAACAGACTTTAGAGACATTTCAACCAGTTGCAACATATGGACCTTGTTTGTATGCTGATTCAAACAGACTGTAAAAAAAAAAAAAAGGAAAGAGACGGAGGGAGAAAGAGGAAAAGAGAAGAAAAAGCAATAAAACAATATGAGAGAATCAGAGAACTATGAATGTCAACTGAATATTTTATGATATAAAGGAAATTATTGTAAAATGTTTAGGGGTAATAATAGTATTACAGCTATTTTTTTAAAAAAAAGTCCTTATCTTTTATAGATACATGCTGAAATATTTACAGATAAAATGATAAAAATACCTGAGACTTGCTTCAAAATAATTGGCAGGGGAGGAAAAGTGGAATATAGATGAGAGTCTAAAGCAGCAAGACCACCAGCGAATTGATAAGTGTCAAAGCTGATGATGCATACAAGGCAAGTTATTACACTATTGTCTCTACTTTTGCCTAGGTTTGAAATTTCCACAATAAAGTTTATTTTTATATTCACATAAGTCAGAGATATAAACTGATATATTTGTAAGTGAAATAACATCATATCTGGGATTCACTTTAAAATGGGGAGGGGAAGGAGGAAAAAGAGGGAGAGGGAGGGAGATACAAAGCATGAGAAACTCTTGAATACTGAAAACAAACTGAGGGCGGAAGGGGGAGGGGGAAAGGGGAAGTGGGGTGATGGTCATGGTGGAGGTCACTTGTGGGGAAGAGCACTGGGTGTTATATGGAAACCAACCTGACAATAAAGTATAAAGTTAAAAAATAAATAAATAAATAAATAAATAAATAAAATGTTCTAAGAGATGAGGTGCCTTGGTGGCTCTGTTAAGTGCCTGACTTCGGCTCAGGTCATATGGTTCATGGATTCGAGCTCCACGTCAGGTTCTGTGCTGACAGCTAAAAGACTGAAGCCCTGTTCATATTCCGTGTCCCCCTTTTTCTGCCTCTCCCCCACCTGCGCTCTGTCTCTTCTCTCTCTCTTTCTCAAAAATAAACATTTAAAAATTTTAAATATTCTAGGAGAAATGTTTAAAGTGTAAAAAGGATTAAATAATATGGTCATGACTTAATCCTGGACCTGAGTGATGGATCCATGGGCCTGCATTACTCTACTCTCTCTACTTTTGTTTACATTTGAGACTTTCCTTATATAGAGGAAGGGGGGAAAAGCCTGGTCTGTGGATCTAAGTAGCTCAGGCTACATATGGCTCTCCCATTAATTAGCTCTGTGACCATAGGCAACTGATATATTCCCTACCTTGGTTTCTTCACCTTCAAAATGAGAAAAAAATCAATAAATGCAACCTATATCCATAGCAGCTTTCTTTGTAATATCCCCAAACTAGAAACAACCAAATGTCCATCAACAGGGGAGTGGATAAATAAATTGTGATATATCCCTATTATGGAATACTACTCAGTAATAAAAAGGAATGAACATTCATACATGCAACAAAATGGATGAATCTCAAAATAATTATGCTTTGTGGATTAGCCAGACAAAAAAAGAGTTCATATTGCATGATTCTACTTACATAATATTTTAGAAAATGCAAACATCTCCATGTTTGGTGGTACAGAGCATAGCAGTGGTTACTTGGGGAGGGGTTAGCAGGAGAACAGGGATAGAAAGATTTATAAGTGGGCACAGGGAGTGTTTGGGGTTGATGGGTATGTTCATCATCTTGATTATGTTTTTTTCCCAACAGTGTACATATGTCAAAATGTATCAAATTGTACACTTTAAATATGTGTACTTTATTGTATGTCAATTATATTTCCATAAAGTTAAGAATAAAATAGAACTTATCTCAGAAAGTTGTGTGGATTTAGCAAGTCAGTATATATAAAATATGTAGAATTGTATTAGGCCCCTGGGGGGCTCTCGTGCATCAATTACTGGGTGTCAGATTCTGTGCTGGGTGTTGAGAGTACAAGAAAAAACAAGGCAGATCAGGTCTTGAACGCGGCGCTCACAAAGCTCTCAGGCTTCTCAGGGGAGGAGAGAAAAATTATAAGACACTGCAATTGGAAAGAACCACAGTGAATGAGAATGTAAGTCAGTGAAGGCATCTGGAAGAAGAAATTTCTCAGCTGAGGGCTAAAAGGTGAATAGGAGTTGACCAGGAAAAAGTGTGAGAGAAGAATGTTCCAGCAGGTGCAAAGACAATGAGGCAGGGGAAAGCATGGCATAGTCAGGAAGTACAAGTTGTTCTACTGGGTGGAGTGCAGAGGGCATGAGGGTCTAGGAGAGGAAGTGTCAAAGACTCTGATTAAGAACAAAAAGGAGGGACACCTGGGCGGCTCAGTCTTGATTTTACCTCAGGCCATGACCTCATGGCTAGTCCGATTGAGCCTTGCATCAGGCTCTGCACTGACAGCAAAGTCTGCTTGGGGGGATTCTCTCTCTCTCTCTCTCTTTCTCTCTCTCTTTCTCTCTCTCTCTCTCTCTCAAAAATAAGTAAGTAAACATCTTTTTAAAAGAACAAGAAAGAGGAAAAAAGAGAAGGGGGAAGACGAAGGTGAGAAGAACCAGTAGCATTTGCTATTTACTATGAGCTAGGCTCTGTACTAAGCAGTTTACATTCATGAATTCATTTACACTTAACAAAGCTACGAGGTGGTTTTATGCTATTATTATGCTCTTTTTACATGCGAGGCAACTGATGTATGGAGTGGTAAAACCACTTTATCCAAGATCACACAGCTAGTAAGGATGGCAAGGGGGATTCAAATGCATTCAAATGCAAGCCTGAATGATTCCAGCTCTCATCCATACCCTAACACCCTAGCACCCAGGGAAGGATCAGAGTTTTTCAGGTATTAAAAATAGTCTAGTACAAAAATGAGTCTTTCTCCTTAATCTACTAAAAAGGATTAACAGGAAACTGGGAAGGGAATGGCTTTCTCTGGATTACCATCTGTGGGAAACACTGATGGGGCAAACATTACCATTCTCTATTTAATGGATGAGGAAACTAAGTATCAGAGAAGTCAAGTAACTTGCCCAAAGTCACAGAGCTGGAAAGCTTCAGAGTCTGACTCCAAATCTGAGGCAACACCCTACCTTAAAATTACTTCTCCCTGAAGGTAACATGTCACCCCATTCCTCTTTTGTCCCACTCTTAACAGGCTATGCTGCTACAGAACTCAGGACTTCTGTTTTCGCTTCCTTGCTAGCCTCGTATCCAGCAAAGCTGTCTGAGGAAGGTCATCATGACCACTGTGGGCAGAAAGGGACATTAGACTTTTTGAAAGTGAGTGTCAGAATCCTATGACACAGCACTCTCAGTCAGCTCCTCTTTCTTATTGAATTAGCACTGCTTGACACAATCTTTCTTTTGCCATTTTAATGTGGTAAGTGGCTAATTTGATTGGGTTCAATGAGATGTAAATGATTGGATTCAATAAAGAACCGGGGAGTGTTTCCCTCCACCCAGCTGACCTCATTTCTCATTGGAGGTGCAGCTCTCTGCCCAGAAACACCAGGAGAGGAGATGGAAGCCCTTGTTTGCACCTTCTTGATGAGGAAGGCTCCAGGCTCCCCTCTCCTCCATCTCCAGGGATCCTGCTGGGCACGGAAAACTTGATTCTGTAAAATGGAATCACCACATTTGCAGATCATTACCATACCTGATCCTCCAAATACTCTTCCCATCAGTGGCACCTATCCCAAAGGGCAGCCTCAGGATGTTTTGTCCAGAATATATTATGTCACTCCCAAAGCACTATCACACCCCGTTTGCGCTACAGTGCAGTGACCATAACATTCCCATGAGGCACAGGTACAAAGCAATTAATGAAGTCCCTGAGGAGAGCGTGACATCCAGACAGGGTTACCAGATAAACTACAGAATGCTATACTATACATAATTTTTAGTGTATGTTCCAAATATTGCATGGGACACACTATGTTAAAAATTACTCATTGTTTACCTGAAATCCAAACATAACTGGATTCCTATAGTTTTATTTGCTAAATCTGGCAACCTTAGATCTGAAACAAATATGGTCTCTGTGACCAACAGAATGTGGCAGGAGTAATGATAAGACACCTCCAAGATTATGTGATAAAAGGTACTATGGCTTTTGTCTGAGTTTACTTAGATCATTTACTCTGGGGGAGTCCAGGTGCCAGAGCTGAGGATACTCAGGCACCCAATGGAGAAGCCCACATGGCAAGGAACTGAGGCCTCTAGACAACAGCCAGCCAAGAACTGAAGCCACCAACAATCACATGAGTGAACATGGAAGCAACTGCAACTTCAAGCATCACGTGGACACATTGCTTAAATTCTCTGAGACTCATTTTCCTATTCTTTAAAATGGGGATAATGATGGTACCTGGGTGGTTCAGTCAGTTAAGCGTCCAACTCTTGATTTCAGCTTAGGTCATAATTTCACAGTTTGTGGGATTGAGCCCCGCATTGGGCCCCGGGGTTCACAGCATGGAGCCTGCTTGGGATTATCTCTCTTCCTCTCTTTACCCCTCCTCTGCTCGTGTACACACTTTCTCTCTCTCTCTCTCAATCTCTCTCTCTCTCTCTCCCTCTCTCAAAATAAATAACTTTTAAAAAATTAAAAGTAAAACAGGGATAATATTAGTAGACACCTCAGAGAGAGTTGTTGAAAGAGGATAATGACTAGCACAACCATATAAAAACCTGACACACAAGTACTTAATAAACATTGGCTATAGTAGTATTAATGCTATCGTTAGAATTAGTAGTATTAAAGCTGAGTAAGAACTGCAAAAAAATTGTAAGAATCTCTGTTACCTAAAGTATCTGTTCAGAAACTACACAGAGGTTTGAAATAAGATAAATAAATCTGCCAGTGTAATGGCCTGCAAAGAACACAGACAAGCACTGATCATGTAAGGCATGGGAAATCATCCCAAATGGTGCTTCTAGGTATCCCCATCTCAAACACCCAAATGTGTACCCCTGGCATGAGGTCTAGATGCTGACAGGTGGCTGACTTCCAGGCACTGCACATTTCATCTGAGCTGGATTCTTCAGGCCATCAAAGAAATGAGTCAATGGCTTAGTCACTGTTGGCATGTAGCAGAGGTTAGATTAGGGAAGGAACTGAATTCAGAAGGAGAGCCTTGTCGGGAAAGACCTCAACCATTCCATCTCTCTCTGGCCACTGGAAACCCCTGGTTGCTCCAGTGGTGCCCCAACTTCAGGGAGCACAGGCAGGGAATCGGGAGCCAGAGATGAAATGAAGCCTGTGTTTAAGGGAATCCTAGAAAAAAATAAAGGAATCCTAGATAGGAGCTTATTTCCAAATCTTAATGATAAGAACTAGGACTCCAGGGTCAATTCTAACCCCCATTCAGCCACATACTAATTAGTTGCATGTCCTTGGGTAAATAACTTTACATATCTGGGCCTCGATTTCTTCATTGTAAAATGGTAGATACTGATGCCTTACTGACAGGGTTTTGTGAGGTTAAAGCAAGATAACACATGTAAAGCAAGGGACCGAGCACATAGTAGGCCCTCAATAAATGGTATCTAGATATTTACCAGGGTTTCCTCTGTGGGGATAGTTAAACTGCCTTCAGGTTGTTTCTGTGAGGATTAAACAAGGTGACAGGAGTAACAGGCAAGCTCTGCACATAGCAAGTCCCCAACAAGATGAATTCCATGCTTTCTAGTAGTTCCTAAAATCTTTCCTTCTCCAGAGAGTCTTCCCAAGCTAATCAGAAAAGGAATGGTAAATACCTCGGGCTTCTTGGCCAGATTTGAAGTCTCCTTGAGATGATCACTGAGGCAAAGATTGGCTCATTCGTCACCAAATATGTTCCCTCTTCTTCTTGGGCATATGGCTAAACCACATTGCCCAACATCTTTTACAGTTATGTGTGGCCATGTGACTGAATTCCAGGCACAAGATGTGGACAGAAGTGATGGGATCTGCTTCCTTGCCTCACCTTTGAAGCCCTCACTGCACCTTCATGTTCTCTCCCTCACCCTCTGGTTGGAGGTAGAAGATTTCAAGGTCCCAGAGCAGGCAGCAGAGCCACAAGAGGGAAAAAACCTGGGTCCTGGAATCATCTTATGAACAACTATCCCAGTGACCAGGAAAAACCACAATGAACCAGTACATGAGTGACAAATAAACTTTATAGTATTTGCACTACTGGATCTAGGGATTGGTTTGTTTTAGTAGCTTGCATTACAATCAGCATCTGGAGAATCTCACTCCAAATCCCCACTGCAAAGAGGACCAAATGGATTGGCTCTCCCAGAGATCTGAAATTCATATATTCCATTTGCAGTTATGAACTCTTTTGAATTCAAAACTGTCATAAAAGAATAGCTCATGGGGAATTAATCTAGAAGGTACTACCCGAATAAGATCCATCACTTCTCAGAGTTTGCCAGGCACTGTTTCAAGTACTACACATGCTTGATCTCATATATTCCTCACAATTATAGGCAATAAATATTATTAAACCTATTTTACCATGGAGTGACTGAGGATGAGTGAAATTAAGTCACATTTTCTCATTTCACAACAGAGAACTGGCTATTATGGCATGAGACACTGACGGTTCCATTGTATCAGGAGCTACAAGGGGAAGAAGTCCGCCCTGGGGTATCTGGGAGCCAAGAGGGAAAAGGAAAGTTCCTGGGGGATGTGGCAAGATGACAATGCTGTCATTTCCAGATCATGAGAACAGACCAATGCCCAGACACTGATACATTTACCCCAGGTCAGCCCTACCCAGTGTCACATATTTGATGTAGATATTCCATTTGTCTATTACCAGTATCCACCAGAGGCATATTCATGTCTGTGGGTTTGGAAGCTTTCCCCTTACCTTTCCACACCAACCATTAAATGGTTCTCTTTTGAGTTCTTGGGGCATTTCATTTGTACCTCAAGCTGTGTGAAGTCAAGCAAGTTACTTAATGTCTCTGGGCATTGATGCTTCCACCCACCATAGAGACAGTAACAGTGCTAACTTCCTTGGGTGGTTGTAAAAATTAAACAATACAATATATGTGAAGTGCTTAGCATATACTAAGTGCCAAATCAATTGGGCATATACACGTATGTATGTGCATACACATACTTTCTGTCTGTCTGCCTATCCTCTAGAGATAATATTAACTCCTCTGGTGTCAGAAGAATTGACTAAAATAACATATTTCCAGTCAACACAACACCTTTACAAAGAAACATTCAACAAATCCTAGCTGATGTTATGACTGCAAGCCACGCATCATTAGCATTGAACTGGGGTCCCTGGTTTGAGTCCTAGGTCTCCCTGGATAGGCAACTTTGGCCAGGCCTAATTTATCTTTCTATGCCTCAGTCTTTATGTCAACAACATGAAAATAATGATGCTCACCATGGGGAATTTTTTTAAAAGCACTGAACGGTATATAAAAATATTCTATAGATGGTCATAAACTTTTAAAATGTGTGTAATTACAGTTATTTGGGGACATGTCCCTTATAGTCTTGTTAATAGGAAACAGATTTTGCCCCTTTAGCCCCCTCCCCCCCCAGCACCCAACATGGTGACTGGCACATTGTAGGTGCCCAATAAATGCTAAACAACTGAGTGAATGAACAAATGTATGAATGAATAGTTTGGCTATCTGGGACTGTTTTTTGAGCTTCCAGAACTCAAGGTTTTTTTTGTTTTTTGTTTTTTGTCTCTGATGTAAATTTCTCTTGAAATAATTATCCACAGAACCCACTAGCCCAAGGCCTCAAGCTTGATTTTCAATAATAATGATGAGGACTTTCCAAACACTTCCTAAGTGTTAACTAAGCATAACAATAATAATAATTGAATGCTTTACTTTCAAAGTGCCTTTACATCTGTCATTGCATTTTATTCTGTCAGCACCCTTATAAAAGTAAGAGTTATTATTTTCATTTTGCAAATGTTAAAAAAATTGAGGACAAAAGAGAAAATGCAATTTTCCCAACTCTGTGAGCCAATGGCCTCTCTGGAACTTCTAGGAGAAACTTGATTTAAGTTATTCTTTCCCCTCCTCAGAAATCTGAGTGTCCTGATTTAAAGACTGGGAAAAATACCTTCATTATTGGTATATTGAAGAGCTCACTCTAGGTTGGCTATTTGCTAAACTGGCTAAATGGCATCATCACACAACTGGCCAATCTAGAAATGTGGAAATTATCCCAGGTTCTTTCCTGTCTCTTATGCCCCTCTACTCCATACCCCATATACCTGCACACTCAGACACATGCATGTACAAAACTGTTTCATCCATTTTCCCTCTAAAACATCTCTACAACCTTACCTATCTCCACTACCTATAGAGTAGGTGGAGCCACCATTACTTCTCAACTGGACGACTTCAAAACCCCTGAATGACCACTTTGCCTCCATCCTGGCCCCTCTGACCATCCCCCCACAGCCTGAGTGATCTCTTAAACATACAGATTCTATTCCATAGCCTTAAGATAGAATCCAAACTCTTCACCATGACCCAGCCAGCCATTCAGGATGTGCCCTCTGCTTTCCTGACCTCCTCTCTGGCCACCACCTCATCATACTCACATTCCCACCAGAGGGAAGTCCTTAAATTCCTAGAATGCTCCCTGCTGTCTCTGGCCTCTGCCCTTCAAACATATTGTCCCCTCCCTCTTATGGGAAGACCTGCCTCTCCTCCTTACTCTCTGTTCTCCAGAACTTGACCTAAACATCCCAGCCTCAAGGAACCCTCCCTTGTTCTTGCAATCCCCTATGCTTCATCAATTAATACACTTAGTTATTTGTGTGACCCCACTACCAGCTGTGAGAGCTAAGTAAAATTGCACTGAGCCATCATTTTCCAATGAATTCCACTCCTGTCCAAAGTTCTCCCAAAGACTGTGATTGCAGGGCAATAGAGGAACTTCACAGTCTCCTCTGGCTGACCACATTATGCCTAATGGGAAACTCTAGCCCTTCTCCAGCTTTCACATTAAAAACCACTCTTACCAATACAGAGGGGATTGTCTGACTTTCCTATAATGTTTGGAGGTTCCCAGAACAGTATCTCAAGATACTTTACAGAAACATATCCTTCTCCTATTTTGTTGGAATATTCCATTTAGATGCTTCTACCATTCCCCCTCCATGTCTCCTGCAAAACAGCTTAGCAATACTTGAGGTTTCACTCTCTAAATCAATATAGTAGCCCAGAGCCACATGGGGGTACTAAGCACTTGAAAGGTGGCTAGTCCAAATGAAGATCCACTATAACCATAAAATATACATTGAATTTTGAAAACTTAGTACAAGAACAGAATGCCAAATATCTCACCAATAATTTTAATATGATAATATTTAAATATATTAAATACTTTCACTTGTTTCTTTTTAACTTTTAATGTGGCTCCTCAAAAAGTATAAATTTCATATGTAGCTCACACTGTATTACTACTGGACAGCATTTGTCTAAACCACTGACGTCAGCCATGGCAGTTGTTTCCTCAGAAGAAATTCCAGGGCCAGGTTTTAAGATGATGTTAAGTATCTATTCCTCCATACACCACAGGGTAAAGACACTATAGCTCAGAAGTTTATCTCTTCTTAGTCTGTGTCCCCAGTGATAAAATGAGGAGAGTTGTTCATTTAACAGACTGTTCTCCTAACACCACAATGCAACTGGCCCTGGGGATACAAACGTGAATGAAAGGGCATAGAACCAAGGGATAGACCAAGAGGAAATTTATGATCCCTAAAATGTCCACATCACTTCACATTTCCAATTTTTAGTTGTACAGTCTAGGATTCCTCCACTTGAGGTCCAAACACAAGGAAGTCAGGGTCTTGAAACATGAAAGATAGTTTTCCACAGAAACTCTATTATAAAACATGTGATGTAAGGTTCCAGACTACCTCCGTACATCCATTTTTAATCAATAATTATAGTAATATTTATTCTGTACAAAACACTGTGGATTGTCTCACCTAATTTTCATATCAACCATGAGAGTTAGAGGTTAACATATTGCCTTTTCAGATTAAAGACCTGAGGTTCAGAGAAGTTTAGTAGTTGCCCGAGCGCACACAGTTGGAAAATGGTAAAACTGGTTTTCACAAAGATTTGTGTAGGTGTGGAGGGGAGAGGGTGAAAACTATGCCATGTTTCCTTAAGTAAAGGTAGAACTGGAGACGAAAGCTCTTCTTCCTTTCTCTCTACCAAAGACTCCATTAGATTTTCTTGCTGGCTCTTGGAATTTGATCCACAGCATGAAAGCTGGAAGAACATTGAAACAAATGGAACTTTTTCAGCTACAATATGTAACTTACAAGGGACAGAAAACCTAATATACACAGTTTAAGCCAAACAAAGATGGGGATGGAGTCAGAATTATTGGCTCAGCAATTTCAAAGTTCAGGAATATTTGGCTTCCAGCACAGCTTTCAGGGGCTCAACCCACACCATCAGGACCTGGTATCTAGCTACCTCTTTTCATCTTGTTCTCCTGAATTCTCTCCAGGCTTTCTGTTCTCTTGCACTCTAATCTCCTACAATATCTAGCCTTCATAGCAGCAAAGTTCTCTTCCCTGGAGGTATCACAAAAAGTTCCATAATTTTCTCTGGTTGGTTTTAAAAGGGTCACATGCCCATCTACAACCCAATCATTGTGGTCAGGGGATGGAATACTCTGACTGGCCAAAGCTAGGTCATATGCTCACTCTTGAACCTGGAGGATATGGCCAATCCCACTCAAACCACTTGCCTGAGGTGAGTATAAAGTGTTTTCTTGAAGGAAATTTACTGTTACCAGAGTAGGCAAAGAAATGGATGATGGACAGGCAAAAAGCAAAACACACAACTATTAACTATAATGTTTATCACTAGTGCTATGCAGGTAATCTGGCTCTCAGGAAAAAAAAAAAACACCGTGGTTTGTAACATTTGAAGATGTCATTGGTGTAAATAATCCCACCATGACTAATTTTAAACCACCAACAGTTAAACAACTGCTTCCAAAATTCCTGACTATTTAAGAATCTGTTTGTATTAGCCAGTGGGAGCTGGCTTCAGCATAATACTGCATCCTCCAAAGGAAGAAAAGGAGAAGAATCCTTGCAGAGAGGAAGTATTTATAAAAGGAAAAGAATTTTTTTTATCCCTTTTGTGTTTTCAATTTTATTAACTAAAAGTCTAGGGCTCTTATGATCTCAGAAGACATCCTTCCTCTAATCCCCAGAGCTAGGGGAGAAGCAAGGACAACTCCAGTGACCTCAAGGTAGCCAGTTCTAATTCTTGAGATATTGTAGAAAGTTCCATCACTCACTTACCCAGAATCTCTAGCAAAAGCGCATATGGCCCAAACTAAAGCTCTTCTTTCTACCTTAGAATTTGTGTTTAATGGTATTATCAAAACACTGATTCAAAGAATATTCTGCCTTCTGTGAACATCTGTTGCCACTGATTAGAAACCACTTAGAATCAAGCCATTTTCCATTTGCCCAGTATTAACTGCAAACAGACACCATGGCCAAGTTCTTCCAAATAACTTGTAATAAGCTGGGATGTTTCCTTAAATGTACGTGCAGTGCCAGGAGTGAAGTGCATTATTGTAAACATGAAGGTAGCTGCATGAGTCTGTATTCTCATAGAAACAAAACCAATATATATATACACACAGACACAGATCTAGAAACAGATACAGATATTTACTATAAGGAAATTGGCCCACATGATAATGGAAGCTAAAAAGTCCAAGATCTGCAGTTGGCAAGCTGGAGATCCAGAAGAGTCAATGGTGGAAGTTCCTGTCCAAGTCTTTGGGCTGATGGTATAGTTTCAGTCTGAGTCTGAGTTCAGAGGCAGGAAAAGACTGATGTCCCTCAAAAACAGTCAGGTAGGGAGAAAAGGTTCTTTCTCACTCTACTTTTGATTATATTCATGCCTTCAACAGATTGGTTAAGGCCCACCCACATCAGGGAGGCCATTCTGCTTTACTCCGTGTACAGATTCAACTGTTAATCTAATCCAGGAACACCCACACAAAAACACTCTGAAATGTTTAACCAAACATCTGGGTACCCCAGGCCCAGTCAAGTTGACACATAAAATTAACCATCACAGTAGCCATTTCCACTATATTCCAAGTGTCCAGCAATGGTCTAATAGTCTGAGATCTTATATTACACATTTTATAATGGAGTTTCCATAGAAAAATATCCTATAAGTTCAAAACTTTCTGACTTCCTCATATTTGAATATGAAGTTAGTGGAGGGAATCCTAGGCTGAGCCACTGAATATTAGAAATTAGAGGCGAGGTAGATGTTTCTCAACCTACAAGGGATCATAAAATTCCTGTTAGTCTAGCCTTGAGGGTGGGTATAATAAAGTGATTAAGAACTCAGCCTGTGGCTCAGATAGACCTGGGTATACATCATATCACTGGCACTTTCTAGCTGAGTGACCCTGAGCATACTTTTTTTAACTTCTCTGAGTTTAAGTTTCAATCTCTACACTGAGAATAACAGCGCGTGCTTCCCAGAGAAAAATGGTTTGTGAAGACACAAAGAGTTATAGCAATGAGTCTAGGGCTCCCAGATGATAGGCTTCCAAATAGTAACAAATACTTTTTTAATAGACTTTAAATTTCAATATTATTCCCTAAGTCAAAATACCCCCCATACACATCAGGTGCTAAATTACTGAAGAGAGAAGGGTGAGAAACGCATGAGCTATGTTCAAAGGGTCTAGAAAAGGGGTTGTTTCACAGCACATTTGCTTTAAACAATGCAAGCCTTCAACACAAGTGAGTTTTGAACTTCCTTTGTTTGTGAAGTACTTCTTTCCATCAGAATTTAGTATAATCTACTGTACTTGTTACTATAGGGTTCACAAAAACCAAATAAACAAGCAAACAAAAACCAAAAGACTTAGAAGATCAGGAAATGTAGTGACTAGTGTGTGGATAGGGAGCATACAGTCCTGGATTCAAGGCCACTTTCTGGCTGTGTGACCTTGGCAGGTTATCTAACCTCATCAGATGAATGAAAGTTGTCCCAATCTACAGCATCATTTTGAGGATTCAGGGAGCTAATGACAGCAAAATATCTGGTTAAGAACAATGTAGACCCTTCTTCTACCCACAGGTGGGAGCTGATTTTCTGGGAGAGAAAGGAGGATACACAGAGATGCCATTTACCATTTGTGTTATGTTTTCAATGGGCTGAGGATTCACATGTTGATTTGTCAAGGACTTCACAATGTTGTAGGAAAGGAAGAAAGAAAGGCAATTTCCCTACCCTCACCGATGCTGGAATAAAGGACCCTTGTTGCAAAAAAAAAAAAAAAAAAAAAAA
>CM053564.1:14584363-14736563 GCA_028646485.1 Cryptoprocta ferox | reverse complement strand
CAAGTCCACCAATTAATTTTATGACGATTGTTCTAAATTCTTGTTCAGTTATGTTGCTTAAATCTGTTTTGAGCAGTTCTATGGCTCTGACTTCTTCCTGGAGTTTCTTTAGAGGAGAGTTCTTTCGTTTCGTCATTTTGGCCAGCTTTCTGTCTCTTATCAGTTTTAAAAGCTCGTTATGCACTGTGCACCTGTTAGTATTGCTCTATTAAAGGAGGCTCATTGACTGTCCAGGGCCTGTCATTTCAGAAAGTGTTCTTTTAATGGTGTCTCTCGGTTTCTCTTGTTGTGCCTTTGATTATTTTACTTCCCTGGTCAGTGATATTTGGGACTCTCCACCATGTGTACTTTGGCTTGTTTCTTGAAGTAGCCCGCCTCAGCTGCTCCCGGCGTCTGTGTCGCCCTCGGATCGGGCCAGGTTTTTAAAGTACTATATTATTCAGTGTGTGGATGGGATGCAGAATGAGGGAGGAATCCTGGGAGCTGGTACAACAGGGCCTCACTTTTCTCTAAGGTTGGGAAAATGGGAACATGAAGCTGGGGAGAGAAAATTAACCTAAATTCTAGCCCCAGTGCCTTCTAACTCTGATTTCATGCAAGTGACTTGGCTTTTCTTAGACACAGTAAGATGGAAATGACAAGAAATTGTTGAGGTGGAGAATGAAATAATAGGCATCAGTCCCCACCTCAATGCTCGAGGATGGTAAAATGGCAATAAATGGTAATAAACATAATGACAACAACAGTAACTCAAATGGCAGCTATAATAATGAAACTGATGATACCACTGATGAACAAGAACAAGGGAGAAGTGGAGAAGGAGGAAGAGGAGGAGCTTTCAGGAAGAAGGGACTTATAAAATGGGTTTTGACAACAGGGAGGAACACTGAAGTCAGCACAGAAAATATTCCCCAAACTGGGTCGGAGGGACCAGCATATCAAGAGACAAAGACATAAAACCTTGAAGCCCACTCTTTCCCAGGCCATGTGTAGATTACAAGAAGGAGAGGAGAGCCCCCAGACAGGTGCACAAAAGAGGCAGCACTTGCCAACATAAAGTCCAGCAGCCCAATCCCCTACAGCCACTTTCCAGCAAATCTGAGGTTACAGCCCAGGTGACTTCACTTAGGGACACTGAATGGCATGTGCCTCACTCAAATCACCATGTGATTGAATTTCCAGCCACATCTTCCAGACACATCCATTTTGGCAGAGATACTATTTCCAGAGACTAATCCAAAGCCACATCTTAAATGCAATTCTCCTAATCGGAGTAACCTCCTCGTGGTGGCGTAAGTGCCTCAGCACACCCAGATAGACACCACTTGTGTTTGAAAGGTTAGGTTTGCCTGAAGCAGTTGAGTGGAAACCCAAATTCAGAGAACAATTTGCTGCTCATAAAGAGCCATCACTCAGAAATGCACTGACTGGACTCGAAGAATCAGGCCATCACCATGGCTCCTGTGTTGCTCTACCTATATTGGATGACCTTGAGGTATGAGCCCTCCAAAACTCCGAGTCTGAGGACAATTTCTCTTATTCAACAGAGACCCCAGGGAAGCCTGAATGAGAAGCAAGATTCTAAGAGAAGAAGGACTGAGTCTCGGACTTCTTCTTCCCTCTTCCATCAATGGGGCTTGCACTTACTGGTTCCTTACAGACTTTGGCCAGGCTACTCAAAGCATCATCCATGGACCAGCACTGGCAGCAGCACCCAGGAGCCTGTTAGAAAAGCAAAATCTCAGGCCCCACCCCAGACTTGCAAAATCAGAATCTGCATTTTAACAAAATCCCGAGGTGATTCTTGCACACATTAGTGTAAGAAGGACTGTTTCAAGAGAATCACAGCTTTTGAACCCATGTAGTTAGAAATCCATCCTTCTTATTGTAACTAAAGGGGAAAGCAGTCAGAAGTCCATGAAAGAATCAGGATGGCTACCATTTATCAAGTGCCCCTGACATGTCAAGGACTTTCCATCTATCTTCTCATCTGTCCATCTCCCCACTTTACAGATGTTAGCCTGAAATTCAGAGAGGTAAAGCAACTTGCACTAGGGTCATTCATCTAGTAAGCAAAAGAACTGGGCCAATTGTGGTTCATCCCAAAGCACATGGCCACAGACTTTATTGTCAAGGAAGAGGGCAGGATGGCTCTAGTAGGGAGACCAACAGTGCCAGCCATGTCTGGACTAGAAGAGTGGAATTCTTCCATAGAGCCCTGAGGCTCAAGAAACTAGAGGTAAGTCTCTCAAGAGACAGCAGTCACAGCTTGAGAGAAGGGAAAATCTAAAGCAGGGAGTAAGTCCTCTACTAGTGCCAGGACACCCAAATGCTCTTTTTAACTTATCACTAGTCCTTACAGTAGCATAGCAAGGAAGGGATCTAACCACGCTGGGTACTTGAGCCACATGAACGGATTTCTTCCACAGATAGGCTCTATCATTTACTTATCTATGTAGATGAGTAAACTGTGGTTTGTAGAGATGATGTCAATTGACCCCTCCAAAACTGTAACTAGTCTGGTATGACAGCAGGACCCAAGCCCTTTTTATACTATA
Source organism: Cryptoprocta ferox (assembly GCA_028646485.1). NCBI lineage: Eukaryota > Metazoa > Chordata > Mammalia > Carnivora > Eupleridae > Cryptoprocta > Cryptoprocta ferox. The sequence goes on along the minus strand of CM053564.1, from coordinate 14,734,005 downwards.
ACACACAAGACGACAATGTCTTGAACTAAGATAGTGGCATAAGTAATAAGAAAGAGGAAATAAATGGAGGAGATTCCACAAAAGAATAATCTGCTAGCATGGGTTATTATTTAAATGAGGAAGGCAAAGATAATGTTAAAGGTCATTGTGAAATTTAAAGTTGACCACTGTTAAGCATGATCAAAACACTCATAATCCCTATCTAAATAATAAAATGTTTAGCGGTTAATTCCTAAATATTTGAGAAAGATATCGACCTGTTCCATCAAGTGGCATCCTCTTCTTCCAAGTCCTTCTCCCTAATGTTTGCAGTAATTTCCAGAAGGGAAATAAGTGAGACCAGAGGCAACAAACTCCAAATGAAATAGCCCATGTCCATGGGCAAGGAGTGCCTGTGGAAGCCTGTAACATCCCCCATCCACTGGAGAGGCCAGGGATGCCCCCAGATGATGCTGATGCTCACCTGACATCTACACACACACTTTCCTCCTCTCATCTCACTGTCTATCCTTCTGTCCCCTCTTGGAATTGGCCATTCATCTTAAGTCATGAGGGAATGGAGGCCAATTCCTCCCACCTCAACTCCCTACCTCCTCCAAAGATACAGAATCCTTTGGACCAAATATTTAAATATTACAGAAGGGCTTTTCCCTAAGCACATAAGTATTTAAGCCTAATTCCCAACTGAAAACAAATCCAGAATGAATGCTAACATGTCCCCATGTAAGGAACCCCAATCAAGGCTGACGCAGCTACAGAAATACAGAATCTTGGATGTACAAAACTATGGAGATGACCTCCTAATTGCCCATTTAATTCCTATTGAATGAGAACTCACACCCACTATTGCCTCATTCAAATCCCTCTTCTGCATACTTCAGAGTGAGATTTTTAAAATCCAAATCTGAATGTCATTTTTCTTCTTAGAGAACCTTTTAATGGCTTCTCATTGCATGTAGGATAAAATCCGAACCCCCTCATGTGGACTGTGAGATTTTACATGATTGGGTCCCTGCCTACTTCTTGCAAACTCTCTGATGCCTCTTTCATCCTTACTCTTAGATCTGAAAAAGAAGGGTCCCCATGCTGGGCCCGCACAAGTTAGACCACCCACATACCACAAACACACAGAAAAATAAACGTATTGCAGAACACTAGGGCAACTCTTAAGAAAACCTGGGATCTGGCATTAGTACCAGCAGCACACTGGACCCTATACCCTAAATAACAACCCTCAAGACTAACATGACTCAAGCCACAAGGAAATGCGGCTCTGCATCCTTTGCTCTGTATCTTTAAAATAAAAGGCAACTGCATTCAAATGCCATGAAGGATTGCTTACAGTGCTCCTGCTGATCTTGGAAACAAAAACTGCCTTGGAAAGCAGGGATTTTAGCATTGAAAACACTTAGGTAAGAGAAAATACGAATTAATTAATGTGCCACATCCTTCCTCTCAGATAACATGAATGCAAAACATTCCTACAAAACGAAGCACTCTTTCCTAGTAATATCAAGCAACCATTTTCTTGCTTCCCTTAGTGTTGCAATGCCTGAGTCCAGAGGTACTCACAAATTAGCACAGTATTTACAATGGATTTGACATGGCAGCTGAGAAATATTTTGCAATATCAATTTATATTACTCTGAAGTTTGTATGTATGTAGGTCTAGATTCCATTCATGACAAGCATGAAGCATGGTATCTATTCTTTACATTGACAACTAGCTGAACTTTGAACGCTAAAATTATTTAATGAGTCTAAGTTCTTAGAGATGAAATAAATTTCAGTTTTAGTCAAATAATTTGGATTTAGATTTTGACATTCATTATCATTTAAATTTTATTTTCTACATGTAACAGATAATAGACATAAAGGATTTGGGTCTCCCATTTGTACCCTCAGGCTCTGAACAGGTTGGTATCTGGGCTATTCTTTACTTCCAATCTCACTGGAATTCCTTGCACTTTCCACTTTCTTACCTTAGGGCCGTTGCACATGCTACTCCTTTACCTGGGTCATACTTCCCCTTAGCACCTTTCACCTGAATAACTCTTCCTCACACCTCATATCTTCCCTTCCACTTCTCATTTACTAGAAAGCCTCCCTTAACTCCCGTGGCCAGCTTAGGTTCCTTTATCATGTGTACCCATCATATTTATTACTCTCTTTTCTATTTTCTTATTTACTATCTGCCTTCCCAGTAGACTGTAAGGTCCTTAAAGGTAGAGAATGCGTCTGCCTTGTCCATACCTTTCTCTCCAGCACCTGGAAGGGAACCCAGCATACAGTAGATGTTCAATAAATATCAAGTGACTAAATGAATAACCATATATGTGGAGTGAGCTCTGGTCACACTCAATTGTAATCACTTATTTAGGTCTCTCCAGCTGGACCATGAGGCTGAGGCCAAAAACTGGCAACTCGTGGGCCACACTTGGCCTACAGTTTGATTAGTTGGCCAGCAGAATATTGTCCTCACCATGCCTTTAAATTTTTTAATTAACTGCCAATATTTAAGAACTGGGAAGTTATACTTAAAAATACAGATTTTCAGATTCTCTTGAAAAAGCCAAAGATTTGGCAACACTTCCCACATGGCAGCGATCCTCTAAACTGAGACACATCTGCTCTTTTCAAAGAGCTCAGTTGTCCTGCCCACCACAGTCCTGATCTGACACACATCACTCACTTCCACTGGACTCCTATGGCAGAGACTAATATGCAATCACCAAACCTTCCTCCTTTACCTGAGTTCACAGCTAGATTACTTTCTGAAACCCACCTTGCTACTAGGCATAGCCATGTGATTAAGTTCTAGCCAAGGAGTGATGAGAGCCACTTCCAGTCCTGGCCCATAAAAATCTTCCATGAAAGGTCCTCTCTTTCTTCCCAAATAAGCAAAAGCCACCATCAGCCCAGTTTCCTGAATGATTCCACAGAGACCTCCTCACCTACTCTCTGCCCACCGGAAACAACCACAATGGACTGTTACATTAGAGAGTAAAACATTCTTACTGTGTGAAAGCCACTGAAATGTTGGGCTTTGTTTTTTACAGTAGCTAATGTTACCCTAACACAGCTTCCGTAGGCATTTGAACTTGGGATCCCTGCATGAGCTCTGGGAAGACAGATGATGTCTTGCTCACTCCTTTATCTGCAGTACCCTAGCATGGCACTGGACCCACAGTGGAGCCTCAAAAAATGTTTGCTCAATGAAGGAATTTCAGGACCAGAAAGAATCCATGCAAGCTACAAGCAGAGAGAGCCATGCATAATAATTCTGCACCTCCACCTTCATTAATTCCAGCACCACCCCTGCCCTTCACCAGCCCCTAGCCTTTGAAGCAGAGCTTTTCCTCTGGAGATCCTCCCCAGTTGGCCACAGATTTCATCTGCTACCTTCACTCACAGGACCCACACCTGTGCTGGGGACAGCAGGAGATGGCCTGTGGAATTGATATAAGGTGGTAACAATGAAGTTGAAGCAGTTCCTTGGGAAAAAAATTACATGCAATCACCTGCTATTCCAATTCTAATCTCATCTGGAATCTGCTCTCCCAACCCTTCCTTCTGCTCCTTTTTCTCTTGGCAGCAGAATGCTTTGGAAACAGAGCTCCATTGGATAAGAGGAAGAACAAGACAGAATCTACCTTCATGATCGTGCATCACCAAATACTGCATGAATAGTTTAGACAATTTCTGTGCATACCTTCTTATCCAGAAATTTAGAATAACAACAACTAATATTTTATGTTACATCTTAGAAACCCCATTCACTTATGTTATTTTATTTAATACTCAAACACTCATGTAATATATGCAGGTGGGATAGGGATTAATGTCCCCATTATGCAGATGCAAAGAGTGTGCAGACTTTCACTCTCTATGTGCCAGGCACTGTGCTAAGGACTTGACATGCATTATTTCATTCAAACCTCAAAAACACTCTCTCAGGCTATTTCTATTATTATTGTGCCTATTATAATAATGAGAACTCTAAGGCCTAAAAGGATCAAGTGACTTGCTCTGGCCCATGAGTCAGTAAGAGGTAGACATAGGAAATTAGCCTCCCTCTGTTTGACTCCAAGGTATTAACCAGTTTGCTATTATACCATTAGCTCTTGCACTGCATTTGTCATACATGTGTCTGCCTCCTTTAGGAGCTCCTCGGCAAAGACCAGGCATATATCCATAGCACTCTCCCCACCGAGCACAGTCCCTCATACTTTGATGTACATATGAATGAGGGGGAAAAAAGAAGGTAAAGGGACCTGTCCACAGCCATGTATCTATTAGCAGCTCTCTGATTTGAGACTCAAAGGCAGTTCTTCTGAATCCAAAGACTTTCCAGTAGTAATAACAACAGAAACAAAAATAATACTATCAGCTACCATTTATTGAGAATCCATATCAGGCATTTTTATACACATACTATTTCATTTAATTCTTGAAAGAACTTTGTAAAATGGGTGTAATAATACCCTTATTTTGAAACAGAGGCTCAGTAAGATTAAATTATTTGCCTAAGGTCACCCAGCTAGTTAATATCAAAGACTAAATTTCTCATGTCTGGGTTATTAATGCTTGCCACCTTCCTTCTCTGAAAACTGAACCCAGTCTCTGTATCTGTCACAAGCTGAATGAATCCCAAACCATGACCTCCACCCATCTGACTACAAGAACACCATTGCTCAGACACTCCAACAATGGGGCTCCACCCCCTAGAGGGGGCCCATTAAATATGGGAGATACTTTTCCGAGTAATACGAGAGAGACCAGAAACAAGGCTTCTGCATCATGCAGACCAGGCTCCAATGCTCTGCTGCTTTCCAGCTGCATAAATGGTTGAAGGAAATAGAGATGGGACTTACTAGAGATCATTAGTTCTCTGTTAAGTGTAGCTTGGGTTCCCTAACACATCTTATGCCCCCATGACATATTTCAGGGTGTTCCATCCATCTATCCATATATCCACCCATTCTTCATCTATCAATCAGTGCATCAACTCTGCATTCTTTCTTTTACCCACCCTTTTACCAATCTACCCTTTCCTCATCTTTCCTTCTTCTGATATTCTTTCCTTCCTTTCTTCTTCCAATCCATCTATTCAACATTTACTTTTTTAAGTTTACTTATTTATTTTTGAGAGGGACAGTGCACATGTGAGCAGTGGAGGGGCACAGAGAGAGGGAGAGAGAGAACCCCAAGCAGGCTCCGTGCTATCAGTGCAGAACCCAATACAGGGCTTGAACTCATGAACTGTGAGATGATGACCTGAGCTGAAACCAAGAGTTAGATGCTTAAGTGACTGAGCGGCTCAGGCACCCCAACAAACAAATTTAATGACTAGAGGGTGCCTAGCTGGCTCAGTGAGAACAGCATGAGACTCTTGATCTCAGGGTCTTGAGTTTGAGCCCCACGTTGGGCGTAGAGATTAAACAAACTTTTTTTTTAATTTACATACAAGTTAGTTAGCATATAGTATAATAATGATTTCAGTAGAATCCAGTGATTCATCCCCTACATATAACACCCAGGGCTTATCCCAACCCGTGTCCTCCTTAATGCCCCTTGCTCATTTAGCCCATCCCCCCACCCACAATGCCTCCGGCGACCCTCAATTTGTTCTCTATATTTAAGAGTCTCTTATGTTTTGCCCCTTCCCTGTTTTTATATTATTTTTGCTTCCCTTCCCTTATGTTCCTCTGTTTTATATCTTAAAGTCCTCATATGAGTGAAGTCATGATATTTGTCTTTCTCTAACTAATTTCACTTAGTATAATACATTCTAGTTCCATCCACATTGTTGTAAATGGCAAGACTTCATTATTTTTGATTGCTGAGTAATACTCCATTGTGTGTATACATATATATACCACATCTTCTTTATCCATTCATCTGTCAACAGACATTTGGGTTCTTTCCATACTTTTGCTATTATTGATAGCACTGCTATCAACATTGGGGTGCATGTGCCCCTTTGAAACAGCACACCTGGCATCCTTTGGATAAATACCTAATAGTGCAACTGCTGGGTCATAGGGTAGTTCTATTTTTAATTTCTTGAGGAATCTCCATAGTATTTTCCAGAGTAGCTGCATCAGTTTGCATTCCCACCAGCAGTACAAAAGAGATCCTCTTTCTCCACATCCTCATCAATATCTATTGTTGCCTGAGTTGTTCATTTTAGCCATTCTGACTGGTGTGAGGTAGTATCTCACCGTGGTTTTGATTTGTATTTCCCTGATGATGAGTGATGTTGAACATTTTTTCATGGGTCTGTTAGCCATCTGGATGTCTTTAGAAAAGTGTCTATTCATGTCTTTTGTCCATTTCTTCACTGAATTATTTGTTTTTTGGGTGTTGAGTTTGATAAGTTCATTATAGATTTTGGATACTAACCCTTTATCAGATATATGATTTGCAAATATCCTCTCCCATTCTGTCAGTTGCCTTTTAGTTTTGCTGATTGTTTCCTTCACCGTGCAGAAGTTTTTTTATCTTGATGAGGTCCCAATAATTCATTTTTGCTTTTGTTTCTCTTGCCTCCAGAGACATGTTGAGTAAGAAGCTGCTGCAGCTGAGGTCAAAGAGGTTTTTGCCTGCTTTCTTCTCTAGGATTTTGATGGGTTCCTGTCTTAGGTTTAGGTGTTTCATCCATTTTGAGTTTAGTTTTGTGTATGGTGTGAGAAAGTGGTCCAGGTTCATTCTTATGCACATCACTGTCCAATTTTCCCAACACCATTTGCTAAAGAGACTGTCTTTATTCCATTAGATATTCTTTCCTGCTTTGTCAAAGATTAGTTGGCCATATGTTTGTGGGTCCATTTCTGAGTTCTCCATTCTGTTCCATTGATCTAAGTGTCTGTTTTTGTGCCAGTATCATATTGTCTTGATGATTACAGCTTTGTAATACATCTTGAAGTCCAGAATTGTGATGCCTCCAGCTTTGGTGTTCTTTTTCAGGATTTCTTTGGCTATTCAGGGTCTCTTCTGGTTCCAACAAACAAACAAACTTTAAAAAAAACATTTATAGGCAAACTACTCTAGTCCCAACACTGCTTTGGGCTCGGGGTATACAAAGATGGAACATAGGATATGCCATAGTACAGTGGTTGAGACTGAAGGTCAACAACAGATAGAACTAACTTAATCTGGGCTCTGTCACTCACATGCTCAATGTCCTTGGGTAAGTAAGTCCCTGAGCATCTCTGAGCCTCAGTTTCCTCCTGTATAAAATGGGCAGGGGAGGTAAATGTAGTACATAACTCACAGACTCATTTGTGAGAACACACGATCAAGCACACCATGAGTGCTCAAACAGACTCAACTGGCATTGTTATTATAAAACTAGTTCTCGTCCTGGAAGAACTCAGTATATTTGAAAGGCATACTTATAAATGAGTTAAGACATGAGATAAGAGCCCAAGAAGTGGGAGGTAACTAAAGTCCACCTGAAGCATCAAGCAAGTCGCAGGAAAAAGGAAGATCCCAGCTCATTTTCTCATAAAAAAGGCATCTCTTCTGAGAGAAGACTTATCCCGAATTACTTGATGACTTTGAAGCACTCAAAGGACTTTGTGGATGATCACCCTTTTCCATTTGACCAAGGTCTTTGGCAAAGTATTTTCAGCTCTCCAGTTCTGCATTGGATGTCCTGTGTGTCTGTTTCTGAGTTTAATAGATCTTCATTCTCCCATATATCGCATCCAGGATGTCCTTGGAACTTAATTTATCTTAAATTTATTATAAACTTATAGCAGAAAAAAGCACTGTAGGTATCATATACCCTACACTTCTGCACTCACTAGAAGGGAAGTCCCCAAGGGTTGAAGTCACTTGTCTGAGATCACACAACTAACCTGGTGACCCAGCTGGGACCAGATCCAAGATCTTGTGATATCCACTCCAAGGTGACTTCCAGCCTACCATGCCGCCTACTCCTCTAATTTCTCCTGCCACCTAACACTAGACTCCCACCCCCATAGTCTTCTTTCTTGTATTTTTTTATGTTTTCATCATTCATGGTGGGGTGGCAAGTTTAGGGCCAACTTATCTTGAGAAAATTACTTTGTCTCACTGAGTCTGTTTTTCCATCTGTAAAATTATGTTAAGACCAACTTCACGGATTTGATGTAAAGATTAATGGAGAGAACTTAGGTGAAAGTACTTTAAGAAACGCGATATATTGTCTTTGATTCTCAGAACAGCTGTAAGTGGTGGATTCAGAATTCAGTCTTAGGTGGATCTGACTGCAATGAGTATGCACTTTGCACCATATTTCTGGCACTTAATAGATGCTTAACAAATAGAAGAAGTTAGCTTCCAAAAAGGTTAAGTAGATCTTTCCCTGTGCCTCCTGCTAAGTATAACTAAAATCCCTGGACATTATGTATAAAACAAACATAAGTTCAACTTCTATTCCCACCTGAAAGTAACAAGGTAACATTATTTTCTTCTCCTGCCAGAGCAGTGTCAGAGACAATCGGCCAAACCAGAAGGTTTTAGTAAGAACCAGAGCCTCATAATGCAATATAAAAATGTACAGACTTCAGTTGAAAATCACTTATCATATCAAGGATCAGGAATATCTCAAACTCAATAAATAAATACAATCCACAGATGCCAACACCAAGATGCCAGAGATGTTAAAATAATCTGACAAGGAATTTAATTTTTTTCTAATGTTTATTTATTTATTTTTGAGAGAGAGGGAGAGCAGAAGCAGGGGGAGGGGCAGAGAGAGAGAGAGAGACAGAATCCGAAGCAGGCTCCGGGCTCTGAGCTGTCAGCAGAGCCAGATGTGGGGCTCAAGCCCACAAACTGCAGGATCATGACCTGAGCCGATGTCAGACACATAACTGACTGAGCCTCTCAGGCGCCCCAATCTGACAAGGAATTTAAAGCAGCCATTGTACAAATACTTTAGCGAGCAATTGCAAACACACTCAAAACAAACTAAAAAACTGAAAACCTCAGAAAATAAATGGACAGTCTTAGCAAACAAGTTAGAAGATAAGAAAAAGAACCAAATAAAATTTTAGAACTGAAAAATGCAACAAAAATTTAAAGCTCAACAGCAGAAAGGATGGGAGAGAGGAAATAATCAGTGAACTGGAAGATAGAACTATAGGAATCACCCAATCTGAACAACAGAGAGAAAATAGACTAAAAAAAGAAAAATGAATAGAATCTCAAGGACTTGTCAGACTATACAAGATTGAACACTTATGTCAATAGAGTCCCAAAGAAGACGAAAAAGAGGTGAGTCTCAAAAAGTACTCGAAGAAATAATGGCTGAAAATTTCCTAAATTTGGCAAAAGATAGGTTCAAGAAGCTAAGCAACTCCCAAACCCAAAGAGATCCACATATTGTAATAATTAAACCTCTGGAAACTAAAGACAAATAAAAAATCCTAAAAACAGCCAGAGGAAAAACTATGACACCCTACCAATAGGAAAGAATAATTCAAATGACATGAGATTTATTATCAGATACTATGGACACTAAGAAGAAACAGCATATATTTTCAGGTACGGAAAGAAAAGGACTGTCAATCCAGAATCCTATACACAGTGAAAACATCCTTTAGAAATAAAGAAGAAATCAACACGTTCTCAGGTGAAGGAAAACTAAGAGAATTTGTCACCAGCAGCCTAAAGAATGGCTATATAAAGCTCTCTAAACAGAAAGGAAATAACTTTTAAAAAGGAACCTTGTAACATCATGAAGGAAGACAGAGCATAGTAAACAAATACTCGTAAAAACAATAAGGTTTCTTTTTCCTCTTTGAGTTTTCCAAAATTTTTTTAATGTTTTCATTTATTTTTGAGAGAGAGAGAGAGAGAGCATGAGCAGGGGAGGGTCAGAGAGAGAGGGAGACACATAATCCGAAGACAGGAGCCAGGCTCTGAGCTGTCAGCACAGAGCCCGACTCGGGGCTCGAACCCACAAACCATGAGATCATGACCTGAGCCGAAGTCAGACGCTTAACCAACTGAGCCACCCAGGCGCCCCTCAAAATTTTTTGATGACTGGAGAAAAATAGATCAATCATCACTATAAGAAAAGAAAAATATTTGGAACCTAATTTTTATAATCCTTTCTTTATCAAAACTTTTTTCCTTGACATGTGCATTATTTAGAATTTCCAGGGGCACCTGGGTGGCTCAGTCAGTTACACATCTGACTTCAGTCGGTGGTCCATGACTTCGCCTCAGGTCATGATCTCCCAGTTCTTGGGTTCAGCCCCGCACTGGGCTCTGTGCTGACAGCTCAGAGCCTGAAGCCTGCTTCAGATTGTGTGTGTGTGTGTGTGTGTGTGTGTGTGTGTATGTCCCCCTTCCCCGCTCATGCTCTGTGTCTGTCTCTCAAAAATGAATAAACGTTAAAAAAAATAATCTCCAGAAACTCAGAAACTTCATTACTTAATTTTTCATCTGCTGTCTAAAAAGGTCCAGATCCCAAGATCTATCTGACATACATCACTTCCCCTTTGTCAAATCCTTCTCAGGTAAGGCACAATGCACCCAGCACCCAAAAAATTCTCCTTTGTCTAAGAACTTTCCTTAAACATGGCTAAATTAGAATTCTTTGATTGCAAGTGACAGATACTCAATTTGAACCAGGTTCTAAGAAATGGCTGGTATCAGTGTCTCCAATGCCATCAAGCCTTCCCTCCATCTCTGTCTCATGCTGGCTGCCTCCTTCTGCATATCAGTTTCAATGTCATTTATCTGAGCTTTCTCTGAGTTTATACTCTAATAGTTTTGGGGCTAGAGTAGAAAAAAAATTTCTCCTCTACCTCCCATTTGGAAAAAAAAAAAAACTCCCAGGGAAAGACTCTAATTGGTCATTTGCAGGTCTTTTTTTCCCCTTTGACCAATCTCCTAAACCTCTATCTATGCAGAAGAGAGTCTTGTATGCTAAGCAAACAAAACCCGTGACCTGAAACCAAAATAAGACTTGGCTATTCTCCTTCCACTGACTTTATCTTCCTTAATTAAGAGTCCTTAAGTAATGTGATGATACCAGAGCAGGGTGTCTCAAGCTCAGCCCTACTGACAACATGGGCCAGATCAGACTGTAGGGGCTCTCCTGTGCATTTTGAGCAGCATCCCAATGCTCTCTACCCACTAGATGCCAGTAGCAATGGTCCATCTCTCAGCTGTAACAATCAAAAATATCTCCAATCCCGAATGGAGAGCCACTGAAATTGAGGAACGTGAGATGAGAGAACAGAGGGCATTTTCCCAGAAGTTATTATAAAGTAGACATGTTGGGGGATGGAAGAGAGGATAAGGAGAAAGACATGGAATAAGGGAGGTAAGGAAGGAAGAACGGAGATTGCAGCACTTCCAGCACCTCCTATATCATTTTCCCATTAGCCCCTTGGCATCAGTTAATTTATCATATTATCTGGTTGTCAACTTGGAAGAAGAGCTAGGGTCCCAGGGCATATGAAACAGAATGAGACATATAAATACTTCAGCCTGAGGGCGTGAGGAGGGGAGAAGGGACCAAGGTTTCAGACTCCTTAATGGAGGGGGTAGATGATGATAATTCAGCATCAGTGACTCTAACCTGGGGTTGCTGGATCATGTTTCTTGGGTCTACTACCAATTGTTATCCATATTAGCAAGAGTGATCTCTTAGAATTTAGAGTTTTCATTGGGTCTTTTCAGACTCAGTCTTATTTGATTCTCCCATACACATCCTGTGAAGTGGGCAAGGAAAGTCTTGTTATGTCCATTTACAGATGAGGAAACTGGTATCTATAATATGGGAAAGAGAAGCACTATCATGTGGGCATTAAAAGTGTGGGGCTTTTAATACAAACAAACCCAGCTTAAGTTCTTAGCTGCATCACTTAATAGTTATTTAATCCCTGTCAAGTTACTTAACCTCTCATCTGCAAAATGGATTCAATGCCTAGGTAATATAGGTTGTCATGAAAATTAAGTTGGCTAATATAGGTAAAGAATCTATTATGGTACCTGGCACTTAACAAGCATATCCTAAAGGGTAACAAGAATTATTACCATAATTATAACCTATCATCACTAAATTTCTAAGAAAAATTAAAATTAAGCAATTTAATCAGAGTCTCGTTGCCCATAAATGATGGTTCTGAACCTTAAATTCAACTTTTGAACATTCAATATCATTTTACTATTCTGTAATATGTAGTGACTGAGGCTGAGTAAGGGATGAAGATTGAGTATCCACTAAAGTGTGTGGTACTTCACATAACAGTACTGAATATCCCTATAATATTGAGAATCGGTCAATGATAACTCCATTTCACAGATGCAAACATCTGAGACAGAGAATTAACTTGCCCACTGTCACTCAGGTTGAGGGTGGAGGTGGATTATCAGTTTTATATTATGAAGCCCTCCCACTCATTCTTCTTCAATTTTAGTGACTGGTTGGGATATGGGATAGCAACACAACTCTGGCCATGAAGACCTGAAAAGTCTCAGGCAGTAGGAGAACTTTTAAGAAAGCTTTTCCTCACTGAAAAAATAAATAAATAAATAAATAAAGGATTCACAGGGGGAGAAATGGCCCCTCTTTTTTTGTGGTATGCACAAAATAGCTGCCACCATCTTGCGAGCATGAGAAGAGCAAACTGAAGGGGAAAACAGAAACATCAAAGATAACAGAGTAGAAGAAGATAGCAAGAAATCTGAGCCCTTGATCATATTACTCAATCAATGGCTGATTTAACAGCCCTGAGCATCTCTCTCAGGACTTGTTTCTATGTGAGAAAACAAATCTCCTTTTTGTTTCATCCATTTTAAACAGGCTTTCTGTTACTTGCAGCCAAATGCACTCTCATGCAATCAATACAAACATAATAATTCCTATACTACTTTTAAGAATAGGATTCATTTGTACATTGACAACACTGGAAATACTGTACTAATAAACTTCTTAGATTTGATATTGCATTTAATATTTCATATTGCAAACCATAAAATAGATACTATCATTAACTCTATTTTACAGATATGTAGTAGAGTGGAGTAAAAAAAAACTAACATTTGTAGGTTGAGAATACATAACCTCTTGGAACACTGGGGAGATGGCTCAGAGTGCAGACTCTTGAGTCAGACCATCTTTGTTGAAACCCAATTTTATCACTTACTGGCCATGTGATCTTGGGCAATTACTTACCAAGTATTCTCTTGGAGCTTGTTTCTTCACCCTTAAAATGGACAAGATAATTGCATCTATCTCAAAGTGGTATTAAGATGAAATGAGGTTCATCCAATCAACAAATATTGTGTGCATGACGTAATGTTTCTCATAGTTCTGCAAGGTTGGGAAATGCTACCCCCTTTTACATAAATAAACTGAGGTTTAAAGAGGTTAAATTTGTTGTCACATGCTACACTGCTAATAAGCAGGGTGTTCAGATTCAGATCTAACTAGGTTTCTTTTAGTAGCAAAGAATTGGGTGTAGTTACATGACAAAGGCTGTTTGGGCCAGGGGCTAGAACAGAGAGGCGGAAGGACAGATTAAGCCCAGGTTGTGAAGAGCCCTTTATGCTTTGCCAAGGAACATGGGCAACATGTTGGATGAACTGTGAGAAGAGGGAGGCCGTGAAGGGCAGGAAAGGTGGGCACTGCCAGATGGGTGACCCTCAGTCTATAGAAGTGCAGCCAGTCTCTAGGCACACACTCTCCAAGGATGCCTATGGGATCACCAACCCAGGTGGCCTCGTTAATTATTAGATTTGCCTTATGCACTATTGTATTGTGATTTATAATAAGAAATACATGTTAGGTCTTTGCCCCATTCCTGGTACAGAGCCCCTAAAACCCTAAGGATTTCATAAGTATTGAGAGCTATAGAGATGTCTTTGTTACGTTAATGAGGAAGCTTTTGGATTGAGTCTGCCAATGGGGGCTGGTTTGCCAGAACCACACCTGTGATTGGAGTGTTGGAACTTTCAGTTCCTTCCACCACTACTTGAGGGAAGACAGAGGGACTGAAGAATGAGTTCAATCAACAGCAGTCAATGATTTATTCGATCATGCCTATGAAATAAAGCCTCCATAAAAACTCATCTGATGGGAGGATTCAGAGACCTTCTGGGTTAGTGAGCTCAGAGCCTTTCCCCATAACTCGCCCTATGTATTCCTTCCATCTGGCTGTTCTGAGTCATATCCTTTTATAATAAACCAGTAATCTAGTAAGTGAAATGTTTCTCTGAGTTTTGTGAGCTGCTCTAGCAAATTAACTGAACCCGAGGAAGGGTTCTTGGGAACCTCTGATTTATAGCCAGTCAGTAAAAAGCACACATAACAATCTGGGCTTGTGACTGGCATCTGAAGTGATTGGGGTGGGCAGAGGGGCAGTTCTGTAAGACTGAGCCCTTAACCTGGAAATCTGAGGCTATCTCCAGGTACATGGTGTCAGAACTGAGTTGAATTACAGGACACCCAGCTGGTATTACACACTTGCTGATCTAAGAAAAAAGAAAAATGCACACATTGGCATTCATATCCAAATATTATACACTCTTATCATCAAAAATCTATGTTGCTGATGGTTACAGTTCAGTCACCTCTCCATCAACTAACATGCGCATAAACTGACCTCAAGCATTTGAGTAATCAGGGCTCTAAAGTCCCAAACTCCCTTATTCCAAAAAGCAACATGAACTAGCAGCTATGGTAGGAAATTTGGGGTTAGACAGAGCTTGCCTGGAATCTTAGTATCTAGGTGATTTAAGCACAATGCCTAACCTAACTCTTGGGACCTCAGTATAATGGTTCTGGAGTCAGACTACATGGGTTCAAATCTTGGGCTGTGTAACCTCTACTGGCTGTGTAACCTCAGATAAATCATGTATAAGCTCTCTGAGGCTGTTTCCTCATCTGTAAAATGGGAAAGATAGTTTTGCTTTCCTGTTAAAATGATGGAGAAGAAATTATTTAAGTCATACATTCAATAATAGTCACTGAGGACTTTCTACATACTAGTCAGTTCTGATGGTGACAAGACAGACAAGATCCCTGTTCTCACGGAGCTCGCACTGGAGTGGGAGGAAAGAGATGATACACAGATAATTAAAATAACAAAATAACATCAAGCAGTGATCAAACTATAGCTGCTTTGGACACAGAAGGGGAGGTTTGAGCAGAGAGTTGAATAATGATTGAGCAGGGGGAACAGCAAGTGCAAAGGCCCTGAGGTGAAACAGAGTTTAGCATGACTGTAAAAGAAGATAAAAGGCCAGTGTGTCTGGACATACTAAGCAAAGGGTAGAGCAGTGCAAGAGGTAATCGAGGGATGGATCCTGGGAAGTCTCTTACTCTTGTCCGCATTTTGGATTTTATTCAACTTAAAAAGAAAAGACATCAGTGGAGGTTTTTCAACAGAACAATTCTTACCTGAGTGCCATCTATTCTAAAATTCATACACAGAATTTGTTTTAATCAGGTATGGTAAGACACACAGACATGGAAATGACTGTCATCAAGTAAGTTTATACTCAAAAGATCCCTAGAAACAGAAGGCATGTCATGCAGGGCCACATGGGGAAACACCAGAATAAATCAGAAGGCAGAGATGGGAGCGGGCAGAGCCCAGATTCTGTGTGGGAATTCTCACAGGAAGGAATGGGTCAGGCAGGGTAGGTGCAGTGAGTAACTTTGGATTGGATAGTTTAAGTAATTTCAACAGGCTCTAGGCTATAAGGGTGGTCCCTAGTTGTCTAGTACCTGGCCCTGGGGTGATTTAGGGCAGTGGGAACATTAGCTTGGTATGTAAAGAGTTCGATAAAGGAGATGGTTGGAGTTATGGGCTCTGGATTAGCTGGTTTGTGCCTGAACAGAGTTGTTTGCTGTTTCTAGGAATTAACCAGCCCTGGGAGGGACAGTCTCTCTAGAATCCAGGCCCCAAATGCAAGAACATCAAGAATACACAATCAAATATAAGGAAATAATCAAATATCAAATAATCAAATCAAATAATCAAACATAATCAAAATAAAAAAATACAATCAACACACATTCACATAACAAGATTTCCATAAATGATATCTATTAGTATTACCTCTAAGATGAGGGCAATGAAAATTTCTGATAATTATACAATTATACAATGTATGCACGGAACTGAAAATGTAGGAAGTCCTTAAAAGTTTTATTTGTAATAAAAGTGGTGAGAGTGGACATCCTTGTCTTGTTCTTGACCTTAGGGGCAAAGCTCAGAAACAAGACAAAGATGTCCACTCTCACTACTTTTATCTAACTTGGTACTGGGAGTCCTAGCCACATCAATCAGACAACAAAAAGAAATAAAAGGAATCCAAATTGGTAAGAAAGAAGTAAAACTTCCACTATTTGCAGATGACATGATACTTTTAATAGATAACCTAAGAGGGAGCTGGGTGGCTCAGTCGGTTAAGTGTCCAACTTCAGCTCAGATCATGATCTCACTGTTCCCAAGTTCGGGCCCCACGGTGGGCTCTGTGCTGACCTGACCGCTGGGAGCCTGGAGCCTGTTTCAGATTCTGTGTCTCTCTCTCTGTCTCTGCCCCTCCCCCACTCATGCTCTGTCCTTCTCTTACAAAAATAAACAAATATTAAAAAAAATTTTTTTAAATAGACAACCCGAAAGACTCCACCAAAAACCTGACAGAACTGATAAGCAAATTCAATAAAGTTGCAAGATACAAAATCAATGTACAGAAATCTACTGCATTTTTTAAAAAAATTTTTCACATTTATTTATTTTTGAGAGACAGAGACAGAGTGTGAGCAGGGGAGGGGCAGAGAGAGAAGGAGACACAGGCTTCAAAGCAGGCTCCAGGCTCTGCGCAAGCTGTGAACACAGAGCCTGACGTGGGGCTCAAACCACGAACCGTGAGATCATGATGTGATCCAAAGATGGACACTCAACCAACTGAGCCACTCAAGTGCCCCTGCTGCATTTCTATACACCGATAATGAAGCAGCAGAAAGAGAAATTAAGCAATCAGTCCGTTTACAATCACATCAAAAACCAGAAGATACCCAGGAATAGACTTAACCAAAGAGGTGAAAGACCTATACTCTGAAAACTATAAAACACTGATGAAAGAAATTGAAGATGACACAGAGAAATGGGAAGACATTCCATGCTCATGGATTGGGAGAACAAATATTGTTAAAATGTCTATACTACCCAAAGTAACCTACACATTTAATGCAATCCCTACCAAAATATCAACAGCATTTTTCATGGAACTAGAACAAATAATCCTAAAATTTGTATGGAACCACAAAAGACTCCGAATAGCCACAGCAATCTTGAAAAAGAAAAGCAAAGCTGGAGGCATCACAATTCCAGACTTCAAGTTACAGTACAAAGCTGTAGTAATCAAAACAGAATGGAAATAGAACAAAAACAGACACATAGATCAATAGAACAGAACAGAAAATCCAGAAATAAACCCATAATTATACGTTCAGCTAATCTTCATCAAAGCAGGAAAGAATATCCTATGGGAAAAAGACAGTCTCTTCAACAAATGATGCTGGGAAAACTGGACAGCAACATGACAAAGAATGAAACTGGACCACTTTTTTACACCATACACAAAAATAAACTCGAAGATTAACTGGATTAAAGATTCTAAACGTGAGGCCAGAAACCACAAAAATTCTAGAAAAGAATACAGGCAGTAACCTTTATGACACTGACTACAGCAACTTCTTTCTCCTAAAGCAAGAGATACAAAAGCAAAAATAAACTATTAGGACTACATCAAAATAAACAGTTTCTGCACAGCAAAGGGAACAATCAACAAAACTAAAAGGCAAACTACAGAACAGACGAAGATATCTGCAAATGACATCCAATAAAGGGCTAGTATTCCAAATATATGAAGAATTTATAAAACTCAACACCCCCAAAAATTCCAAATTATCCAATTTTAAAACAGGCAGAAGACATGAACAGACATTTCTCCAAAAAAGACATACAGATGGCCAACAGACACAAGATGCTCAACACTTATCATCAGGGAAATGCAAATCAAAACTACGATGAGACATCACCTCACACCTGTCAGAATGCCTAAAATCAACAATACAAGCAGCAACTGGTTTGGGTGAGGATATGAAGAAAAGAAAACCCTATTGCAGTGTTGGTGGGAATGCAAACTGGTACAGCCACTGGGGAAAACAGTATGGAGGTTCCTCAAAAAGTTAAAAATAGAACTACTTTGTGATCCAGCAATCACACTACTAGGTACTTATCCAAACAATACAAGAACACTAATTCAAAGGGTACATGCACTCCTATACTTATAGCACCATTATTTATAATAGCCAAGATATGGAAGCAGCCCAAGTACCCACCTATTGATGAATGGATAAAGAAGATATAATTAAATATTATTCAGCCATAAAAAAGAATGAAATCTTGCCATTTGCAACAATATGTATATGGAACTAGAGTGTAATGGTAAGTGAAATAAGTCAGTCAGAAAAAGACAAATACCATATGATTTCATTTCCATAAGGAATTTAAGAAAGAAACCAACAAGCAAAGAGAAAAAAAATGAGAGAGAGAGAGAGAGAGAGAGAGAGAGAAACAGACTCTTTAATTATAGAGAACAAACTGATGGTTACCAGAGGGGAGACGGGGGGGCGGGCGTAGGAATGGGTTAATTAGGTAATAGGGATTAAGGAGTGCACTTGTGATGGGCACAGGGTGATGTATGGAAGTGCTGAATCATAGTATCATACATCTGAAACTAACAATACTATGTTAACCAACTGGAATTAAAATAAAAAGTTAAAATTTAAAAAAAAACAGTAAAAAGAAAACAAGAAATATAACAAACTATTTTAAAAAGTTTTATTTATTTCCCTTCCTGCTATAACATATTTTGACCTCAGTGCTACATTTAGACCAGAAAATACCCCAGAGCATATGGATTCTTACCTGCATCTTAAACTGAGAACAAAATTCCCATCCACCCTCCAAAATGCAAGCCAGCCCTGGCAACTGATTAAAAAATAAAAAAAGGGTATTCACCATTGTAAATGTTGCTATCATGCTTAAACCTCCCAATAGTCACTTTTAAAGCAGCCATGAAAAAGAATAAGGGAAAAAGAATAAATGTATTGCAGGTATCCTATGGACCAAGCATTGTGTAAGGCAATATACCATTGCAGTGTTTCCCCAAATATAGTCACAGGAGATGCTATGTCTGAATGCTGTGCACCCCTACCCTCTGCCCCCCCACACACACCAAATTCATATGGTGAAATCCTAACCCCCAAAGATGATAGTGTTAGGAGGTGAGGCCTTTGGGAGATGATGAGGTCATGAGGGTGGAGCCTCATGTATGGGATTCGTGCCCTGATAAAGGGACCTCACGAAGCTCCCTAGCCCCTTCTACCATGTGAGGACTCCGTGAGAAAGCTCTGGCCATGGACCAGGAAGTAACTCCTCATCAGCCACTATGATGAATCTGCTGGCTCTGCCATCTTAGACTTCCCAGCCTCCATATAGAAATAAATGTGTGTGGTTTTTAAGCTACCCACTCTGAGGTATTCTGTTATAGCAGCCTTGAACAGACTAGGACAAGAGACCATGGAGAATATAATTTTAAAGGTTCCTAGACCCAGTATTAAGTAACACTGAATCACATGGTGAGCAGTCCATCCCTTGCCCATCTTTCTAATTACATCAAGGGAAAGTCTCAAGTGGGTGCTAGCATGTCTTTAACACTTCTCTACCACTTGCTAATCTCTCCTTTCAATGAAGAATGAACAAGCCTTAGACTCAGAGCCTTGGTAGGCTACAGTACTAGCTAAAATTTTAATGACATTGTTGTTTTTTACCCCATGATTCTTTAAATGATTTCCTTTTTTAAAGAACAAGAGAAACTACCCTGCCTATACATGATAAAAATTAATTTTAAAATAAATTTTAAATATCTAAAGAGCAATATCATGTTAATAATATAGTACATGTGGCAAAAATCATACACATGTACTCAAACGGCTAAATTTCAGCAAGAGCTGAGTTACTTCTTTTATCCTAATAGCAACCCTGTGAGGTAGATGCCATTTTTATCTCTAGTTTACATATTGGAATCTGTGACGCAGATAGGAAAAGTAAGGCAGCCAAAGTCAGACAGGCCTTTTCAACCCAATTCTACCTAGCTGTGAAATTTGAAATCTCACCATGCTGACTGATCATGGTGTTTGTTATCAGAATTAGAAGTTGTCAAATTGGGAAAGCCTCTGATGCATCTCTTAAGAAAACTCCAGTGGCACTTGGGTGGCTCAGTCAGCTCAGGCCAGGATCTCACAGTTATGAGATCGAGCCCTGCATTGGGCTCCGCACTGAGCTTAAGATTCTCTCTCTACCTCTCCCTCTGCCCCTCCCCTGTGCACGTATATACACACTCTCTATCTCTTAAAAATAAAAATAAAAATAAAAATAGGGGCGCCTGGGTGGCTCAGTCAGTTAAGCATCCGACTTGGGCTCCGGTCATGATCTCACGGTTTGTGAGTTCAAGCCCCACGTCGGGCTCTGCGCTGACAGCCCAGAGGCTAGAGCCTGCTTCGGATTGTGTGTCTCCCTCCCTCTCTCTCTGCCCCTCCCACACACACTCTCTCTCTCTCTCAAAAAATACACATTTATAAAAAAGTTAAAAATTTAAAAATCAAAATTAAAATTAAAAAAATAAAAAGTTCCAGTGACTGCTGGCTTTAGAAATTAGCTTCCAGGTGTATGGCTAACCCTCACCTGCAAACACTTGGGCAAGCACTCAATTCTCTCTCCAAATCTCCTGCATCTTCTCCTCCCACAGCATCAGCTACAGAGAGGCAGAGTGGCACTAGAACCCAACGTTGCACTGTTAATTGGTCTCTTAGGTCAGTAATGTGGAGTCCCCGGGATGACAGTGCTGTTCCAGGGAAGACAGTGTTTGATGCTCAGGTATTCAGGACATTCTGAAACTTTCCTGATCAGGACAGTTCATTCCTCTGCCCCTATCTAGCCTGGACCAGCCACTAGATAGACTACCTGCTGGCCTTTCTAGCTGCTCTGCTTCTCTCTTCGTTGCTGCTTGGCAGAATCCGCCTTATCTGTACATTGATGAGTCATGCTTTCTGTACATTTCAATGTTTTATCCCTGTGGGGAAGATTCTGCTAAGTACCTTCACTCTCACTGCTCTTAATACCTCATGCTTCTCTGTTAGGACTATTTCTGAGGCTCTTAAAGAAAACTGAACTTTTCAGTAGTTGGAGTGCAGTGGTTGGAGAAAGGGAAAAAAAAGGCTCCAGGATGGGGGGGAATGTTCTTGTGATAACCTGGCTAGAAAGAATATTCAAAACAACTTAACCATCTATTCTAGATGCTATACAGTATATGAGAATTCTTGACCTCTGAAATTATACAAATCAGAGGAAACTCATACAATCCATACACAGGAAGTCATAACAAGTTACTGGTCATGCCTCTTCTGAAGCCAGTTGTCAATTATGCAGGGAGTGGCATGAGACTAAGCATTATCAAAATTGCCTTTATGTTCAAGCTGTGGTATCAATGCAGTGTGTGATCATGGGCGCCTCACTTAACTTCCCTGGACCTCAATTCTCTCATCTGTAAAATACAGGAATTGTTAAGAATCATCTCTGTGGGTATCACAATTCTCAAACACTAGGTAATCATGTGGGTCCTTTGCTTGCTGTCTCCAGGCCATGGATTTCCCATGTGTAAAATGAGCTAATTAAGCTCTGACCGCTTCACACAGATAATGATGAAGATTAAAATAAAATGGTGTACATGGCTATATTTGTTAAAAGTAAAGGTCCATCAGTTTTGAAGTGTTACTGTAATAACAACAAAGATCACTGGTGGATGGATGAATGTCCTTAAGTTGCTAGGAACAGAATCCTTCTCTAACTTAAATAAATGGGAGGGGTTTTTTTGAGAAGTACTCCTCACTTCTCTACAGAGTCTTATCTAGACTATCCTTATGTTTTTTGGATTTTTAAAAATTATTTTAAGAACATTTAACATAAAATCTACCCTTTTAATAAGATTTTAATTGTATAATGCAATACTATTAACTACAGGCATGATGTTAAAGGTAAGATTTCAAGAACTTATTCATCTTGCATAACTGAAGCTTTATGCTCCTTGAGTAGCAACTCTACATTCCCCCTCCCCCAGCCCCTAGCAATCACCATTCTACTCTACTTCCATGAGTTTGGCTATTTTAGATACTTCATGTAAGTAGAATCATGTAGTATTTGTATTTCTTTCTGTGACAGGCTTATCTCACTCAGCATAGCGTCCTCAAGGGTTATCCATGTTGTCACATTTGGCAGAATTCCTTTCTTTTCTAAGGCTGAATAATATTCCATTGTATGTATATACTACATTTTCTTTGTCCAGTCACCCATGGATGGATATTCAGGCTGTGGCCACATCTTGGTGATTATGAATAATGCTGCTATTAACTTGGGAGTGACAAGGTACTCAAGGGCTCACAGAGAAACCAGGAACCATAGATCTGAGAACAGGCAGGAAACAAGAACTACAAGAACGGCTCCAGAGCAGTCCTCATGGAGACGAAGGAAATCCAAACTCTTCTCCTGCCCTTGTTTCACTTATTCAAGTTTCTGAGCCCCAGAAAACAGAATCTAATGGCCAAGTTTAGAACACCTGCCTTCCCACCCATGACAGTCCTGAGTCAGAGGATCTGGCCCCTTCTGTTTCTGTGAATGAGTGGCAAGTACCAGAATTTGCTCTCTTTCTGAGACTACACCAGGTAGAGAAGATCGCTCTCCAAAAGGAAATCAAACCTGCTGGGAAGGGGAATAAGATTCTGCATAGCTCCTGAATATCAAATAACTACCACTCAGAGATTACTTAAATGCTTAAATAATCACAGTATATGATTTTTTTTTCTTACTTTCCACCATTACATGTTTCCCTGCCTGATGGAGACAGGTAGTTTTGTGAAAGTGGTTTTATTTCTTTCTTCCATCTCCTCTCTCTCTTCTCTTTCACCCCTTCTCCCCACCCCTTCTCTTTCTGTCCGTCTCCTCTTTTCTCTCCCCCAACTCACTCCTGTTGGGTAACGTAATAGGAGCAGAGTCTTAAAGGATACTCATGAGTCTTCTGGGTCTCTGAATCAAAGAGAAAAGGCTGCTTTCTTCATGC
Source organism: Cryptoprocta ferox (assembly GCA_028646485.1). NCBI lineage: Eukaryota > Metazoa > Chordata > Mammalia > Carnivora > Eupleridae > Cryptoprocta > Cryptoprocta ferox. Next base: position 14,710,803 of record CM053564.1, on the reverse strand, counting down.
TTCAACCTCCTGGTCAATTACACCTCCTTCAATCTGCCATACAGGTGGATACAAGTAAGACACATATACATACACAGATACTTGCCCCAACCCTCGCCTCCCTCTTCCTTTTAGGCAGAGGCCCTTTTTCCTTCACCTCATCCTCCGTCATAGTTCACCTCTTGATGAAATTTGCCCACAGGCAACTTGGACCCTTTCTTCCCCCACTGGGCTGCAGGGGAGAGAGGCATGCGACTGTGGAAATATTCTCTTCCTGATCTGTGTCAGTTCCTGACCACCTCAGCAGGTCAGTGACAAGCAACAAAAGACTTTACCCAAATTCTATGAGAAGTGGTGAATGGTTGTTACAGGAAGCTCTGGAATGGATGGATTCTCAGCAGCTCACCAAGATGCCCTCAACCACAAGCCATGCATGTGGAGTAAAACAAACACAGCAGAGAAACGCAATGCTACAGTTCTTATTGGAAAGCAAACAAGGGCCTGCAGACAAAGACAAACTGGTAAAAGCTCTAGCAAAGCTGGCCAAGGTCAGTGGAGAACCAGGAACATGAGGAGAAATGTCAGATACTATTTTGACAGCCTAATAGCAGGGAAGGAATTGTCTTCTGCAACAACCCCAAGGCTGAATTTGTAAACAACTGCAATTCTACCAGAAGATGTTGGTTTTGACAATCACTTGTAATAACCTACGTGCCCAAGACACAGTACACAAGATATTTTTTCCTATATTTTACTATGAAAATTTTCAAGGATACATAAAAACTGAAAGAAGTTTACAGTGAAAACTCATATGCCCATGACCTAGATTCTACTATTAACATCTCCCTGGGTTAACACATACCTATCCATTCTGTTATCTACTTATCAATCCATCTGACTTTTTGATATACTTCACAGTGTATCATGTCACCTCAGAGCTTCAGCATGCACATCACTAACTAGAGTTCAGTATTTGCTTATGGCACATGCAGAAGATATTTCTAACATAAAAAATAAAACACAGGAATTAAGGAGAGGGAAGGATGAATGGGTGAGGCACAGAGGATTTTTACGGCAGTGAAAATACTCTTTATGATGCTGTAATAGAGGACCCATGTTCTTATACATTTGTCCAAACCCACAGAATGTACAACACCAAGAGCAAACCCTACTGTAAATGATGGGCTCTGGGTGATAATGATCTGTCATCCATTGTGACAAATGTACCAGTCTGCTGGGGGACACTGATAATGAGGGGGCCTGTGTATGTATGCAGGCAGTGGTTTTATGGAATCTCTATACTTCCCACTCAATTTTGCTGTGAATCTAAAAATGCTCTAGGGGCGGCTGGGTGGCTCAGTCAGTTAAGCATCGGGTCATGATTTCACAGTTCGTGGGTTCTAGCCCCGCGTCAGGCTCTGTGCTAACAGCTCAGAGCCTGCAGCCTGCTTCGGATTTTGTGTCTCCCTCTCTCTCTCTGCCCCTCCCCCACTCATGCTCTGTTTCTGTCTCAATAATAAATAAACATTAAAAAATTAAAAATGCTCTAAAAAAGTCTATTCTTTCTTTTTATAAATAAAGTCTATTTTTTAATTAAATAGATAATTGAAAATTAAATAAAACATATGACCTATCTCTAACAGAGGATCAGCAAACGGGCTGAACTCAGCTTGCAGACATGCGTTGGTTTTGCCTGCCCAGCATCTATTCTCATTCCTCCTGTTAAAGAATCCCAAGCTTCTTTTGAATAAATGGTCCACCTTCTCTCATAATCCATGTGGTTTAGGAAGAACTGATCGCTTCTCTTGGCTCCATCACTGGGCCCATGAGCCCCTTTGGCCAATCAATGCAGTGCTGGTTGGCTACAGAAATCCAATTCAAATGGTGAGCTGCGTTGAGACAGGCACATGGGTCCCACTGGTCCGCTGAGAGCCTTCCCCAGGACGGTCCCTGAAATTCTCTTTCAGCTCAGGTTACTAATCCAATAGGATAAATCCAGGGATGCTGCTGTGCTAGTGTCCATCTTTTTTATGAGGTTGTAAGAAGCTGCTTAAGAATGCAGCTAATCCAAAGCAAAGCAGAGCCCACAGGTAGAAAGGGACAGGTAATTTATGCTCCTGGATCCAGCCAGGCATAAAGTCCAACAAACTTCTTTATTTTTCAGTTATGAGTTAATACATTCCTTTAAAAAAACTGAACAGTTTGGTGTACTTGGGTGGCTCAGTCAGTTAAGCATCTGACTTTGGCTCAGGTCATGATCTCACAGTTTCTGAGTTCATGCCCCACATTGGGTTCTCTGCTGTCAGAGAAGAATGTGCTTTGGATCCTCTGTCCCCCTTCTCTTTCTGCCCCTCCCCTGCTTGTTTCCTCTTTCTCTCTCTCTCTCTCTCTCTCTCTCTCTCTAAATAAATAAATAAATAAGCTTAAAAAATAAAAAATAAATAGTTTGAGCTTTTTTTCTATTCATTTCAATAAAAAGAATCCTGGCAAATAGTTACAATGGGATTCACATCCAAGTCTGGGTTCAAGGCCTCAACTGTTAAGTTATGCTACAGTTAGGTCTTGCACTGAAAATTCAAAGAAGATGGAAACTTACCCTGCACACAAGGTGATGTGAATCCAGGAAGTATAGGTAACAAGTATAAAAGATGGGTCTCAGTGTCAGGGAGGTGCCAGGGGACTTTGAAAAGCTTGGAGGACAAGGTGACCCCTAAGATGAGCCTTGTAGGGGTGCCCGGGTGGCTCATTCAGTGGAGTGTCTGACTTCAGTTCAGGTCACGATCTCACACAACATGGGTTTGAGCCCCACGTTGACAGCTTGGAGCCTGGAGCCTGCTTCAAATTCTGTGTCTCCTTCTCTCTCTGTCCCTCCCCCACTTATTCTCTTTCTGTCTCTCTCTGTCTCTGTCTCTCTCAAAAATAAACAAATTAACATTAAAATAAAAATTTAAAAAAAAGAGGAGCCTTGTAAAGTGATGAGAAAACAGAGGACAAGTTACACTTTTATGGGAGACAGGGGACAGAGCAGGTCACCAGAGTCGTCCTAAGGGGCTCCAAGCCCTTTTCACCAACCTTCCCATCCAGAACAATCTCAGTCATAATCAATGTGTGTGTCTCTCTCCCTATCAATCTATTTATCTGTATTCTCTGTACCTCTCTCCACATCTCTGTCTCTCTTTTTTCCTGTCTGTCTCTCTCTGGGTTTCTCTCTGGGTCTCTCTCTCTGTCTCCCTCTCTCTCTCCCTCCCCTTCTTTCTCCTTCCTTTCTTCACGCAGTCACTCCCCTCGCTTCTGGGATGCAGCCCCCCCCATCATCAATACCACCCTAGTCTAAGCCACCATCATTTCTCAGATGTCCAACCTGACAGCCTCATAACTTGTCTTCCCACCTCCATTCTTGCCTCCCTTCCATCAACTGTCCACCTCCCTGACAAATCAAATATTTTAAAATGAAAATCTAATCATGGTACTCCTCTGCTTAAAACCACGGATAAAGACCAAACTCCTCAACACAGCCTACAAGGCCCTTCCCATTCTCTAACCACATCCAGTTTCATGCACCCACCCTACTCACTGCACCCCAGCCTCCCTGGTCTTCCAGTTCTTCAAAGAGTCCTTCTCTATCTCACCTGAGCCTTTGCACTTGCACTCTTCTCTCCTTGAGATGCTCCTCTCACCCCCAGCCGCACAGCCCTTTACCTAATTAACCCTTATTCATCCTTTACTTCTTATCTCAGATTCAAATATCACTTCCTGAGAGAAGTCTTCCCTGATTGCCAGACCACATCAGATCTCACTGGTACATGTTCTCTCATTCGTTTGACTTTTTCTTTATAGCACTTAGACAAGTTTAGAAGTTTGTGTGTGTGTGTGTGTGTGTGTGTGTGTGTGTGTGTGTGTGTGTGTGTATTTGATGGATTGATTCATGCCTAGGTCTTGTACTTAAGATGCAGGAAATCAGAGACCATGTCAACATCTTCAAACAACTTCATACCCAGAATTTAGTACAGTGGCTAGTGCACACTTACAGTTTGTTACAGTCCTTACCACTCCCTGTTGCATTCCCAACTCAAAGTTGTGTAGGTTACAATTTATGTTACCTTTGTGCTATTGTTTTTCTAGAAAAAAGAATTATTACTTTAGACTACTGCCTCTATCAAAAGGTAAAGAAATGAAAGCTAGACCAAGAGGGTCAAGTAGTTCCAGGAAAATGGGAGACAGCATTTTTCTTTATGGAAGTAAAGAATGTACGATAAATAGTTCTGTCCCACTTATGTTTATTTCCTGTCCAGGTTTATAGGCATTTGAATTTTCAACAACTTACCCTAACATTATTCATATATTTCTTTTATTTATTTATTTGTTTGTTTATGATATCTGACTCTTGATCTCAGTCAGAAACTCAGGTCATGATCTTACGGTTTCGTGAGTTCCAGTCCCACATCGGGCTCTGTGCTGGCAGTATGGAGCCTGCTTGGGATTCTCTCTTTCTCTCTCTCTCCTCTCTCTCTACCCATCCTCCACTTGTGCTGTTTCTCTCGTTCTCAAAATAAAGAAATACTCATTAAAAATTTTAGGATTTATTTCTGGACATCCACCTGCCACTAGGTATGTTTTTGGCACTGGGAATACAGTGGATAAGGCAAATGAAGTCCTTGCCCTGAGTCACAGTGCCTGCATTACAGTGTGCATTATAGTGTGACAGTTTCCTGTTGTATATCTGTCCTTCCACTAAGTAGAAGTGGTTCCAGCACTAGCTCTGGAGCCAGACAGCCTTGGACCTAATCCCAGCCAGGCGGCCTTGAGCAACTTACTAAACTTCTCTATACCTTGGTTTCCTCACCTGTAAAATTGAGCTAATAGTGTTATTGTGTGGATGTAACGAGTTAAGACACAGCTGTCTCATCATAAACCCCTAGCAAATGTTATCTTTTATTTCCTACCTCTGTACCTTAAGCAGGCTTCATGGGTCTTGTGCCCTGTGCAGCCACACAGCGCCCCATACTTAAAAGCTTGGTTTAATGCTCTGCTGTTGCTGCCCTCAAATTCGTAATTTTTGAACAAGGGGCCCTGTATTTTTATTTTTGCATTAGGCCCTGCAATGATGCAGCCAGTCCTGAACAACACACATTAAAGCTCAGTAAATGTTGAGAGAATGAATCCGTGAATGAATTTAGTCAACCAGTGTTGATGCTCAAGTATGCCACTGTCTTATAAAGCCAGTCGAGTGGCTCAGCCCTTGAGCAAAATTCAAATGACTTTGTTGTTGACTCATCCCGTCCCTTCCCTGGTACAGAAAGCCTGACCTAGGACCTTAAAGTTCTTCTCATCTAACCCACCCATTTCCCAGGAAACTGTGACCTTGACAGGCTGTCAAAGTTCTCAATGGAGCCAGAAGTGAACCCCATAGCATTCCCCATTCTCCAGTTCATAGTCTGCACAACTCCCACCTCTCTACTCCCTCTCTTCCTGCTCAGCATCCCTGGAACAAGACACACCTGGTTTCCTTCATCCCATTTTACAGATGGGGAAATAGAGGCTCAGAAAAAAATAAGGTCCATCAAGATTCCCCATGCAGCCCTATTCCTTTGCCCAGCCAAGTTTCTAGTTTTATAAAGAGTTTTCAAAAAAAAAAAAAAAAAGAGTTTTCAACTAGATCCCCAGAATCCAAACCACACAAATTATTTTTAGAGTGGCTAATCAGACATGATAATTACATGCTAAATCTGAGACTGAGCCCCACAACCCTCACAGTATCCCATGTTCTGACACTCTGGTCTGCGAAGACAAGCAAACATACACTCATCTCCCCATGCCCTGGCTGTCCTGGGTCAGTGGTTGCTGGGGCCTTTCATTCTCTCAATGTTTAATGAGAATCTGCGACATGCAGGTACTATGTAGACACTGGTGATACAACTGTGAATAAAACAGACAAAAAGCCCTGACTCTCTAAGAGGGGAAATAGATAACGAAGAAACTAATTAAATAAACTGTATATGGTAGGACCATGGTGCTAAGGACTATGGAGAAAAAATAAGAAGGAGGGGCAGAGGAAGTGAGCATTTGGGAGGGCAAGAGTGGAGATTTCAATTTTAAATAGGACTGATTGGGAAAGTCTTGAAGAAGGTGAAGAAGCAGGTTAATACAGCTTTCTGCAGACAGAAGGAACAGACAGTGCAAAGCCCTGAGGCATTATCCTTGATTCACAATGTTGAGAGATCCCTGAATAGACTGGGGCACTTAGTCACACCATACACACTCCCCCTCCCAGCGCCAGCTTCTCATCTCAGTTTTGTTGCCTGTAGACAAATCTAATCTATACGGTTTTGAACCATTATGTACTGAACTTCTGCAATGGTACTGCTTTGTTTATCAACAGAGTAGTGTTTCTGTTTTGTTTTTGTTTGGGGCAATCACATTTAAATGACAGAGTTCACAACAAAATTTCAATATCCAACTTGGCTTGAGATATCAGACCTGTGCTCACTGGGCCCATATGACTCTTTGTAATAATCTGTCCCTTTAGGGGGGTACAAGCCCTCCTATTCACCACAGACCCAGCCAGACCCAGCCAGACCCAGCAGATCCCTCCCTTATGCAGAATGCATGGTCCTGATGCATTGTAGTTTACCACCACCTCCACCCCCATCACCTGCCTTGGAAAGCCCCTAACAATCATGAGCACTGGACGCATGCCCCTTGCTGGGCATGAGAAGCAGGGGTCTCCTCCATCTTGAGAGAGCTGAAAGAGGCTGGGGAGAGCCCCATCAGTTCCTTCTCCCCAAGAATGGATGTGGGTGGGGAGGGGTTGGGAAGCAGAGAGAGAGAGGTCTTCGGCTTCTGTGAGTTCATCACATGCTCTTGCATTGATCCCCTGGAAATGCTTCTCCTCCTACTTCTGCAGAATCTAATTCTCATGCATGCTGTCTTGAGGCCTGATTTCTCTCCCCACCCAAACCTGTTGTGGCCTTTAGAAGAGCTACACTGGGAACTCTCCACCCTCCTACACTAACGAAAAGGGGGGTGTCTATTCACTACAAATTTGCAAGATTGCCCAGGTCCCACCTGCTTACCTCTCCTATACTTCTCGCAACTTTCAAACACTAAACCACCCTCATATGATGCCCATGTGGGTTTATGTGTGTTTGGGTTATCACGTGAGTGTGATCTTTGTGCATGTTGATTAGTGTGCTCCTTTGTTTTCACCTGTCTCGCTGAGGGATGAGAGGGCCTCCGAGTGCCAGTGAGAATGTGTGCATTTGCACCGGGTATTGTGTGTCTTTGTGTGAGCATGGGCGAGTGTATCTGTGAGTGGCTGCAACATCTTTACTCCTGACAGAAAGTCTCCGTGGCAAGCTTCTCTTGGCCAGCCTGCATCCTCTTCAAAGGTACTCCAGCTCAGGGACAGTCCACCTCTGGTGTTCCCCAGAATCAACACACGCACCGAGATGCACGCACACTTCCTTTCAAGCGCTGCTCCTCAGGCCCAGGAGAACCGATAAACCTGGAGCATCCTCGCTTCCATAGCCTCCTCCCCACCCCCCCACCCCCATCCTCCGATGCCCTGACTGGAGAATCCCCTACATGGAGATCGACTTGGAGCATTGGCAATGGGGAAGAAAAGTGGCTGGGAGGAGAATCGACCAAGGCAAACTGAGGACACGCTGGAGGAGTAACGAGACGCTGCGGGAGAAGCAGATCCCACCCACACCACGCCCCTCCCGCAGGGGGTGGAGAAGGGGTAGCTTGTTGCCACCCCCATCTTCCCAGGTCTCACTGTTCTCCTCAAACTAGAGCTGTGAGAGGCAGCTGGGACCCCCTCCTCCCATGCATCCCCCTCGCCCCACCATCCGCGTCCAGGCAGCTGATTGGCTGCGGGGAGCAGCGTCCCAGCTCCCCGTCTCCGAGGCGGGAGCTGACCGGGTCCGAGGTGGGAGGCGCACGAATCGGCTCTGGGAGCCCCTCCCGAGTCCCTGTGCCCGGCACCCCGTGCCCTACACGACGACCGTGCCAGGACTCCAGGCGGGCAGGTGCAGAGGGAGCAAAGGGGACCGCGGCCAAAGGTAGAAGCAAGTCCTGTGGAAAGAGAGGCGCTGCTGCTCCAGCTGCTGCCTCCACCGCCGCCGCCGCCACCGAACCGGCGTCCTGAGCGGGGCTGGCAGGCCAGGCGCAGAGACGACGGGAGCGAGGGGCGAGCTCATGGAGCACACGCACGCCCACCTCGTAGCCAACAGCTCGCTGTCCTGGTCCCCCGGCTCGGCCTGCGGCTTGGGCTTCGTGCCCGTGGTCTACTACAGCCTTTTGCTGTGCCTCGGTTTACCAGGTGAGGGGCGTGAGGGAGAGGGAGGAAGCCGGGAGCCCCAAGTGCGAGCGACCCTGCCTAGAAGCCCCAGGCCTAGACATCCACGCCGTGTGATCCCTGGCGCCCCCTCGGAAAAAGTTTAAGCCTTAAGGGCTGCGGACATTTCCAAACTGGGGGGAAAGGAAGTTGCTGTGGCCTGGTGGGGACTCGGGGGTGTGTGTGTGTGTGTGTGTGTGTGTGTGTGTGTAGCATGCATGGCAGGTGATGGGCATGGTATATGTGCTGGTGTGTGTGCGCGTGGATTCGAGTATTTGCATGCGCATCTGAAGGGATCCGCATCCCTGAGGGTGTCCAGTGGGGGCTGTGTGTGTGTGTGACTTGACCGCACGTCCTGACAGAAAGCTTTGTGGGGTCTTCACTTCTCCTGTGCCCCCCCCCACATCCACTCCAGCCCGAGAAAACCTCTGCTCCTCTCCCCCACCGCGTGTCACCCCTGATTCGAGGTGAAGCTAGAGATTCTGATGCCCAGCACTCTTTCTCTGGGGCTGCTGGGATGAAGCAAGGGATGAGCCCCTGTGACCCCCTAAGAGAGGAAAGGGTCTCCAGGGAGGCTAGGAAGAGTCAGGATAGGTCTGAGACCATGCCTTGGCCAGGGTAAGGGTCCAGAGACCCACAGGCTTCAGAGGCTGCCACTTCAGGGGGTCACAGTCTCCTTGAGGACATTCCTTGCCCCCTGGCTTTGCTTCCCTGCCCACCTGTCCTGGGCAGCTAATGACTGCTGCGGATGTCCGGCTGGTCCCACATCTTAACGTCCTCTCCAAAGTGTGGCTGAGACTTGTGCTGAATTCCTGAAGAGAGCTGAGCTGCTTGGGGCTGACGGGGGTGGGGGGGTGGGGTGCTTGCTGTTTGAGAGGGGGAGGGGGTTCCTGGGGCTCCAGCTTGAGATAGCCCCTTCTTCCAGAGTGCCCCTGAGACAGTCTATATGGCAGAAAGATTCCTAAAGATCCCTTGCAAGCAGGCGAGAGAGGGACAAAAGGAAACAGAAAGAGAAAAAAATCCAACGTACAGCCTAGAATCACAGCATCATCTACCCTGTCATTCCGCATCCTGGGATCCTGGGAACTTGGGAGCTGGATTTCTGAGAGCCTTGCTGAAATGTCCTTTTCAAAACATTCAACTTGGTGGTCAGGGCCCTTGATAAGGTTGTTTATATAAATTCCCCCTCCCAAATTTTGGAAGGAACAAGAAAACATAAGTTTACAATCACCAAGCCTCTCCCCCAGCGAGTGATGAGGTTTTTATTACTCACTAATCATTCTGGCTGCCCTGGGAGAGACGCTCAGCCTCTGATTCGCCCTGCTGGGGCAGCAGCACGTGTCCTATAATTACCTTGAGCAGGAATTGATTTTAGTCCAGTCCCCACCTCCCTGTCAGCCCTCCTGAGCCTCTCCCAGAGCTCTCTTTTAGGGAGTGAGTTTTTGAGGAGGTTGGTTACTGGTGACACTTGCTGAACCAGAGAAGTGATAGCAGCCCCCTTTTTCCCTTCAGCTTTCAAATCAGAATCTGTCCGACCCCTCCACCTTCACCCCTCCATCTCCTCTGCTGACCAAAGAAGTCACTCTCAGGCTCTCCTTCTGAAAAAACCTTTAAGGGACAGAGATATAAAGATGGGGAGGCTCCAAGGGCCCAGAGCAGAGACATAAGGATGAGAAGAACCGGGGAAAGCTCAGACCTTCAAACACCTCAAGGTGGAAAACAAGATACCTCACATCTTCACAGCATAACCCCTATGCCAGACAGGGCCTTCCTGACCCATAGCACTGGCACCCATTGTGTGCCAGGCAGTGCCAGGCACAGGCTCATCAATTTGAGCCCAGGGTTAGGAGACAGAGAGGGATTGGATGAGAACTTGGAGGGCACTGACAGGTTCTTATGTGACTAAATTTGTGACTACCTACTGTGAGTCAAGTGCTAAAGAGGTGCCTAAGGGACTGCAGGAGCTCACAAGTGAAGCTTGTGGTGGATGCAGAAGGACAAAGCATTCTGGAAAAGGATGACTGAAGAGGGCAGGCTTGCAGGAAGATGATGGGGTGATAAGTGATTTGTTAACTGCTTGCAAGGTAGTTCAAAGATGAAATCCTTAAGTCATTCTCTTAGAACTATAAGGGCAGGCAATTATGTCCTAGTGACTAAGAATGCAGACTATAGAATGAAGCAGAACTGGTTGTTAACATGTGGACCTTCTGTGTCTCTGTGCCTCAGTTTCCACATCTGTAAAACAGGCATTAGGACAGCAGCTACCTCCTGGAATGATGGCAAGAAGTAAAGACGTTGATGGAGATGATGGTGCAGGTTAAGTGCTCAGCTCAGTGCCTGCCACACCACAAACTGACTGATTGCTGCTGTGACACTGCAGTTGTGGTCATCACGAAGCTGATCTGGTTGTAAGGGGAGGGGCTGCTTGGCATGGGAGCCAGAGAAGGGACTGGGAGAAAAGCACTTAGCTCAGCTCCTTATCCCTCCTGCTGAGCTCACTACGGTATTCCCCCTCCCCACCCCCAGCCACCAGCAATTAGCAAACCCTCATTACCCTGCTGCTGACCGGGATGCACAGCTATACTGGGTGTAAAGTAACAGACCACAGAGCTTGGTAATATTGTTGAAAACTGAGATTTTAATTGAATCACTTTTCCTGGCAGTGGACTCACCCCCATTTCCAAATTCTCACAGTGGTGATTGGAAACATGGGTAGAAACTGAGGGGTGGATGGGGAGTGGCTGTTTGGCAACAGGGGAGCTAGTAACTAGGAGAAAGCACAGATGTTTCTTACCACCTTCAGTCTCTAGACTGAAAGGAAGAGCTTGGGAAAAGCCATGTGGTCCAATCCCCCTGCCTCTAGGAATCACCTCAGACAATCTAACTTAACTGCTTTAGAGTGGGACCAGGGGGGCCTAATGTGAAGTATGGGCAGAGCTCTGTCACTTAAGAATTCTTAACCTTTCTGTACCATAATTTTCCCCACTTGTAAAATGGGGTAACAGGAGTACCTACTACCCACACAGATAATGTATATTAAATAAGATCATCTATATAAAAATGGCTTAGCACAGTGCCTGGACTGAGGAAAGTACTTATTAGTGCCTTCTGTGCACAGGATCTTTTTCTATGCTAAATGCTTAGATTGCTGGACTTAATTCCCACCACATCTCTATGACCTGTACATGTCCCTGCACCCATTTTACAGATGAGCAAACTAAGGTTCAGACAAATGGAGCATTCTGTCCACAGTGACACAGTCAAACCAGTGTATAAACACCTGCTCCTTCCAGTGTACCACAGTGCCTTCATTATTGCCAGGAAGTTCTTTTAACTAACTCCAGTCCTTCATGCCATGTGCCCAGTGGAGAACACTGGTGTCCCAGCTGTTCCTAAAACTACATCTCTTTTCTCTTCCTTTTACATAAGCAAGATGTTTCTAGTGTTTCCAAATGCATACAATAAGCCAGCAAAGCTAACAAGGTATAGTTGGGGGCCCTGATGGGACCAACTTGGACAAGATGGTCCAAAGCAGAAGGCAGTGCAGGAAGAAGAGATGAGCCTTATGCCTGAGGGAAGAGAGCGGCAGGGAAGACGGGTGAGCCTGGCTGATAAGGAAAGAGCAGCACAAAATTAAACTGAGATATGAAAGATATTTTTTAAATTTTACCTTCTAAAAGGCACCAGGGATGTTACAGGAGACAAGGTAAGGAAGACGATGCCTGACACCACACACAGCCCAGCAGATAGGCGCATTTCTGGAACTGCCATGTGAGGATTGGAATCCCTGCCTGTGAGGGTCGGTGCACAATGAAGGAGATGATAAGTCTGTCACCCGGCAGATAGACAGTGCTTTGACACACGGTAGTTCCAGTTATTGCTAACAAGAGGTGGGAAAATGGAGACTAGCAAGCTGGACTGAGCCCTCAGATGCATTCTCTTTCGAGAACCTACAAAACATCTTTCAAGAAAATGTAGTAAACACGTTAAGAGTCCAAGGTCTGGAGACAGACCTCTGGGGTTTGAGTCCTGGCTTTGCTATTTATAAGCTGTGTAACCTTCGGCGAGTAACTTTAACTACGCTGTGCCTCAGTTTCCCCATTTGTAAAATGGGATGATGATAATAACGGCACATACCTCATAGAGCTGCTGTGAAAATTCAGTGGGTTATACATTTAACACAATGTCTGCACACAGTAAGCACTCCATAAGTCATTTTTTTCATCATTTAAAAATTAAGAAAATTAAGGAAAAATTCTCAACTTGTTTTATGACACCAGCTTTACCCTAATACCAAAGCCAGACAAAGACGTTATAAGAAAACTACCAACCAATATTCCCCGTGAACACAGACACAAAAAATCCTCAACAAAATATTCCAAATCTAACTCAGGAACATATACGAATGATAATAAACCAAGATAAAGTTAGGTTTATCCCATGAATGTAAGGGTGGCTCAACATTTGAAAATCATTCAGTGTGATCCACCATATTAAAAAACCTAACAAAGGAAATCCCTGTGATCTTCTCAGTAGATATAAAAAAAAGTATTTGACAAAATTTAACATCCATTCATGATACGAATTCATCAAACTAGAGAATTTCTTTAACCTGATAAAGGGCATCAATAAGTAACCTATAGGGGCGCCTGGGTGGCTCAGTCGGTTAAGCATCCAGCTTCGGCTCAGGTCATGATCTCACGGTTCGTGGGTTCAAGCCCCGCATCAGATTCTGTGGTGACAGCTCAGAGCCTGGAGCCTGCTTCAGATTCTGTGTCTCCCTCTCTCTCTGACCCTCCCTTGCTCACGCTGTCTCTCTCTCAGTCTCTCTCTCTCTCTCTCTCTTTCTCTCTCAAAAATAAAAAACATTTAAAAAATTAAAATTAAAATTTAAATTTAAAAAAAGTAAGTAACCTATAGCTAACATCACATTTGATGATAAAAGATGGAATGTTTCCCCTCTAAGATCTAGAGCAAGGCAAGGAGATCTATTCTTACTACTCTAATTCAACATCATACTGGAAGTTCTAGCCAGGAAAGAAAAAGAAATAAAAGGTATACTGGAAAGGGGCGCCTGGGTGGCTCAGTCAGTTGAGCATCTGGTTCTTGATTTCAGCTTGGGTCATGATCTCACAGTTCATGAGTTCAAGCCCAAAGTTGGGCTCTGCACTGATGGTGCAAAGCCTGCTTGGGATTTTCTCTCTCTCTCTCTCTCTCTCTCTCTGCCCCTCACTCACTTGCACTCTCTCTCAAAATAAATAAATAAACTTAAAAATGTTTTAAAAAAGTATACTAGAAGAAAGAAATTAAACTGTTTCTATTCACAGATGATCTAATTGCCTTCACAGAAAACCACGAAGACTACACACAAAAAAAGCTCATAAGAACTAATAATGAGTTCACCATGTTTGCAGGACACACTGTTAATATGCAAAAACCTATTGTATTTCTATATATTAGCAATAAACAATTTGAAACTAAAAATTGGAATTAAAGAAATAGATTTCCAAGTTTCCTTGAAAACCCAGAGGAACTAACATTAGGCTTGAACTGCTTGAACATTAGGAATGAATTGCTTTCCTATGTAGCTGCTTTTTGGAGTGTGTGTGTGTGTGTGTGTGTGTGCACACGTGCATGCACACATGTGCATTAAATAGGCAATGACATTCATATTATTCAAAATCCTACTAATATAAAAAGGCACACATTGCAAAATCTCCCTCCCATCCATTTCCCCTGCTCATCAATTCCTAAATCCACCCCATCATCACTACTACCCAGGTAACTAGTTCACCAGTATCTTGGTTTCTTATTTGTTGTTTCAGAGTATTTTAGTTTATATACAAGCACGTATGAATAGAGAATCTCAACTCTTCCTTTTTTTTTTTACTGTCCTCAAAATGAGCATATTATACACTCTATCCTCCATCTTGCTCTTTTTCACGAATATATTAATCATTCATCATGGTATATTGAAGCTTTTTTATTCTTTAATGAAGCTGCATAGTATTCCATTGTATATCTGTACCATAATTTAATGGCTGCCCCTTTCAAAAGCATATGGGCACTCTAATGTGAAAGTCCCTACACCCAGCACCTAATTGTTCTCTGTAACCTGTATGGCCCCTCTTTATGCACATTTAACCTTAGGATCCCTGTTATAACAGTGGGAGAAAGAGCACTGCATGAGGAGTCCTGGATTCCAGGCTTGGCTCTGGCAATAACTCACTGTGTGAGTCTGTCAGAGGCCTGGGAAAGCTGGGCTCTGCTTGTATAGCTCAGTTGGAGAGATGGCCCATAAATGGGACCCAAGCGTTGACCAATGAAGTGGCTATGCTGGAGGCTGGCTGGGCTAGCCTTGGGCTGGGGACCAGAACAGTAGCTTTGTTATCCTTGCCCCTGCATGATTTCTGTAGTGATCCCATGTGTAATTTCTACTTTTGAGGTTGCATTTAAATGCACTGCATTGGAACTGAATGGACAGGGACTTGGATCCTGTATCTTACCCATGTTTGTTGTGTGATCTCATATATAATACTCCACCTCTGAGCCCCAGTTTTCATTTGTAATAAAATAATCAGCCAAGTTCAGCATTTAAGGAAGGGGTCTCTGATGTCAGACTGCATGAGTTTGAATCCTAGCTTCCCTACTTACTACTACTCTGTGACCTTGAGCCAATTTCTCACCCTCTCTGAGTCTCAGCCTCATCAATGAGATGGGACCATAGTAATACCTATCTCATAGGGAAACTGTGAGGATTAAATGAAAATGTAAAAATGCTTAGCACCATTCTTGGCACATGTTTGCTCTCGTATAGAGTGAGAGTTCAGTAAGTGTTATTAATCTTCTGTGCCCTGCATTGTTGTTGTGGTAATCCAAAATAAAATATGCAAAGGCTTCTCACAATCCCTCAAACATTGTAGGAGCTCAATAAAGAGTACCTGGCATTGTTTTTATTGTCTAACATGTCAACAAGCCTGGTAAATCTCCTGAAGCCATACATTGCTTTATACATAGGTCTTTCCCGTAAATGTACAATTCCACTGAAAGTGCACCCACCAGAAATGAAACTCCTTGCCCTGGCAAAGTAAGAAAGAATTATCCAATGGATTAAGCAATCAATTCCATCATAAGCCTAAGGAATTTGTACTTCTCAGAGAGTTGCCTGTGGTTCAGTGAAACCTCCAGAAATACTATCAGTCCAAAACATGAAACCTTCTTCAGCTAAAGTTGATAAAGGGACTGACAAGCCCCCAGAAGATTGCCCTGCACACTGTAGCCAGGATCATAAAGAGAAGTGAGGCAGGGAGGTGAATACAGATCCTGCCACTGAACTTCCATGTGATCTGAACTGTGTGGGCAATGCTGATAGAGGATGCCAGCCCTGCAGAGGGTGCCATGAGATGCTGGGGGCAGGGAAGGGCAGGTGTCTTGAATTCAAACACCTACTAGGAGCAGTCAGATAGCATAAGTAAACAAAGTGGGCCCAGTTTTAAGAAATATTTCACTTACCCAAAGAATCATGCTTCCCTGCTGTTTTTCTGAAAACATGTGGCTCTTTTGGTCTCTCTAATTTTCCCTCAGTGATAGAGACAGATGTACCAAAACCACTGCACTCTCCTCTTAACAGCTGCTAGCACGTCTGTCGCACTTATTATGCGCTAGGGATTCTTCAAAGCATTTTACAGGCACTAGCTCATTTAATTCCCCTAATGACCTTTTGAGGCATGCATACTTATCATGCCCATTTTTCAGATGAAAATGATGAGATGCCCATGGTCACATAGCTAGAAATTAACAGAGTGATACTCGTTACTGCTGTCCAGCTTTATTATAAGAAAATGGCAACACACACACAATGACAGCTGACAAGTGACACTTGGGCTAGATCACGAGGGATGGGGGTAACAGACAATAGGGAGGAGTGGGGACTGGAGGAGGTTAGAAAGTACCACCACCACTCAACTCTCCAGCCAATGCAGTGTTGCCAAATTCTTCCCAAAATCCACAAATCCAGATTTTTATATGAAATATCCCAATGTTTCAATGTTGGCAACTAATTCAAACATTTTTTAAAAAACACTATGCAAGCTAGCACTGCATGAGCCAAACCAAACATATCTTCAGGCTTGATACAGCCCACCAGGCTGCCAATTCACAAACTCCAGAGTGGGTAAAGCTTTAAGAGGCACCAAGAAATGCCAACGGGGTCACAGTGTGTGGAGAATAAAAACAACGAGCTAGGGGGGAGGAGTAAGGAATAAAAGAGAAGGAGACCCAAAGAAATGCATGACTGAAAAAAAAAAAAAGCATGCCAACTAAGGAAACCAGGGGTTTGGCATGATGAGAAGAAAGAGCTCTAAACAGTACCACAAATTTCATGTTGACGATGTCCTGGAACACAAATCCACCTTTTTTTTTTTTTTTTTTTTTTTTGGTAAATGGGAAGAGCCCTTAGAACCTGACAGCATAGCATGGTGGATTAGGATGTGGGCTCATGATCCCCAACTGACCTAGATTCAAGTTCCAGCCTTGTGACTTCTTAGTGGTGAGGCTCTGGCAAGTTGCTTAAACCTCTCTGAGCATCAGCGCTCCTCTCTGCAGGATGGGTATAACAGTGCCTTTTTCACAGGGTGTACGTACAGACAAAATGAAGCAATTCATGGCTAGCAGGGGCCCCAGTGTCTGCCACTCCTTGGCTGCTGTTTTTTAATGAGTGCAAGCACTATCATTTTATAACATGAGGAAACTGAGACCTTAGCCAATGTCGCAGAGCCAGGAATGCCAGAGTCTAAACCAGGACTTACTTTCCCAACTCTTAGTTTCCTTTTTATAAAAATCACACTGCTGATGATCTCTTGAGGAAGCAAAATGATAGGAAAGGAGAAACAGGCTGTGGAATTTTAGAACTCAGAGTAATCATCTAGATTTGGGACCATTTTGTTGTTGTTGTTGTTACTGTTGTTTGATGTAGGATTATTTTGGGTGGCACAAGGCTACATCATTATTTAATCGCTTTTCATTTTTCTCAACCCTTCTGATTCTATGAAAAGGAAAGTCTCATCTTGGTGCTAGTGTGTCTTTAACACCTTTTCATATGTGCTAAACCACCCTTTTTAACAGACACAGAGCAGGCCTAGAGCTCCGCCTTGGCAAGGAGCAGTAGCTAGCTAAAATTTAATGTCACCATTGTATTGTCATTATATTTATGTTTAAGGCTATCTTCTGTTTACAACAGAGAGGTGGATTTGGGATCCAGGATTGCTAAATTTCCATGCTGTCCAATATAGTAACCATCAGCCTCATGTGGCTATTGAGCACTTGACATTTGACTAGCACAACTGAGGAACTGATTTTTTCATTCAATTTCATTTTGATTCATTTACAATTAAGCCCTGATACTTGATTCAGTTATTGGAAAATAACTGTATATTGGAACAACTTGGGTATGTGAATTTACTCTTTTCAACTATATATTTTATGACATCTAAACAGAGATCAGGATTTCCACTGAAAAATTTAGCATCCTTAGAGAAATGTGCTCAGAATGTGAAATACATGCCAGACTTTGGAATTTAGTATGAAAAAAACTAAATATCTCATTAATAATTTATAGTGATTACATTTTTGGATGAAAACAGTTAAATAAAATACATTGTTAAAATTAATTTCACCTGTTTCTTCTTATTTTGTTAATGTGGCTGCTAGAAAAATCGATATTGCATATGTGGCTCACATTACATTTATATTGGACAGCAGTATTATATAAAGTATAAATTCAGGGAGAAAAAAGACAAATCACTTTAAAATAAAATGTTAGTAACAGCACAGAAGACACAAGAATATGGTAAAAATCATAACACTGGTGGGCCAATCACTGCTCTGATCTAGTACAATGCTCTTAATACAAAAACTGAAGCCCTAGAGGAGGACAAGAAATTTCCCTGAGGTTACACTGCTCATCAGGTGTGACCTTGACCCCAAATCTTCTAGATTCTGAATCCAGTGTACTTTGGCCAGTGCAACAGGGACAGACCTGCCATCTGTACCCCACCAAGACAAATGTAAGGAAAGGAGGGTCAGGGCATGGGGAGGATGTGGCTCCTTTGGATCCCATTGGAGGGGACTTCTAAGTACAGATAACCCAGATCTCTGCTTTTCTATCAAGTGGAAGCTGAATTACTTGGGCTCCTCTTGAGTAAGCACTGCCAAGTACCAGGCAATGTGGTAGGCTCATGGCAAGTCTAAAAGAACCTCTTGATGTCTGTGTGTCCATGTGGGGAAAACGAGCATGACCAGAAACCTGAATAAATGTAAATAGTCCCATGTGAGAAGAACATGAAGGAGAGGCAAAGGGTGATAAGAGAGCTTTGCATGGGGGGACTTGTCCCACTGGGGAAGACCTAGAACCTGAAGACTGAGGAACGGAAGAATGGAAAGAAGAGGCAAGGGAGACAGGCTTCACGATGGCTCTTAGGCAAGAGGGGACTGCTGCAGCATATAGAAACAGAAAGAGGGCAAGTCTGGAGTGCCAAAAGGTGGTCTGAGGACAGGAGGAGAACAGGCCATGAGATGTAAGCAGAGGAAACAGGAAGCCAGAGCTTTAAAGAAACCACACAAAGTGACCCTGAATTGGGAGAACACATTCTACAGTGTTGACTCCTTTCAACTTCTGGTATTAACCAGTGATTTCTTTTCTTTCCCCCCTCATTTACCAGAATATTTGGCAGCTGAAGACCTGGGGCAATTGCTTTTCCACCACAGACATTTCTTATCATTTTCAGCTAAGTGCCACGAAAACTATCCATCACATCACTTCACAGGAGGGACTAGCCACAGACCCTCACAGAGAGATGGGCACACACACACACACACACACACACACACACACACACCTCCCACAGTCAAAGGTGTATAGAATGGTCTGGTGATTCTGTCCTTGCTATAGCCTTTTGCTTTTAGCATTCTGGGCCTCACCACCGTGGTTCAGCTCCATAGAGCTGCTGACAAGAACCATCATCTGCCTCTTGAACGAAAAGCAGTGGCTTCCCTGGAAGGTATCAGAATGGAGCAGTGGCTGGAGAGAGAACTCAAGAGGGGCTGGTGCTATGAAGAGGGAAGGGATGGGCGTTCCTTAAAGGAGTCACAGGCCCACACTCTTAACCCTCACAGAGCCTGTCTCCCACATCATGTCTGCCCTCCACACCCAGGACCGTTCCAGAACACTACCTGTCCTGGCTGAAAGGCATCAGAAAAGTAACACTGGCTTAGGAATTAGGCATACCTGGGGGTTCAAATCCCAGAACTGCAACTTTGCTAGCTCTGAGGTCTTGGGCAGGTAACTTACCCTTCTTGGAGCCTCAGTTTCCTCATCTGAGAATGGGGGTGGTAACACTTTATTTACTTAGCATATATATGTGGCATTCCTTTCACATGCCAGGCACCCATGTAGGCACTGGAAGAAAAACAAGGAAGAAAGTCTGCACAGGTGTACATTCTACCAGGGAGACAAGTCGTAAACAAGTAGACAAATGCATACACAATGTTCTTTGAGATACTGATACATGCTATTAGGAAAACCATGTGGTAAGGCAATAGGGAGCTATATTAGATAAGGTGGTCAGGAAGGGGCTCTCCAAAGAGCTGATGTCCAGACTGAGACTGGAATGATAAGAAGGAGCCAGCCACAGGAAGCACAGGAAAAGGGCATGCCAGCAGAGGGACCCCACAGGGTAGAGGCTCAGAAGTGGGAAGGAGGTAGAGTCAAGGCAGACTTAGGTGGCTGGAATTCAGTGAGCAAGAGGGAGAGTGGCAGAAGATCAGGATAAGAGGTGGACACTGGCTGGATTGTGGGGGCCTTCTGGTCCACAGTGAGGGATCTGGATTTGCAAGAAGAGACAGGAGCCTTTTAAGCAGGTGACATGACCTAATGTGAGTTTTTCAAAGGTCTCTCTGGCTGCCGTGAAAAAACCAGATGGAAGGTGGTTTAGGAGGGAAGCTGCAAGAAGAGGAAGCTGTTGCAGTGTGAATGATCTCTGGTTTCCAGTAGGAGAGAGCGAGCAATACCTGTAGAGTGCCCAGCACAGTGCCTGGCACACAGTAGGAGTATGGGTCAGGGTCATGTTCACAGCCTCTCCAATCCTACTCCCAACCCATCCACCATCACCTCGGTCTCCAAGTGAAAACAGCATCAGACACGTGAAGTGAGCAAACTAACAATGTCCTCAGACATCAAGGACATCTGTGCCTGGCTCTCCAGGCACCGTGGCAAAGTGCCCACAGCACAACAGAGAGCTATCATCTTGGTTGTGGCAGTGGGCAAGTCCTGCTAATGATCCAGCTGTCAGTTGCGAGAGTCCTGAACAGAGAGAAAGCAAGTATCTGGACAAGAAGAAAAGGGTCACCTTCAGCACTGTCATTTGACAAATGAACAGGACTGAGTTCTGGCTGGCATGGTAGAGAGACATTGTCACCATGACTGCATTCAGTTCTAATCACCCAAGGTATGGTAGGAAGAAGGAAGTAATGCCCCCAAGATTGAGGGGGAGACTCCAAGGACATCCTGAAAATGGGCAGAGAGTGTACATGGAAGAGGAAAGATCTTCTGGCCAAAAGAGAATGGCTCTGAGAAATAAGAGGACGTTTTTTTTCCTTAATCACTATTGGTAGTGAATAATTTCCTCAAAATGCTACTCAGATACATGCTGGTTAATACCCTTCTCAACCTCCCTCATATAACCTCCTGAAGAGGCCTGGACTGGGGGTCATAGCAGTCAACAGCCAACAACTAACCAGAAACTCAGACCCCTTGGAATGTGAAAGAAGCCTATGGAAGGTTTTCTTAAAAAGCAGTACCTTGCCTATTACCATTCAGAGGCAATCTCATAAAAATTCAGATTTCTCATGAGTCTTGGACAATTTCAAAGGCTGGAAAAACTGAGCTTCCTCTGTCGCTAAGTGCCTAGAACCAAGCAGCCATAGCCTCCTTTAGATGGCGCTTGTGCTATTCAGTTCATCAGAGTCCCTACCTTTCCCTATGGTGCCCCTAGCACAAAGATTATATATATATATATATATATTATATATAAATATATATATAATATATATATAAATACATATACCTGGCCTGTTTCTCTCACTTCTTTTCTGTGCCTTGTTCCTAAAGGATTCTAAATTTACTGTCTTACTGCCTTCCTCGAATTTAACACACACATACACATATCCCATATCCATTTATACCATCATACTTTTAGCCTCATCTACTCTTTCCAACCACACTAAATGCTTTCCTGCAAGAAGGGAAGTTGGTGAAAACCTGGGTTTGAGATCCACTGGACTTTCCAGCTGTGTGCAGTTAACCTTCCTGAATGTCTATCTCCGTATCTGTAAAATGAGGATAAATAACAAGGATGCACCCCTTGTTGAGGAGAATACATAAGACAATGTACCTGGCACATGGTAGGTTTTTAATAGAGGAGGTTTTTTTTTTTTCTTAAGCAAGGATTTCCTATCAGATCCCCACCTGGACTCCTTAGGTTGTGTTAAAGATCTGGCTCCATTTCATGAGGCCAGATTTCATTTCATTTCATACTTTGTGCCAGGAGTTCTAGGGGATAAAGATTAACAAAAGACAAAGATAAACATGGCATGGCTCCTGCCCTTAAAGAACTCACACTCTAGATGGGCAGAAAAGCAAGTCAATAATCATGACATGGTATGACAAGTTCTATAACAGGGCGAAGCATTTAAACTCCTGTGGGACCTCAAACTTAGGCGAAGGCCTGGAGGCATCAAAAAATGCTCACAGTAGACAGGGGATCTGAGTCATCTCCATGATGCCAGTACCCTCTGGGGGTCCTTGGCACATGGTAGGGGGCTTAGCAAATACTGAATAAATAGGTGGATAGGTGGGTGGGTAGGTGGGTGGATGGGTGGATGGATGCATCAGAGGAAGAGGTGACTGCCTTCTTTATCCCATTAATGTCATGTCCATGCTAGCCTTGACAAGATTGAAGAAAACATCTTGATCACAACTATCATCATCACCACCACCACCATTTATCAAGCACTTAATCCAAGCCAAGCACTGAATCGAACACATTATTCCACATGGCCTCATTAAACCCACAGTAATGCCTGTGAGGTGGTACTTCTGTCATCTCCATTTGGCAGATGGGGGAACTGAGGCTCTGAGAAGTAAAATAACCTGCCCAAGGCAATTCAGCTCCTGAGAAGCAGAGCTAAGACAGAGTAGACCTGTGTATCACTGCTTGTTACTCCATGCCTGCTGCTGGGCCTGCTGCAAACATTGGTATTCAGAGCATCAGAAAAGACAAATGCTGTGTCTACAGACCTCTGTCTTGGTTCACCCTCCCAGCCTGGTCTTTGCCATTTTAAGGGACTATGTCCTCCTTCGTGATTGAAGACTTTCCCAGGGTCCCCACTGCCCTCTCCCCAAGCAGATGGTTTAATTACTTGAAATTATTTTTGAGCAAGGACAGGCAGGTGAATTCCCTCTCCACCTCATACCTAACCTACAAAATGGAAATTGAGTTGCCTTTTTTTTTTTAAGTAGCATACTGTGATGAAACAATTTCCATGAAAACTCTGGTCTTCCAAATCCTTCCAAGGTTTCTGTTATCAGCCATAAATGGGCTTAGTTAGTTTTAGTCAAGTGCTCAAAATTTCAAATCCAGTTCATGTGGTGAATGTTTACTGACCACCTATTATGTGCCAGGCTCAATAATAGCCATTAATGTTAATATAGTGCTGGCCAATATGCAAAGTGAATTAAAATTTACCAAGGGCTTTCTCATCCATGATGAAACTGAAGCTCGGAGAAGTTAAATAGCTTTCTCAAGTTACTACTGGTAGGCCAGGCTGAAAAGCAAAGTTACATCCTATACAAAGCTGTCAAAGGTAGGAATGATCCCCAAAATGGAGCCTCCCCTATGAATCCTGCCAGGACTTTCCATTATTCATTTGCAAATTATGTGCTAGCTATCAGTGACACAAAGACTAATAGATCTGGGTTCCTGCTCTCAGGGAGGACTCAATCTAGCTGGAAAGATGAAGAAGCAACCCACGTTAGCATGAAAATTGGTAAAAGATGTGCAAGAGGGAAGTCCATGTACCATGGGACAAAGAAGAAAGAATCAACCCCAGTCTTGGGTTGCGGGGTAATGCTGGGAATGCAGCAGGGGTTTTGTCCCTACTATCTGGAACTCATCTTCCTCCTATCTGGGACCCAATATGCAATGTGAATTCTGACCACAAATCTGTTTCTTCATCATACACATGTATGGAGCATCTTCTTCATGTGAGAACCTTTGATAAGAACTGGGAATGAGAAAGATGAATGAACTTTCCCCATACTTTTAAGATGTGTACTGTCCGGTGGGCAAAACAAGTAAATTGAAAATTATAAGGTTGTACTATATGAAATTATCAGCATTTGGCCATTTTTTACCTTTTAAAATGTACATGTTTATTTTTTATCTTTTAAAATATACACCTTATAGTGTAATAATCTGCTGTTTAGGAAAAAAGTTCAGGATGATGAGGAAGCCCCAAACCAGTAATCCGATACCATATTCATGCATCTACCACCACAACCCCCATGTAGCAGTATCCATGGCTGAAGCCTGGAGAGCACAATTACTGAAGAATTAATGATAGAAATTAAACTAACAGCTATTTACCATAATTATAACTAACATGAATGGAACGCCTACTACCTGTTAGGCACTGTTTCAAGCACTTCCCATGAACTAATTTATCCTTCTAACTCATGAGGTAGGTGCTATTATTACCACATTCTACAGACGGGGTACAAAAAAATGAGGCACATGGTAAGTTGTGAAGTGGATCAAAGTTGTGCAGTTAGTGCTATGACAAAGCCAGACTTCTAACCCACACATCAGGAGTGAGGCCTGTGCAGCCACCTCTTCAGCTGAAGCACTAATCGTGCTTTTGGTCAGAACAGTTCTTTGGTTACAGGATCATCCAAGTGGGACTTTCATTAAAGCCATGATCTCTTCCACTGAAATGGAGATGGGGGGTTGAGGCACCTACCTCTGGGGTATAGAATTGTAAAGGCTGTCCATGTTGGAGGTAAAATCAGGTAGGAATCAGGTAGAAAATCTTCCCTGAGGATATATGGGCAAGATAGTAGGCGTGGCATCTAACTCCCCCATCAGGCCAACTGGGTTTAAGCCTTATTTTTTACACTGGTAAGAACCAGAGCCGGCAGAACAGTCTCGTGAGAGACTCTAAAAGACTTTGGACTCGAGCAGGACTGGTTAGGGATCCAGAAGACAAAGTGCAACGTAAGGTTGAAATGGAAGCCATTCTCTTCACCTCTGCTGGGAGTATAACCTCTGAGGGTGTTGGCACTTAGCGGCTCGTGAATGGAATCTTCTTCCCATTCCATCGTGTAATCAACTATTGCTATTACTTTTGGGCTTTGGTTCTCTTGAAGATTCTCTTGCTGGTTCTAATAACATTTCAGCTAATTCTCCTGAGTTCTCTAAGCATACCATTATACTACCAGTAAACAATGATGATGATGCCTTCTTAAACACTACATAGTTACCCTCCTTATTTTAGTTTTCCATTTTATCATTTTGGCTACACTGTAGATTTGGATTCTTTGTTAGCAGCTTTAATATTTAATATCAGTTAAAGTAGTTTTATCAATAATATTTTATCAGAATGAAGAGAATGGATTGAGTTTTGGATCAAAAGCAGACAGACTGCTTTGGGAACAGAACTAAGTTACTGCAGTAACTCAGGTGTAATATAACGTCTAGGCTGTATGCTGCACTAAACATTTATCAAGTATGTACCATGTACCATGTATCAACTACTGTACTAGTGACTGAGAATGTGGCCCAAAATGAGACGGACACACACCTGCCTTCCCAGAGCTCCCAGCATCAGGATGACCAAGGAAAGAGAAAAGACAAGGTGCTTCTAAAAGGTATTTGAACCAAGAATTAGCTGATGTGGTTTTATAGATGGGCAACAAAAAAATTACTGCAAGTCTCAAAACCTGGCAGTATAATTGATAATAACCAAGAAATTGACCGAATTATTAGCTTCTGAAATATTTTACCATCTATTCATCTGAAAAAAGGAGATGAGAGCAATGCCATTAGAATTTTTCACTTATGAATGCTTTTGAGAACGTGGATTCAAGAGAAATTACCAGGTATTTTAATTCTCTGCTATCTCACCCCTGATACCAATCAGGCTACCTGTGAAACAATTTGTGATAATTAACATTTGTCTAACGCTTTTCCAGTTTGCAAAGCTGCTTCCCAGGCGTTGTCTCCTTTGGTCCCCACAATAACCTTGGGAGTCCGCAGAGCAATTTCAGTGAGGTTATCACACTGGATTCTTGAATTCTTATCCCCTATTTCCCTCTGGTCCACATGCCAGCCAAGCCTGTCATTTTACAGTGCTGCAAACAAAGCATGCTTTCACACTTCCTTGATTTTGCACTTGCAGTTCCCTTCTGCCAAGAAAGCAGCCCATGCCATCCCTTCCTTGTTCAAACAAGGAGTGCCCTATTCATTCCGGGAAATCCTGGGCAGGCAGGGAAAGGCCTTTTTTCCCTAGGGCAGCGAGGAAGGCCTAGCATCCTGGAGTAGAAAGCACCCAATGATGGTGCCCATGCCAGGGTAGACCAAAAGACCAACAGGGCACAAACTGTCCTGCAGCTGATTTAGGTGTCATTGGAAGCAATGGCCGCCAGGCCTTCTGCCTTCTTAAAGAGTGTAGGAGTTAACACTTTGCAATTAGACAGAGCTGAGTTCAAATCCTGGCTGTGTGACTTACTAGCTATGTAACCTTGGACAAGTCTCTAAACCTAA
Organism: Cryptoprocta ferox; assembly: GCA_028646485.1. NCBI lineage: Eukaryota > Metazoa > Chordata > Mammalia > Carnivora > Eupleridae > Cryptoprocta > Cryptoprocta ferox. The sequence goes on along the minus strand of CM053564.1, from coordinate 14,684,610 downwards.
TCCTAAATTCCCTCCTCTATAGAAAGGATCTAATAATACCCACGTTTAAAATGAGGGGAGTGTCAGTAACTAAGTGCAAACCACTCATCACAGTTTCTAACATATAAAAAGGGATTGCTAAGTGGAACCTATTATTCATTAGTAAGACCACTTCCTTTGTGGAAGAAAAAGGTACACATTTATCATCATCATCATCATCATCATCACTACTACTACTACTGCTATTATTACTTACATTTTCTCTTATTTCTAAAAACCCACCTGCTTTTCCTAGTGACAGTCTCCCCGTTCTCTCTTGGAAATGATATTTCTGCTCGGAGGAGAAAGGGAGGCAGTTTGTTTTGTTATAGGAAAGGAGTACAACAAAGCATGGGGGGCATCTGTCTGGGGGCTGGACAAGCTGGCTCATGAAGAGTCAAGAACAAGAGTCATCCAAGACAAAGTGGATGGGGAAGTGTTACAGAAAAGGGAAACTGCATAGGCAAAGGTCAAAGTCTGGAGAGAATGTGGCTTGTTGGGGGGAGCTTCAGGTGCAGTAGTTCCTCTCAGCTGGTAGAGTAGGCAGGAATGATGAGTGAAATGGGATGGAAAGGGGAGCAGAGGGCTCAATTCCAGTGGTTTCTAAGGGCAGCCTACACTCCCCTAAGCACTTTGTATGCATTAATTTACTTAGTCCTCACAATCAGATCCATTTTGCAGATAAGCAAATGTAGGCACAGAGAAGTTAGGTAACTTGCCCAAGGTCACACAGCAAGAACATGTCAGATCTGTATCCAGTGCCCAGGCTCATCACCAGCACATCAGGAAGGCATTGCTTCTTTTTCTCTATGACACTCAGGCATGTGTCCCAAAGCCAGAAAAGAAACAGACCCCTCCAAAGTCATGAGAAAGCAAGGCATCCTTCACCTGCTGAACTCAGCTTGGGCAGAGGGGAAGCTACTCTCTCTCTCTGCCACCTCCCAGTATGCAGAGGTGGATTTTTAGAAGTTCCCAAACATAAAACCATTTCCATATAATTATGCCTCCTTGACCTACATGTCATTCGGCTGCGTACATGGGCTTGAAGCACAAAAAACAATTTCTCCAGCCAGAGAAAATTGCTTCCCGAGGCCCCAGGGTAATTAGACATTGTCTTCTGGGCATAGTCTGTTTCCTGTCCATCCACATCCCCTGACATAGGTGCTGCCACTTCAACCCGGCATCCGCTGGGAGAATGCAGGTCCCATGGTAGAACAGAACGTCCACCAGGATAGTGGCCTTGAAGAGCTGTGTGCATCAGGGAATTTTCCAATGTTCTTGAACATTCAGATCCCATGGAACATTCCTCTGTTAGCCCAAGAGCAGAAAGGGGGACACATGACATGGGGAGATGTTACTTCTCAAGCATTTCTGCTGGCTACTGTCAAATTCAATCCATGAGGTAGGTACAATACCAACCCATGTTTGAAAGTTTCAATGAGGTTTATAAACGACCATCTGTACTTTACTCCCCCACCCATCTCACCCCCCACCTAGATGTCTGTGGTTTGATACAGAAATAACCACCGTCTTTTTTTAAAAAAAACATTTTTTAAGTTTATTTATTTATTTTGAGAGAGAGACAGTGCATGTGAGGGAGGGCAGAAAGGGAGAGAGGGAGAGAGAGAGAGAGAGAGAGAGAGAGAGAGAGAGAGAGAGAATCCCAAGCAGGCTCCGTGCTGTGAGCTCACAGCACAGATCCCACAGTGGGGCTCAAACTCATGAAACTGTGAAATCATGACCTGAGCCAAAACCAAAAGCCAGACACTTAGCCAACTGAGCCACCCAGGCACCCCACAACCGTCTTACCTCGTAAAACCCATTAGGGCTTAAAGCCCTTCAATGACTCTCCATATCCTCAGGACAAATTCAACTCAAATACAGCTGCAAAACTGTCTGAATCATTAGAATCGGATGCTACTATTTCTCCACCACTTCTCCACCCAGGCCTCTCTCTCAGCTCTCTCTCCAGCAGGGTCAGGCAGATGACATAAATGAGTGAGGTCTGGTGGGGACTGGTTCGGCTGGAGGACACATACCCCCATGAAAATGTCATCCAGGGTGCCCTCTCCTTCTGATTGCCAAAAGAAGCTCAAATGTTCCACTGGCCATGAAATACTTTGTAGGTATGACAAACTGATTCAGAAATCCTAAAGACACAGATCTGCAGCCTGGACTCTACCCCTCAAGCCTCTGGCCTGTGACCTCCATTCCCTGCTGAACTTTCAGGTGCTCCAAAAGCCATTCTCTTTTTCTTCTCTCTGGACCTTTGCACATTCTGTTCCCTCTTACTGGCATACTTGCTCCCCACTCAACTGGTTCCTACTCCTCCATGTCACTGCACACACATGCCACTTCCTCCAAGAAGCCTTCCATGATCCTCTAGGTTAGATGGTTACCCACTCTTAAGTGCTCCCATCACATGCTGTCTTCTGCTGTTGTGGAGCTTCCTTCTGGGTATCTATCTGGCTTCTGCCAGGCTAGAAGTTCCAGGAAGGAAGAAACCATTTCTTCTGTTTTGCCTGAACACAGCAGGGAGTCAGTATTTGTGACAGAAGGAAGGGGGCAGGCTGGCCTGAATTGTTTGTGATAATGCAAACTCCTTCTCACTCTAGAATCTCTTGGGTTAGGCTGTGAGCAACAAAAATAACATTTGTTGAGCACTCACTATATACTAGGTATTCTTCTAAGCATTTGATGTAGTACCCACAAGAACCCTATGAGACAGATATTACTATCTCCTTTTTACAGATAAGGAACATTAAGGCACAGAGTATTTAAGAAACTTAGGATCAGAAAGCAAGGAACTGACAAACTCAGGGTACAAGCCCATGAAGCCTGGTTTCAGAATCAATGCTCTTAACCTCTCCACTCTTCAACAAGGGAGAGGGTCGGTGCTCTATGGAAGAAACTGTCTATCACACTCAGTGGATAAACGAATAATATTTTGAGTACCTACTACATGTAAGATATGGTATAAATGTTCAGTCTTCTATGGGAAAATGCATTGTCCACCTTGCAGAGATAAGAAAACTGAGTTAGGTGTCGTGCTCAAGCAAGGGAATGGGGAACTCAAATCCATCATTCATCATAGGAGGTATGAGAAATAAGTTCCCAAGAGGCCACCTAGAGAGACTGGGTTTAGACAGAAGAAAGCTGAAGGAACAGATACGACCAAGTTGTCGTGCGTGTAATGGAATACCATAAAAGTGACAGCAAGCAGATAAACGTTCCACAGAGAATGCTATGGGGAATCCATCCACCCGTCCATCCATCCATCCGTCACTCTTATTCCACAAACGTTGATGAAGTACATACTCTCTGACTGCCCTGAAAATCCTCAAGGTTCGTCCCTGCCTTCCAGGGGCTCTCAGTGAATGGGTAATAAAGATTTTGAAGAAGATCATTACAAATGTGTTATATATTCTAGCCAATGAGATGCTTGACTCAGCACACTCAGATCAGGGAAGGCTTTAAAAATAAAAAAATCTACCACTCAAAGAGCTATAGATAAGGAAGGCGTTGCAGGCAGAAGATATAGCCCAAGCAGTGCTATGAAGGAAAGAAAGAGTGCTGTGCATTTAGGCAACAGCTCGTAAAGTGAAGAGCCAAGGTGCATTTGCATGGGTTACAGAAGGGAGCTGATGGTGTGAGAGGTATCTGGTTGGTCATGCAAAGATCCTGGATCTTGGCTATAGAGCAGAGGTCTCAAACTAGCTACCCACAGGCGTGTGTGTGTGTGTGTGTGTGTGTGTGTGTGTGTGTGTGTTGTTTGCAAGCCTCTCCTAAAGCACTGGAAGACCTGGCCAGTTGGCTGTTATTCCCTCATGGGAAACCACCAGGAAGAACTAAATAGTGGCTGCTCTCTTGAAGAAGGGTTCAGTTCATTAAAGGCCCCTGCATGCTCACCTCACATATTGATATTACCTACCTGGCCCTGTTGCCATTTGAATTTTCAAACCTTGGCATAGAGCCACTGACAGGAGCAGCAAGTTTGGAATGACTCCTCATGCTGCCTTGGTATGATTTATTCAGTAAGTTCTGAGCACCTTGAGCCCACGGAATGGGTCCTGTACTTCCAAGAGCCTATTCCAGGCTTGGCACATAGTTGGGCATCACTAAATTTATGTTGAATGAAATTGGATTCACATGGAAGATTCTGGCACAAAACCTCTTCAGAGAAGAAGAATAGTCTCAAAAAGATCTTTCTCTCACACTGAACACTAAATTAACTTCCAGTTGCCCTTGACCATGTTACCTGACTCATTTTCTGCAGTAAACCTTTGGTAAGCTCCCAGTCTATTCAAAACTGTTAACCAGCACTTCACTGTGTCTGTGATGTTGTGTTAATTTATATTTGTAGTCATTCATTCAACAGGTATTTATTAAGCATGTCAGAAACTGTGTAAGAGGTTGGGAATGTATAAGTAATAATAAGCAAAGCAGACACACTTCCTACCCTTCTACAATTCTAACCGCTCAACAGTAATGATAGTAAAATTGATATAGCATGCATGGTACAAGGCACTTGTTCTAGGCATTTTCCCTATATTTATTTATTTAATGCTCACAGAAGCCTGTGATAGGTGCCAAATCATCATCCTTTTTACAGATAAGTAAACTGAGGCACCTTATTAAGTAAATTGCCCAGGATGACACAGCTAAAAAGTGGCAAAGTCAGGTTTGAACCCTAGCAGTCTGGCTCTGGAATCTGTTCTCTGTGCCCTTGTCTTTCTGGAATAACATTGGGAGCCTCTGAAATGCCTCTTGAATCATCAAAGCAGGAGACGTTAAAGTTGTGGTCAGATCCAGTAGTGTTTCTAGCAATGGAACCATAGGTAGATAGATGAATCGTAGCAACATGCTCTGGAAGTAGTGAATGTTCAGGTTTTTACTGATGTCATGTTACTGCTTTTCCTTTTCTTTAAGCTGGAGACCCTTGATGCGGACCTAATACTGGAAAGCAGCTGGAGGTACAAAGTCACCAGCTAATTGTTCCCATTTATACACAGTCTTAGCTTCAGGGCAACCAGCTGTCCCTAAGAAGTGGCCCCTGAGAAGAGAAGCCTTCAGGCTAGAAAGACAGCACGGGTCACTGGCTGAAGAATTATTTGTTTAACTTATCTGTTATATCTATTAGATTCCTAGTTCTTGACTGTGCCGCCCACAGGCCTGCCTCCCTAGCTCATGCCATTCCTGTATGTTAGAGTGCCCAGTCTCCCTGGTCTCCTCCTTCATGCCTCTGTGCAGCCTTCCCTGCCCCAGTGGGGGGCCTTGTTGCCCCTCTCTCCCTGCAGACCTGAGAAAATGCCTGGGGCAGCCTGAGTCACACCTGCTGCTTGGTCATGCAAACTCTTTGCCTTTCTGCCTCTCTTGCTAGCAGAGAGAGATCTACCTCCCCTCATCAGCAGCCTCCGCACTGTGAATGGCACACAGCACATGCCCAGCACATGCTTTTTGAGTGCAAGAAGGCCCAGAGAATTGTGTGACTTACCCAAGGCCACAGAGCTAGAAGGTAGCAGAACAGAATTCCACTTGGTCAATATAGATTGTAAGCTCTGTGTGAATTTGATCTGCTTGTGTGTTTCCACATATCACCCATGTCTGCATCACCCACGTCTGGCACAGGGCCTAGTAATGGTGGACGGCTCAGTAAATGTTTGTTGAATGAATAAGTGAGCACTAACTTCATTTAATTCTTCCTTTCTCCTTGCCTGTGTGGAAGAAGATAGGCAACAGAAAATGAAGGCTTTGTGTTGACTGCATTTTGTATGCACAATTGATAAGCTATTTGCCCAAAGCTAAAAATACCTACCCCTGGCAGCCATTGGGAGGCAGATGGATGGTGCTTAGCACAAGATGTTTAATCAAACAGTGACAACCCGAGTAGAGCCACAATTAGCCTCTGACACCCCAGTGAACTCTAGATGAAGAGCCCGGAAGCCTCTGACTTCCTGTTGGTCCCCTGGCACCCACTGACCATCACCCTGGGTCCACAAAACAGCACAAACAAATGAGCATCCTGTGTGCAAGGCAGTCACCAGCTGGAAGTCAGAGGATGGTCAGTGTGGGCCGAAACTGAGCACCCGGGACAAATACGGGGGAGAATTAGCCAGTGGGGAACATCATTCAATATTTGAAAGGGCAATGGAGAGTGCCAGCTGATACACACTATTTAAAAAAAAAAAAAAAAAAAAAAAAGGAAAGAAAGAGAAAGAACCAACTGGCCTATTTCTATATAATGGTGAGTTCACTAAAGCTAATTATGGAAGCATCTAGACAAGCACGTGCATCAAATGGGCTCTAAGTCTAATAAACTATTTTTGACTCCTGAGTCCAGCACAAACTTGATGTCTGATTGGGCCAGTTTCTTAACCCACTGAGCCTCAATGTTTTCATCCCTATAATGGGGATATTAATAGCACAGATCTCCTAATGTCATGTGAGGATTCAATTTAATGTAAGTAAAACCTCTAACAAGTGAACCACATGGGGTAAATGCTTAATAAAGGGAACTGTTATTAACACATGCATTAGTTATTACTAAATGTGTTTAGCTCTAATATAACAGGTATCCAAAAACAGGAGAACTGAAAGAAGCATTTGATTCCTGTAACAGCCAACTTCTTAACCCTTCAGTCTTTCTTATCTATAATAAAGGGATGAAAAGAGTACCTAGTTTATTCGTAAGGATTAAATGCTGGATATTTGTTATTAGATACTATAATATTAGATGACATTTGATATTACAGATCTGAAATGTACTTCATGTATATGAAGGGATGGGTTTTAGGGCCTGACACATAGTAAGCGCTCATAACTGCCAGGGGCCCTGAAAAAATGGTGGTGGATCCTTTGTCTCATGCCTCTTTGCCTTTGCACTTGGCAGTTCACTCTCCCTGAAAGAGTCCTTCCTTGTCTTGTGTGCCCATCAAACTACTCACCTTCACCAGATATGAGCTATGATACTATCTTTATTATTATTGCTTTATTGGTAACTAGCTCATTTTACAGATCTAGATGCTGAGGCCCTGGGAAGGGAAATGGCTTGTCCATGGGCACACACGGGTCTATGTCAGAACCTAATTGAAGCTTGAGGCATCTCCCAACAAAACTGGGATGCCTGGGAACACTTTCTCCCCCACCTTAATGAGATACAATTGACCTACATCACAGTATAAGTTTAAGGTGTAGAGCATAATGGTTTGGTTTACATATAGTATGAAATCATGGCCACAAGAAGCTTAGCATCCATCACCTCAAACAGCTACAAGAAAAAGAGAAAGCAAAAAGACAACAGGATTTTTTTTTCCTTATAATGAGAACTCTTAGGGTTTACTCTGCATTAACAACTTGCACAGGTATCTCAGACAGCAGTGTTAAGGACACTTTCATTGACAGAGTATAATGAGTCAGAGGTCTTTTTTAGACAAAGTTCTCCATCCTCATGAAATACAGCAGGAGAATCCCCTGCCTAGACTTGCCAGTGCTTCTTCCTCCATGTCAAGCCTTCACATGGTTCAGATCATCCCCTTCACAGGACTAGTCATCACACTCATGCATACTAACTAACCGTGGCCACTTACTGTGTGCTCTGCCCATGCCACGCTCTGTGCCAAGAGCTTTATGTATGTGACCTCCTCTGATCCCTCAACAACCTTCTGGGAAACACACATCACTGGTTCTCCTGCTTTACTGATGAGGATGCTGAAGCTTGTCCAAGATGTGTTACTTGTCCAAGAATGCCAGCTAACAAGGAACAGATCTGGGTGCTAACCCAGTTCCTCCATACTCCAAAATACATGCCTGTCATTTTAAGGAGACTATCCCTTCTGGTAACTCTTACATTCTATGTTCGCTGGAGAGAGAGCTCAAGCTCTGCCCCTATCTGTGTCTATGACAAACTCTGGAGCCATAAAAAAAAAAAAAAAAGCTGCATCCATTACTTGACCCAGGATGGTACCACTGAGTGTTTTCAAAACACTTCTTTGATTTACCAGCTGTGCCACTCTTGGGCAGGTGGCCAACCGTCTCTTTATCAGTTTCCTTGTTTGTAAAATGGAGACCAGAGCCTACATTCTCCTTGCACTGTTTTGCCATTATATCTTTCTTTAAATCAACTCATTTTCTTAATAAGCTGAACTTTTTTTGAACAGGTTTTTATCACTACCCTAAATGGAAAAATAACATTCCTCTCATTCCATTTCAACTAAACACGTAACTTTTAACATAAAATTATTCATCAGTGAATCACATAAAATCACCTCATCTCTACAGATGCAGCAGACTCACAGTAGGTGCTCAATGTACAGTAGTCATAAGAAAATAAACTTTGGCACCAAGAAGTATGGTCTGGAAACTTTTGAGTCTATTGGCCAACTTGAGACCTAGCAGTTGTCATGGTTACCCCAAGATGCTGCTCCTGGGCAAAAAGTCAGAAGGAATTTTGTAGTCAAGAAAAGGCCAACTGATCGGCCCAGATGAATAGGATAATCAGCCCAGGTACTAATTCACTTCCCCCACTGTCTTCAGTCACACTGCCCTGAAAACCATTTTAGCTTTTGCCAACTATTCATCCGCATGGGTCAGCCTTACTAGATCTCAGCTAGCTCTGGTCCACAATGGAAACCTCTGCTTTGTCAGGTTCCAGGAAAAGCCAGGATGACTGCATCATGTATCCAGGGCTCAAACCCCCTCAAACCACCAGGGAAAATCCACAACATTGGTTCCACCATGGCAAATATCACTCATCTATCACAGCACTACTAAACTCAGGCATGGTTTTAGAATACTTTTCAACAGGGAACATGGGAGCAGTACCAATCAGTTGAAGATGAACCATGTTTTGCCACTGCTGTCTCAGGCTGTGCAATCACGCTTCAGATGAGACCATAGAAAGAGAGGAAATACTACCCCTAGCTTTGAAAAGAATCCACTCCAGTGCTAAATGTGGTGACAAACAGGGGTCTCCACACACACACACACACACACACACACACACACACACAAAATAGAGAAGAACACGATAGTAAAGCTAGAAAGACAATTAAAGAGCTATCAAAATAAAAACTAAAATTTTAAAAGAACAAAGGCTATTTCAGAGAAAGTAAGAGACAACTGAGTCATCGTGTAATAATGTCTCTTCAGGACCATAGATAACAGCCAACGTTCCTCTCTACCAAGGAGAGAAACAAAGTGAGGAGTAGCCAGTGGAATATCAGTGCAGCTAGTGGGATTAGGTTAAAGGCAATAAAGAATTTCAGGATAGGGTGACAGGACTGTTAGTGCCTGGAATTATACTTGAAGGAAAACTAGAATCTTCTCTGGGATTCATTCCTTAGAGAGCTTAGACTCTCTCTGACTCATCTCTGCTTCCAGCACAGTGTCTGGCCTCTAGCTCAAAAATTGTCTGCTGCACTGCACTTGCCAGGTGTAAAAAGTAACAATAGGTAACATTTACTGAGGGCTCATTATGTGCCAAAAACTATGCTAAGCATTAAACACACGGTATTTCATATATCTTTGTAACAACCAATGGGGGTACCTTTATTATGATGCCCATTTCACAGATGTAGGAACTGAAGCTCAGAGAGATTGACACTACACTTCACAAACTCTTCCAACTAGGATAGGTTCTTATGTACCTGGATGTTTTGGATGAGGTTCAGCTTGCAAAGAATAAGAACAACAACAACAACCCCAAATGGTTCTTTAGAGGCCTCCTGGGAATCTGGAAGCCACCCCTCAAGGACTGCCTTTCCCAGGGGGTGAGGGTGGGGACCCACGGCTTGTCCTCACTAGTTTACAGCCAGTTTTGTGCCCCTAATAACCAAATGCAGAAAGACATTTGCATTCCCAAGCTTCTGCCCTGGGGCAAGAGGAACAATGAGGAAACAGGGATGGCCACTGGTCAGCCAGTAGTGCCTGAGGTTGGAACCACAAGGTAGGACAGCTGCCCTCTGGAAATCCTTCCCTGCTTCTCTCCTAGGAGCCGTCAGGGCAGAACCACCTGAAGACCCTCTAGTACCATCCATGGAGGCCAAAAAGACTGAACACCAAGTCTTGTCGGCATCATGCTTTTATTCCCTCTTCCTCCCTCCACTCCAAGATCCAGAGTGGAACAGGTAACAGTGAGGAAGATTGCAACCTCCAAGAGGCAATGCCCATCACACAATTCAGTCTCCACTCCCCAGCTGATGTAAACAAGAGCAGTGCCAAATTCTTGCCTGGGAGGCTTAAACATTGCTTCTCCTAACAATCTGTCCTTGGGGCATCTCCCGGGAATAGCTAAAATAACACCACTGAAACTGCTTACAATGTTAGGGGTTCTTGCACTTCTGTAGGACATGAGGGCTAACTCTTCCAGTGCAAAAGACAAACAACCTTAAGGAGGAGAGATGCATTTAAGTCACCAAGGATAGTGAAATTCACAAGAACATAGTCTAGGATGCAGAGAAAGAGGATTTGCAGAAGGGAACCGTGGGAATTTAATCAGCCCCGATAAGAAATTCTCTGTCCTTTTCTGAAGACCTGCATGAACTGAGCAACTGTGGTGTCAGTGGCCTGCTCTTGTCCATGTAACAGCCATTATCATCAAAAAGTTCTTGGTGTCTAATCTAAATGTTTTGTAGTTTCAACTCGAGTTCTTTTCCTTTTTACAGATTTTCTTAGCTGTCTTAGGAAGAAAGAGAGAAATGGAAAGAGGGAAAGAGGGAGGAAGAAGAAATGTGTTACCCTTTAAACCAGCACTTCCACTTTTGGGAATTTATTCTACAGATATATAAAAAGATGCTTAATGAAGTTCTATAGTGGCCAAAACATAAGATAAAATAATGTCCAGCCATAGGTGAATACTTCATGAATATTAATGACATGGGGGGAAATCCATGATTTATTTCTAATTTAAAAAAAATCAATTTGTACAACAGTTTTATTTATGCTCTCCTTGTGTGGTAGTAATTATTATTACTAATTATATTTATAATTTATAATAACTGTTGTCACTTAGGTTTCCATTGAGCTGGACATCAAAGATGGCTCACTCAAATGAGTGACAATTAATGTTGGATTTGGCTATGAGATCACCTGGGGCTTTCAACCAGAATCCTACACATGACCTTTCCATCTGACTTGGGATTCTCATAGCTAGGTTCCAAAATGGAACATTCCAAAAACAAAAAAAACAAAAAAAAAAAACAAAAAAAACAAAATGGAACATTCCAAAAGCACATATTCAGAAGGCCCACCCACATATGACCTGTACATACAAGGTCACCCCTGCTATAGCCTATTGGTCAAAAGTAAAGCACAGGACCAGCTCCAATTCAAAAGACGAGACTACCCAAAGGCATGAATATCCAGACGTGTGGTTCATTAAGGGCCATCTATGAGACTAGGCACTACAGTATCTTTGGAAAATGGGATTTGGGTGGACTTTCACATTCTGATGTCTAATGTAGTAGTTAAATATGTAAATTGGGAGGCAAAAAGCCTGGTTTAATGTCCTGCTCACCACGTGCTTGCTGTGTGACCCTGAACAAGTTACTTAACCTCTCTGAGCCTTGATGTTCTCAAATCATAATTCCAATCTCATAAGTGGTTGTGAAGATTAAATGATACATGATGTGTAAGATGCTTACGAGTAAATGCTCAATAAAAATGAGCTAATAGTAATATAATTACATGCCAATACAAAGTTTTAAGTTTTTTACAAGTATCTGTTTTACTTTTGCAATTGAAAAAACTAATTTTCAAAGACAAAAAAAAGGAAATCTAGCAGAACTGGAAGAGATAAATTCAAAACTCCTAGTCAATGCTCTGTTCTAGCTACTTCATCCAGGGAACCTGCAGGGACCTTACAGTCCTCACAGACACAGAAAATACCTCTGGAAAACTTTGACCCTTTCCCTCTGCACCAGTAGACCATTCAGTGGTGGGGTCTGATAGCCAAACCATGTTGTTCTTTCAGCCACTCCCCAAGTCCTCTCAAGTTTGAGCACAGTAAGCCACAAAGTACAGGAAATGAATTCCCCAAGGAATATGACCAAGAAGCTTTGCAATCACAAAACATGGGCTTTCTATTACCCAGGAGCTTAAACCTGTCCTGTGACACCATTTACAGGAAGGATTTGCTTTTTTGAAGCACTGACATTTTGATTGTGAAGTTCACTGGGGCTTGCTTAAGGTTTCCACAACAACAGAGTCTTGGGCTGGTTAGTTTGAGAGAAAAGCTGAGAAATATAATTTCAGGCAGTGATAACTTGGGTTTCTTTGGTTGTTTTGTCTGTCTGTCTGTCTGCTTGCTTGTTTCACCCATTTTAAGTACACACAGACCCCGTCAACACCAGTCCTTTTCTTTGGGGGAAAATGTGTCACCATGGAAATGAAGGGATTTCTTGATGTGAGTAATTACAGCAAATGTCAAACCTCAGGAGTTGAAAACTCCGCCTTCTCATTTCTTTTTCAGAAAATCAATACGCAGGCATCGTTCCATTCCCCTCCAGGTTTCTGTGGCTCACACAAGTTTTCTCATCCCAAGGATCTCCTAAGTGTGCCCGATGTTGTCTTGGGGGCAAATCTATCTGTACAAAAGAAACGAGGGACTCAGTGTCTGCGGGTTAATTTCTTGAGAGAGGCAATTACTAGAAACTTAAGGAAATGTCAAATATGAATACCTAGCAATTTCGTTTGGAGTCAATGACTTGCCTCACTTAAAGCATTAATTAGAATGGGCTGAAATATTTTTAAAGAGCTTGGATATGGAGAATTTTTAGTATCACACTTCAAATAGCATTCAACTGGGGAGTAAGAGACAGTGATGAAGAGTCGCTCCCTGCAGAACATACAAAGTTTTTTTTTTCCCCTTGGGGAGACCCCAGCATTTATCCATTCCTGCCTCCTTATAGGCTGGCAGGTGGGGCAGGAATATGGGAGAGAAATGATAGCACTTTTCTAAGTCAGGGGCAACCCAGGAAACAGGAATCATTTTCCTCCAGCTGAGAACCCTTTCCTGTGACAAAAAGAAACCCTTTCCTCTGACAAAAAATAAACAACTTGATATGCCATAAAGTCAGACAGAACTAGAGTCACTTTCTGGCTCCCCCACTTACTCAAGATGTGGCTTTGGGCAAATTACCTAAAGATCCAATCCTCAATTTCCTCATCTATAAAATGGGGATGATAATAGGACTGATAAGAGGCCTTCTTTCTGTTCCATGAATACCATGCTCATTCCTACCCTGGAGTCTTTGCATATGCCATTCCCGCTGCCTAGAATTCTTTTCCCACAAATCTTTTCATGGCAGATATCCTTCTTTTCATCCTAATTAAATTCAAATGTCACTTCCTAGCCTAAAAAATAATCTCCAGGGTGTCTGGGTGGCTCAGTTGGTTGGGAGTCCAACTTCAGCCTAGGTCATGATCTTGCTATTGCAAGTTCAAGCCCCACATTGGGCTCTGTGCTGACAGCTCAGAGCCTGGAGCCTGTTTCAGATTCTGTGTCTCCCTCTCTCTCTGCCCCTCCCCACTTGCACTTGCTCTTTCGCTCTCACTCGCTCTCTCAAAAATAAACATTAAAAAATTTAATTAATAAATAAAAATAAAAAATAATCTCCCATCAATTTCTCTCATCCCTGGGTTTTATTCTGGACAGTATGCTGTCTGAAATTCTCTTCTACATTTTTATATCTATTTATTGTCTGTCTTCCTCACCATACAATAAGCCCCATGATAAAAGGGATCTTATGCATTTTGTTAACCCCTGCATCTCCAATACCTCATACAATGCCTGGCACATAGGAAATGCTCTGCTAACATTTGCTGAATGAGTAGACTCTCAGTCAATAGCTAACATTCATTGAAAACTTAACCACATGCCAGGCACTGTTCTAACCAGTTTGTAAAAATTATCTCACTGGATTCTCAAAACAACCCTCTGAAGCAGATATTCTCATTAACCCCATTTTATAAATAAGGAAACTGAAATGCAGAGAGATTGAAAAAATCTTCCCAAAGGCAAAGAGCCAATAAGCAGTAGGGCCAGGACTAAACTCCAGCAGCCCAGCCCCAAACTCCACATACTTAATCCGGAGTCCTCTTGGCTTTGATAGGTAACCATCAGACCTGATTTTACAGCTTGTATATGATTAGATCAAAGTAGCCAGGCTTTTGACCCACACCTTCCCCCAAATCATTCTGTGTGTTCACCAGTCCCTCTTGGATCACTCTGTGTGTTCTCATTCATCTGTTTAATACTTAGCTACTTGTCTGTTTTTCTATACTTTCTGGGTGGAGACTCTGAATGTGTGCAATACCAATTTGTTTCTACCATGGGCTCGTGCACATAGAAGGTAGATGCTAAACACTTTTTGAAAATATTTCTAAATGAATAAAACATTTTGGAACATTTTCCAACAGAACACACCATGAGTATATAATAAAAGAGAGCTCTTGGGGTGCCTGGGTGGTTCAGTTGGTTGAGAATACAACTCTTGATTTCAGCTTAGGTCATAATCCCCTGTCATGGGATCAAACCCTGTGTTGGGCTCCATGGTGAGCATGGAGCCTTCTTAAGATATTCTCCCCCCACTCCCTGCCACTGCCCCTCTCCCCAACTTGCTTTCTCTCTGCAATAAAAATAAAATAAAATGTGCATGCTATTAAAAAAAAGAGAGAGAGCAAAAATGTACACAAAGCAAGTAGAAAATTAATATAAGCATTCCTTGCCTCAATAAACCCAACTCTTCATACTTTCACCATCTCAGGGCCTTTGCATACACTGTTTCCCTTGCTTGAAACACACTTTCTACTCTCACCCTTTTTGCCTATTTACTTCCTACTGGTTCTCCAAATTTCGGCTTGAACATAACTTCCTCAGCAAAGCTTTTATTGATCATTCATAGCACTTACAGCTGCCAGTTACATATTTTCTGCTGTGGATCTTCAGGTGACTTTTTTTTTCCTAAAAGATTCTAAGCTCCATGAAGGCAAGACCATCCATGTCTATTTTGTTCAACATCTCCTCCTAGGGCATAGCTCATAACCAATGCACAAAAACACTGCTGAATGCATGAATGAACTTTTGAAATTTCAGGTTTACAAATACAAAGAACTCTGCTTTAATGGGACCTCTTTTCTTAGGCAGTGACTTCAAACAGAATTTACTCATTATTTTTCTCTTTTGCATACAGTGTACTATACCTGCCTGGTACCCCCACCCCTACCTGGAATTATTCACACTGCAGAGTGGTTTAGAGCATGGGCATTGCTCCTGGGTTTGAATCCTGGCTAATTAATATCATCAGTACCTTAACTCTTCACTGCTTCAAAATATTATTTCAAAGTGCTTTGAAGAAGAGGAAGAATAGCATAAACTTAAAAACAAAAACTAACGTTAGTAAATACACACAGGATATGGGGCAACTGAAACTCTCTTACTCTGCTGTTGGGAATGTAAATTAGTAAAACCACTTTACAGACCAATTCAACTGCATGTGGTAAAGATAAAAATGCACATACTCTAGAGCATAATAAGTATACTTCTACATGTATACTATCCAAGAGAAACTCTCACATATCAAGTTGTTAAGTACAGCAGTTAAGAGAAAAACCTTGGGACCAATTTAAATGTACACTGTTTTATTATTTTAATTTTTTAATGTTTTTTTTATTTTTGAGAGAGAGACAGACAGACAGAGTGTGAGCAGGGGAGGGGCAGAGAGAGAGGGAGACACCGAATCTGAAGCAGGCTCCAGGCTCTGGGCTGTCATCACAGAGCTCAATGTGGCGCTCAAACTCAAAACTGCGAGATCATGGCCTGAGCCGAAGTCAGAGGCTTAACCAAACGAGCCACCCAGGTGCCCCATATGTACATTGTTTTATAGGTGCACACACACACACACGTATGTCTATATGTGTGTATATACACATATTATGTAGACATACCTGTGTGTACATGCCTATACATGCCTATTGTACAGAAATATATACAGACGTGTATATGTACAGATTTGTCTCTCTGTATGTATACATGAATAAATAAATTACAGTAATTTTATATACTGAAATCCTATTTGTCATTAAAATGACTGAATGAGAGCTACATGAATCAACAATATGGTCTCAAAAACATAATGTTGAGTGGAAACAGCAGCATGTAGAATGGATGGTCCACTCTAAAGGAAAGTAAGGGTATCCAAATGTGGCCCTGAAGATTACAGCATGGTGTTTGCCTCGAGGGAGAGAAAGAAGGATGGAAGGGAAAGAATGGGCCTGGGACAATTTCAAAGAGGACATCAATTGTATCTACAGTGTCAGTTCTTTTTTTTCTTTTTTTTTTAAGAACTGAAACAAGTATTTTTTAATATAATTTATTGTAAAACTGGTTTACATACAACACCCAGTGCTCATCCCAACAAGTGCACCCCTCAATGCCCATCACCCATTTTCCCCTCTCCCCCACCACCCATCCACCCCCAATTTGTTCTCTGTATTTAAGAGTCTCTTATGGTTTGCCTCCCTCCCTCTCTGTAACTATTTTTTTCCCTTCTCTTCCCCCATGGTCTTCTGTTAAGTTTCTAAAGATCCACATATGAGTGAAAACGTATGATATCTGTCCTTCTCTGACTGACTTACTTCACTCAGCATAATACCTTCCAGTTCTATCCACCTAGCTGCAAATGGCATGATTTCATTCTTGAAACAAATAGGTTAAAATGTTAAAATTTGTTTAATCTGAGTGAAGAATACACCAGGATATGTTTATTACAAGCCAATTTTACAAGAGAACTATTATATAATATTTTGAAAGATAAAACTGAGGGGCGCCTGGGTGGCTCAGTTGGTTAAGCAGCCAAATTTGGCTCAGGTCATGATCTCGCAGTTCATGAGTTTGAATCCTGTGTCGGGCTCTGTGCTGACAGTTCAGAGCTTGGAGCCTGCTTCAGATTCTGTCTCTCTCTCTCTTTGCCCCTCCCCTGCTCATGCTCGCTCTCTCCCTCTCTCTCTCTCTCAAAAATAAATATTAAAAAAATTAAAAAAATTATTTTTCCCCTCTTTTTCCTCCTTCCCCTCTCCATGGGAGAGGGAGGGAGACAAAGCACAAGAGACTCTTGAATACTGAAAACTTTATTAAAGGACGAGGGGCTCCTGGGTGGCTCAGTTGGTTAAGTGTCCAACTTCGGCTCAGGTCATGATCTCGTGGTTTGTGAGTTCGAGCCCTGCGTCCGGCTCTGTGCTGAGAGCTCAGAGCCTGGAGCCTGCTTCTGATTCGGTGTCTCCCTCTCTCTCTGCCCCTCCCCTACTCACACTCTGTCTCTCTGTCTCTCAAAAATAAATAAACGTTAAAAAAAATTTAAAAGAAAACTGAAAGAGATTCAGATGCCAACTCTGCCACCAGACCTCAGAAAACAGATATAAATTCTCTGATACTCCTGTTTTTAAAACAGTGTTAACTGTGAAAATTAATGAGCTTAAATGTGCAGAATGACTTCTAGATATTATCCACTAGAATATCATTTTAGAATGAGTCCCTAACAACTTTCCAGATGTGTCTTATTCAGAGAGACATATTTTTTTAATTGATCAGAAATTTTATGCATGCATTTCCAGGGGCACCTGGCTGGCTTGGTTTGAACAGCATATGTCTCTTGATCTCAAGGTCATTAAAGTCCCATTTTAGGTACAGAATTACTTAAATAAATAAAAAACTTAAAAAAAGAAATTATATGCATGCATTTTCAAAACAAGACACCAAGAAAAATAATACATTGCTACTGTTTGTTCAAAAACTATATACAGGGCGCCTGGGTGGCTCAGTCGGTTAAGCAGCTGACTTCGGCTCAGGTCATGATCTCACGGTTCGTGAGTTTGAGCCCCACGTCAGGCTCTGTGCTGACAGCACAGAGCCTGGAGCCTGCTTCAGAGTCTGTGTCTCCTTCTCTCTCTGCCCTTCCCCTGATCATGCTTTGTCTCTTTGTCTCTCAAAAATAAATGAACATTTTAAAAAAACTATATACATATAATATAAAGACATATATATGGATAGACTATGACTGTGATTGCCCTGAGGGAGGGTTACTTGGGTGAATGGAGAACAAGAAGAGAAATTTACTTCTCCCTGCTATTATTTCTAATTATGTACCCTATTGTGGGTTACAGCTCTTCCTCGGTTTACAATGGGGTTACATCCTGATAAACCCATCAGGATGAAAATGCATGTAATACACCTAATCTACTAAACATCATAACTTAGCTTAGCCTACCTTAAACATTCTTAAAACATTTACAGTAGCCTATGGTTGGGCAAAATCATCTAACACAAAGCTTTTTTGAATACTGTACTGAAAGTGAGAAAGAGAATGGCTGTACAGGTACAGATGGTTGTAAGTGTGTCAGTTTCAAGTACTCGTGATCACGTGGTTGACTGGGAGCTCTGACTTACTGCTGTTGCCCAGCATAACAAGAGAGTCTCCTACCACATATCACTAGCACAGGAAAAGATTCAAATTCAAAATCCCAAGTACAATTTCTACTGAATGCCTATAGCTTTTGTACCACAGTAAAGTCAGAAAATCATAAGCTGAATCATCATATCAGAGACCATCTGTACCTACTTTAAAAATAAATATAATTTATCTTTAAATTAATCTGAGGGTCATGATCTTCTCAGTTCCTTCAATACTAAATCTACATGAAAAGGAAAGGCCCTAAAATCCAGGTTCCAAAAAATTTCTTAAGAGGTCAGTCTCCTACCAGAACACATGAAACAGGGAACACCTGTTTTTTCTGCATGCATGAGGACAAAAAAAAAAAAAGAGCATGGGATTTTGGGTTAGGGGATCTAGGTTTGGTTCCTGTCACCAGCACTTACTGTGTGACTTTAAGTGAGTTCCTTAAGCCCTCTAGGCCCCAGTTTCATTTCTGAAATGAGGACAATGGCAACACCACCTCCAATGATTGTGAGGAATAGTTTACTTATTCCTACAATATTAAATTACAATATGAGTATATAATTTTGTCAAAATAGTATCCAGATAGCTGTATGAGCTACAATTTGTAATGTAGAGACTGTCCCTCAATAGCATCGGTTTAGTCCCTTTGGCTTCCATCAAAGTGCCTAGGGCCCTGTATTAGCCAATAAAATCATCTCACTTCAGAGATTAACCAGATTCTCTTCTCTCCACAGCCAATATCCTGACAGTGATCATCCTCTCTCAGCTGGTAGCTAGAAGGCAGAAGTCCTCCTACAACTATCTCTTAGCACTTGCTGCTGCTGACATCTTGGTCCTCTTTTTCATTGTGTTCGTGGACTTCCTGTTGGAAGACTTCATCTTAAACATGCAGATGCCTCAGGTGCCCAATAAGATCATAGAAGTGCTGGAATTTTCATCCATCCACACCTCTATTTGGATTACTGTTCCATTAACCATTGACCGGTATATCGCTGTCTGCCACCCACTCAAGTACCACACAGTCTCCTACCCAGCTCGCACTCGGAAAGTCATTGTAAGTGTTTACATCACCTGCTTCCTGACCAGCATCCCCTACTACTGGTGGCCCAACATCTGGACGGAAGACTACATCAGCACCTCCATGCATCACGTCCTTATCTGGATTCACTGCTTCACCGTGTACCTGGTGCCCTGCTCCATCTTCTTCATCTTGAACTCAATCATTGTGTACAAACTCAGGAGGAAAAGCAATTTTCGCCTCCGTGGCTACTCCACAGGGAAAACCACTGCCATCTTGTTCACCATTACCTCCATCTTTGCCACACTCTGGGCCCCCCGCATCATCATGATTCTCTACCACCTCTATGGGGCACCTATCCAAAACCGCTGGCTGGTGCACATCATGTCCGACATTGCCAACATGCTGGCCCTTCTGAACACAGCCATCAACTTCTTCCTCTACTGCTTCATCAGCAAGAGGTTCCGCACTATGGCGGCTGCCACGCTCAAGGCCTTCTTCAAGTGCCAGAAGCAACCTGTACAGTTCTACACTAACCATAACTTTTCCATAACAAGTAGCCCCTGGATCTCACCAGCCAACTCACACTGTATCAAGATGTTGGTTTACCAGTATGACAAAAATGGAAAACCTATAAAAGTATCCCCATGACCTCACAGGTTTGGCAACTAGTGCCTCTGTCTAATCTATTTCCAGATGGGAGGGTAGCCCACTTAAAAGTGCTAACCTGATTTCCTATCTCCATAGACTGAGCAACCCTCAGACTGGTAGATGAGAAAAGATGGAAGAGAAGAAAGAAAAGCATCAATCTTGTTTTCCTTTGTGCATTTATTTTCACAATGTCACTTGACAGCAGAATTCCTACCAGTTTGAAGATGTCTTTGGAGGTTGTGTCATCATCCTGTGGCCAGCGAGGACATACAGTAAAGAAACAGTCTGTGACTTTGCCTTGGCACCATCCAGTCATTGGGAACCTCTCATTTATGTGACACACCAAGCCACAGTAGCAGATAGCTGAGTTCACACTCTTCCTCTAAGAGCTGAGGTCAACCATCGCTTCCCTGTGCCATCCCCAGCAGCTAACAATGCTGACCACTGGGATCTGGGATTTTTCCAAGGTGCCCTTTGTCCTAGAGAAGGTTGTGGTCCTGAAGTGACCCTGGAACTCTCAGCTACAGAATGACACTGTGGGGACAAGCAAATATTAATCCCATCCAAACTCTGGCCAGAGTTTCTTTGGAAAGGCTCCAAACCAACATAACTATGACCCGCAGACCTGGGTCTAAAATGCAGGCTTTCCTATTTGTCATTATGTATAGATTTTATCTATCTCCTCCAAAACAAAGACCCCTGCCTGGTGCGTGGGGGGAAAGGAGGATCTCTTGAGCCCAGAAAAACAAAAAAATAAGCCCACTCTTGCCATTGTTTCGATCCATCCCGTGTCAGCTGTGTATGATCCCTTTACTCAAAATAGCTTCTTATTGTGGTGCCACTCAAGCTTCCTGGAGAAGCCTTTTATGTGTAGAGTTGACAACCCTGTCTCCTTGCTTGCTGAAGCCCTCACCAAATTGTTTTATCTAAAGTGACTTTGAAACTGGACTTAATTTTCAAGGGTCAGGAACTTTAGCTCTCCAGGTGTGAAGAGAGGCATTCTCAGCTCTGCCCCACAGTCCAGCTGGTATTACTATTCAGCCACAAATGCAGATACAATTCACATGGAAAGGTGTCCATGTTGTCTGCTTGTCTGCCCTTTGATGCATATGGCTCAAAAAGGTGGTGCCAGTTTTCCGTGAAGCTATTTAATTCCTTTGCAAAATGGTAAAATATGAATTTATTTAGCTGTTCTCCCTTTGCCTGTCCAAGGCAAGAACAGCTCTCTGACGTAATTAACAGGGGCTTCCCTGAGATTTGCCACTCATGTGTGTACACACACAAGCACACACATTTGATTATATTAGGCCTCTATGTATCCAGTAATGTATTTTAAAAGGGAAACCCATGCTGGAGTTCCACTTATTTAGTCTTTTTAAAATTTCTCTTCCAGATTCCCAGTATTTGAAATTATCTCTGTTCTGGAAGAAATCTCCCAAAATGATTTTGGAATTGTATGGTATTTTTGGTGAGCAAACAAAAACCAAACATTCCTCCTGGAACACTTGGTTCCTCAGGCTGGGTTCTTACTACATTTTTAGTCCTAAATTAGAAGACATGTCTACCCTTTTTAAGGAAATTTGCAGTAAATGAGTATGGTAGAAAAGGCCCCGGTGCAACAGAAGCCCTAAACTTTAGGCAATGCCCTCGGTACTAATTCAATATAATTTGAGGCCATGGTAGCCCTGATGATTCTAATTCCTACTGCTTTTAAATGATTGCAGTAGAGTCTCATCTTACCCAAAGATTAGATTCTAAAGTCAGTGCAAAAGAAAAAAATCTGGCAGAGCCAAAGTTACCTCTGCAAGGTCCTCAGGAAGGAACTGTATTGGAGACCATATTCTATCCCTTATAAAACCTAACTCAGCTAAGGCTTTCTCCAGCAATAGAACAGATTTCTTAGATCAAGAATAAGACAAAGTTGGCATGGATTTAGGGACCTCCTTTCATTGTATGAATCTAATGTATTCGAGAACATTAAGATCACACTGGTGCAGCAAGATGCTCCCACTAGAAGACGTTCATGGAAGTTGTGTGAGGGACAAACAGGTTAGTATGTCCCATGTCACACTCTCCCCAGGGCATATGTGCATCAAGCGGAATGGTGGGCAGGCTCCCCCACAACCTTTAAATTGCATTTCTCTTTCAGTTTCTTTTTTGCCAAGCACGTGTAGTCCAAATATGTCGTGTTCATCAAGTGTGTGTATGATGAAATTCCACCACACCCCCTTATGAATGAACATTGACCAAAGGCTACCTACACTGAAAAAAAATATATATATATATATATATATAATATATATATATTTATTTATTTATTTTTAAACACATGGCTCAAAAATGCTAGTTTGAGCTATATGTGGATGAGTCCCTGTGCAATAGCTATAAAGATTAAGCAATTCCTCTTTAAGAATGTATGCAAGATGG
Source organism: Cryptoprocta ferox (assembly GCA_028646485.1). Lineage (NCBI taxonomy): Eukaryota > Metazoa > Chordata > Mammalia > Carnivora > Eupleridae > Cryptoprocta > Cryptoprocta ferox. The sequence continues at coordinate 14,662,047 of CM053564.1, read as the reverse complement.
AAAATATGTGTGTGGATCTCAATGCTCTCTGCTCCACATTTTTAATTATATGTAAAAATTGCTGATGTTTAAAAGTAAAAAACTGGGTGTGCATTTGGAATGTTTTCCTCATACATTCATTTATTACTTCTCTTACCAATAGAGGTTGTACCATGTAGTGTTGTGATCTTATTTCCTTCTGACTATATTTTATATTTTGATAAATAATATCTAAAAGAGGTCTGATTCTTGAAGGCATTCCAATGAGTTGTTGTCTTCTGGTTAAAATGCATTAAAAGTGCTCATTGGGTTAGGTTAATACATACGTCCTAAAATTTTGTTTCAGAAAATGTATGGACTTTTAATTTATTATTATTTATAGTAATAATTGTGGATAATAATAAGGTTTTTAAGAAAAAAAAAACTTTTAAGCCTCTCTTTCAGGCCAGTTTTGGAAACAGCCTTGAATTTTAAAGTCTGTCATGTAAAGAGCTGCTGTTGATGGCACTTCAGCAATTGCCTTATATCAGGTTTTTGTGAAAGACTGTTAACTAGCATCTCTCTTGTGTGATTTGTGTCCTTGGTTGGACATGCAGCGATGCTACACACGTACATGCTGTGTCTTTTTATCGGACAGCTCAAGGACTGAACTGTCCCATGGGGAAAGAAACGAGGAGCATGAAAGACAAACCATAAAAGACAGACCATGAGAAGGTATGAACTTCCATTTTGCAAACATTCTGCAACTGGAAGGTTACTTTGCACAGTTGGTGCCTACTGGTCCAACATGAGGGACCTATGTGAAGTGAATAAAAGACTCTAATGTTGGCTATTCCAGTTCAAAGAATGGAATAGAATATTACCATAGAAGAATAGTAAATGTTCATATTTTCTTAATTAGATAATATATTGTGTTTGGACTTGTTTGTATTATAATAAATTCTAATATGGTGCACACTTGGTATTTGGAATTTGCATATATGTTCATGCTATGGCAAAACTCTGACTAAAAATTTTTAAATGAGCATTTTACTTATACGTTGTGCTGGTGCTAGAATGAGACCTGAGTCCCACCTGTCCCTTGGTTAGCCAGATATATTTCAGAATTTAAGACCACTGAACTCTGCTTCCTATAGTCCTAATTAGGTAGTTTACTGTGGATAAATCTGAATTCTCTTCTCACTTTATCCTCTGCATGTTTTTGAGACAATGATGACTATAATCATAAGTGGAAATCTAGCATAATGGCTAAGAGCTTGGACTTTTTTTTCCCTTGTGACTTATTTATAACTGGAAGTTTTTATCTTTTGACCCCCTTCACCCATTTTTTTTCCACCCCCATTCCCCATCTCTGGCAACCACCAATCTGTTCCCTATATCTATAAACTTAGCTTTTTGTTTTGTCTTGTTTTGTTTTTGAAATTCCATGTATAAATGAGATCCTACAAGTATTTGTCTTTTCTCTGACTTATTTTACTTAGCATAAAGCCCTCAAGGTCCCTCCATATTGTTGCAAATGGCAAGATTTTATTTTTTTGGCTGAATAGTATTCCATTGTGTATATCCACCACATCTTCTCTACCCATTCATCTATTAGTGGACACTTCAGTTGTTTCCATATCTTGTAATAGCTTGGATGTTGAAGCTAGACAATCATGGTTTCATGCCCCAGCCCCACCATTTACTAAATGCGTGGCCTTCAACAATTCATTGACGATTTCTGAAAGATGGTCCTCACATAGAAAATGGTACAAAATTTATTTTTTTCCAGTTGCCTTCAAGGTAAATAGAAGTTCTCAAGGTCAGGAAACCAAGGTTTGGAGTCAGTTATGGCAGGCTATAACTCTGCAGGCTATTCCACTTCCTAGCTGTGTGACCTTGGACAATGTTCTCAATCCCTCTGAGTCTCAATTTCTTCTCCATAAAATATGGCTACTAGTAATTCCTCATGGGGTGATTATTAACAGTAGAGAGAAAAAGAGTATCCAACTGCACATCATTTTACAAGTAATGATACTAGGTCAAAAGAGGTCAATGATTTTGTCCAGAGTAGTCACTAAACACTTCATGCCTCCCACTTTACCTCATTGCCTTCTCTGAAAGATTCTGACTCATCCCCCTCCCCCAACCAGAAGGTCACATTATTTTGTGCCCTTTTTAGATTTGAGTATATTGCATAGTTTTCCAACCTTTCAAGCCCAGGTCATCCAAGCATGAGATATATTGTAACTGCATCATAATTAAAACATCTGGCTTGACTTTTCCCTCTAAGGTAGAATTTTTTTTAAGTTGACTCTCTGGAATCCTAACCACAGCTCTTAAACTAGCTATGCATTTCCCACACAAACCACCAGCAATTCTGACAGCCACCCACAAACTATTGTCACAATCTATCTTTGCATCAACTTGGAGAATGAAAGTAACTTATAAGTTGAAAGGGAAGTACAGAAAAGCAAAGAATTTGCTGAGAAGGTTGCAAGCAGAAGCTGTTAGGCATGGCTATAGCATTCTCATTAATTTTGTTCACCAACTCAGGAAGGCAGGATAAAAGTGAGCTGATGAAGGTTGAACTGTTAAATAATAATCCTTTTATTAGTGCACTCAGCTAAATGTGATGGCTCAGCCTCTACAGAGGGTATGCAATTAATCCACAAACTTGCCAGACACTACAAGGGCAATAAGTGTCTGGGGGGATAAGAGGCTCATGTCTACTGGGATAAACAGATACTGTGAATTTCCCGGGTTTATTGGGAGAATGTGTCACTGTCATGCCAGAAAAAGAAAACTTTTCTGATTAAAAAGGAGCAAAACAGGGCCACAGGGAAGAGATTCCTTCCTATGAACTCTCTGCATGAGGATTTGACTATGTCCATAGAGCTGTGTTACCTAGTGAATGGTAATAACACAGTATTTCTCTCTACTGGAGATGGAACAAAAAAGCACGTGAGACTGAAACTCAAGTATGAGAGATCCAGATCAAACCCATAAGGGAAGTGTTCATAGTAATATCTATTCACTCCACAAATGGAGTTCTTAGAATCTGCTTCTCTGGGTATATTTCCAAATGGACTGTATATCAGAGTCTTGGAGGGAAACAAATCTCACTCATATGGTTTCAATAAAAAGTTTTTAAGAAGGAGATCTTTAAAAATGGTCTCATCAAAATTAAGGGAACCAACAAGAGCTACTGAGATACCTAGGAACTAGAAAAAATAAGAAGTCTTACCTCTCTAGGCCTGATGGAGTGACAGGAGAAAATAGCGCTACTGTAGCTCAGTGGAGCTTTGGAGCTTTGGAGGTAAGGCCTTCTAGCAAACAAGTCCCATACCACTATCAGAGATATGATGCCAGAGAGGAAGTGGAAGATCCCCAATCTCTCTTTTCCTTCCCTCTAATATCATGCTGATGCCCCCACCAGCAGAGCGCAAAGAGAAGTCAGCCAAGAAGGGAGAGGCGGTCCATAGTGGCCAGGCCTCAAGGCACAAAACAATGAAAAATAGATCAAGGGTGAAGTGAGACAGGCAGCAATTACAGAATAACCAGCAAAGCTTGGACCCTTATTTTCTTATCATTGAATGCTGGAGAGGATCTTGGAGACTTTACATATATATATATAAATACATATATAGGAAGGAAGGAAGGAAGGAAAGAAAAAAGAAAAGAAAAGAAAAGAAAAAATTAAGGCCCAAAAGATCTCCCCTGCCCGAAGTAATATGACCTAGATGTTGGTAGGTCCTCCTTCTAATGATTTTTTAGCACACTACCAGGAACATGTACTACAGACCTTCACAAACTTGCTTTCCAACCATCATAGTTAGAATTTTCTTTCATTAATCCTCAGCATCTCCAGATGTCAACATGAACATGTTTGGGAGAGAAATGAGGAGGCTGAGCACTCATTTAGTAACTACTGTGTCTCAGGCACTCCTATGATCGTTCACTTATTTAACTAATATGTGTTCAAACATATGATGTCTATTCATATTCTAGGATCTATCCTAGGCATAGTGATTCATTGGTGAACAAAACATATAGGGTTTCTGCCTTTGTGGTACTTACATTCTAGCAGGAGAGACAATATACAAGAAAACAAATAAGGTAATTTCAAGTAGTGGTAAGACTATGAAGACTTTCCTTTTAGTTAAAGAAAGCAGAAAGTACAAAGACTTTGAAAGGAGAAAAACCCTGAGCACTCATAGTACAAATAGGAGACTAGCATTACTGAAGCATAGTAATCCAGGGGAAGAGTGATATGGAACAAGGCATGGAGGGGCTGGCTGGAGCAAAATAATGTAGAGACTCTGTGGGGTGTGGTAAGGAACTTGGTGGAAAGCCACTGAAGAATTTTAAGAAAGAAATTGATGTGATCTTTTTTTTTAAGTTCATTTATTTAATTTTGAGAGAGAAAGAGAGAATACGAGTGGGGAAGGGGCAGAGAGAGAGGGAGAGAGAATCCCACATAGGTTTCACACTATCAGCACAGAGTCCAATGCAGGGCTTGATTCCATGAACTGTGAGATCACAATCCAACCTGAAATCAAGAGTCAGACACTCAACTGATTAACTCACCGAGGCACCCCTGATGTAATGATCTTCTTACCTCACCTAACCATCATAACAACTCTTGAAGAAGAGTATTGCTACCTCCATTCTTCAGATAAGAAAATGAAGTTTCACAGGGATTCTCACAGGAAGTCTCAAGGTCACAGTAAGTAATTTATGAGTGGTATTTAAGCCTAGTCCTGTGTGGTTCCAAAAGCCATTTCTTCAGGCCACCCTGACACAATTTCCTTCACATCCCATACTCTCTCTTCTGAATTAGCAGTTTGTTCCCATTAGCCTTTTCATCATCTAAAGCTGGTATTTAGACTAAAGCCATTCTCTAATTCCAGTAATGAAGAGTCAGAAATCATCAGGTCATGGTAGCATATGGTTCTATTTCCTGACCCAATTCATGTGTCTGATGAAATCTGACAGAGAATCAGTCACATAAGCTCATGGATGAAATAATATAGACTCTACTGGTAGGTAAGGCAAATATATGTGTGTATATATATATGCGTATATATACACACATTTAAATGTATATATATTTTATATATAATATACATACCCTTTAAAATTTTTCAATGCATATACTTTTAAAAACAAACCTCAATAATATTTTCAATGACATTGTTTTGTTTTGCAACTGCTCTTATACACAGATTTCAATTCTTAGTCCTTCTCCAGGTTAGTGGCTGGCTCTTCACAGCAACTGCCTGTGCTTCTGTCCAATGTGCTGAAATTGTTTGACCGCGACTTTGATTTGTGCAAGAAATGCAGTATCTGCTAAGAAAATTTTATGTATAGGGGCGCCTGGGTGGTTGGGCGCCTGGGTGGTTCAGTTGGTTAAGAATCCAACTCTTGGGGCACCTGGGTGGCTCAGTCAGTTAAGCCACCTGACTTCAGCTCAGGTCGTAATCTCACGATTTGTGAGTTCAAGCCCTGCGTCAGGCTCTGTGCTGACAGCTCAGAGACTGGAGCCTGCTTGGCATTCTGTGTCTCCCTCTCTCTCTCTGCCTCTCCCCTGCTTATGCTCTGTCTCTCTCTCTCAAAAATAAATAAGCATTAAAAAATATTTTTAAAAATCCAACTCTTGGTTTCGGCTCAGGTCATCTCACAGTTCATGAGTTCCAGCTGTGAGTCAGGCTCTGTGCTGACAGATTCATTTTCTTCTCTCTCTCTCTCTCTCTCAAAATAATAAAAACTTTAAAAAAGAAAATTTTACGTTTAAAGATACATATTTGCTCCCTCTTGTTAAAAAAGGAATTGCGGGGCACCCGGGTGGCTCAGTTAAGCATCCGACTTCAGCTCAGGTCATGGTCTCACCACTCCTGAGCTAGAGCCCTGCATTGGGCTCTGTGCTGACAGCTCTGAGCCTGGAGCCTGCTTCAGATTCTGTGTTCTCCTTCTCTCTCTGACCCTCCCCTGCTCACGCACTGTCTCTCTGTCTCAAAAATGAATAAACGTTAAAAAAATTGTTAAGAAATTGGTACGGCATTATTTACTTTATGAAACTATTTAAGATAGGATTTCTTACAACACAAGTTCCACTGGGGCCTTGTTCTTCAAACCATGGTCCACCTAATGGCAGCATCACATGAGTATCACCTGGGAATTTGTAAGAACTGTGGAATCACAGGCCCTACCCCAACTTGCTGAACCAGAATCTGAATTTTAATAAGATCCCAGGTGATTCATACACACATTAAAATGTGAGAAGCACTGCACTGTTGCACTTTAACATAGTGGTTTTACACCGTTGGGAAGCTTTTTGAAAATACCAATACCCAACATGAAATCCAGATGACAGTATTTTTTAAAGTTCTTTGGATAATTCTAATGTACAGCCAAAATGGAGAACCACTGATTTTTTTTAATGTTTGTTTATTTTTGAGACAGAGAGAGACAGAGCATGAGCCAGGGAGAGGCAGAGAGAGAGGGAGACACAGAACTGGAAGCAGGCTCCAGGCTGAGCTGTCAGCACAGAACCCGATGCAGGGCTCGAACCCAAGAACCGCGAGATCATGACCTGAGCCGAAGTCGGACACTTAACTGACTGAGCCACCCAGGTGCCCTGAGAACCACTGATTTTTTTAACGACAACTTTAAATCACTATCATAAATGGAAAACCAGTATCACCTGCCATAATAGATAGAAACCATTTTAAAAAGGCCAAAGATTGTTAATAATTCTTACTTTATACAACTGTCTGAAACTAACATCTATTCTCTTGATGTCAAAAAAAAAAAAAACCAACAAAAGACAAGTATTAAGGGCCTACTACTACCATACTGAGACTTTCTCCTTAACCTAATCAGAAGGATTGATAACAAATTAGAAAGGAAAATTTTTTTTTCACAATGTGCTTCATTGTTACTGAAGTCAAGCCTCTGTCATCTAAATTGACTCACACACCCCTTGTTATAAGCGCTATACTTTGGAAAACATTGACTATTAAATAAGGAGCCTTCAGCACCTTCCTTATTTTAGTGATACCCAGCCCTAACTTAAACCCATGGCCTGACTCTACACCCAGATGAATTAAGTCAGAACAGAGGGCAACAGGCTCAAGGCATCAAAATTTTCTAAAGCCTTGCCACGTGATTCTGCACAGAGCCAGGACTAAGAACCACTTGCCTACTTGGTAACACTTGGTTGTCTGTAAGAACTGGCAAATTACAATACAGCCTTCCCAAATAATCTGTCATTTGGCTATTTCCCTAATTCCGACTTCCCACAATGGGTTGAGGTTTCACAGTGTCTGTACCTCTCACTGTTTAAGATTAAGGAAACTGACAAATCATACCCATCTACCCCCTCACTCTTGAGAAACTGATCCAAGAAATGGACTAGTGAAGATCAATGATCAGTTCTATTACTGGAAGGATGGGTTGGAGAACCCAGGTGAATTGAGAGCCAATGGACTTCCTATCCAACCAGTTTATATTTTGGCTTAAACACTCATGAGAGTCTGGAACTGTATAGAAGACAGTTACTCAAACAGTTGCAAGCAGAACATCTGTCCCCCAAGCAGAGTCCTATCAATGAGGACAATTACAGAGGAACCTCTAGACTCTCCTCTGCAAGCCACACCTGGACCTCAACCCAGTTAGGATTCCTGTGTGGAAGACAGGAGCATGGAAACAAATCCTCCTTTCTGGAGGCCTGAGAAATAGAAAGATAAGGTGACTTTCTCACATGTATGATGTTCCTTCTTCTTCTGCTACAAATCAGTCAAGGCCTTCCCTCTCCTTTGGGGGCAGAGTGAAAAAGAAGGGTTGAAAGAAGTTACCTTCCAAGTACTTCTGAGAGTAAAATCAACATTTCCTAAATTATAGGTTAAGATAGAACTATTAGATGGAATCTACTCCTGAAATCATTATTGTACAATATGCTAACTTGGATGTAAATAAAAAAATAAAAACTAAAAAAAAATAATTGGATTAGGGAAAAAAAAGAACTATTAGAATAAATGGTCTCCCCTATACTCACCTCCTCATGACCCAGAGAATTTTACGAATGTGGCTCAGAAATTTCACAACCCACAGGGAGATAAACAGTCAGGTGTGCTGTACTGTTAAAACACTTAGAGAAAAGGCAAGAAAAGATCCTTCTGATCCTCCAGGGACTCATGTCCTCAAATTAGGGCTATTGGGTGCTTCCAAAGGCATAATTCTATCTTCAAGGCCTCAGCCCCAGTCTATCTCTCACTGCTAGCACACAGTTCTCTAAAAGCTCTGAAATCAAAAATAATTTTTTTCAATTTTATTTTTAATTTTTATTATTTTTTTAATGTCTTTTTTTATTTTTTTTTAACTTTATAGTTTATTGTCAGGTTGGTTTCCATATAACACCCAGTGCTCTTCCCCATAAGTGACCTCCACCATGACCATCACCCCGCTTCCCCTTTCCCCCTTCTCCTTCCGCTGTCAGTTTGTTTTCAGTATTCAAGAGTCTCTCGTGCTTTGTCTCCCTCCCTCTCCCATGGAGAGGGGAAGGAGGAAAAAGAGGGGAAAAAATATTTTTTTTAATTTTTTTAATATTTATTTTTGAGAGAGAGAGAGAGAGAGAGAGAGCGCGCGAGCATGAGCAGGGGAGGGGCAAAGAGAGAGAGGGAGACAGAATCTGAAGCAGGCTCCAAGCTCTGACTGTCAGCACAGAGCCTGACACAGGACTCAAACTCATGAACTGCGAGATCATGACCTGAGCCAAAGTCAGATACTTAACCAACTGAGCCACCCCTGAAATCAAAAATAATTTTAATTGACTTTGATTAAAATAAGGATGCCAAATAGCACTTTTAGGAGTGGTGCCAATATCAGACACCTTCATAGCACTCCAACCCCAAGGGCAGGTTCATGGTATGCAGGGATGTGGGTCATGCAGATCTGGGTTCAAACCCTGACTCCACCACTTGCCAGCTACATGACACTGGACAAGTTACTCCAGTCTCTGAGCTACTGTTACATCTTATGGAAAGTAGAAATAACAATAGTACTGACTTGAAAAGGGGGATGGTGGGAATTATTTATAGTATTTTTAAGTGTTTGGAACATGTCTGTATTACTAATAAATAGTGCTATGATTATTTAGTTCCCCATGATAGAAACAAGAGGAACATAGCATATTCTAGAACTTCTCTGGGAAACTGGGTCACCTTTGCAATGACAAAGCCACTCCTGGGAAGAAAGGTTTAGCTATGTCATGTTCCAGCTTTCTCTCTTTTCCAAAGTGGAGAAAGTATATCATTCATTGAAGTCATCTGATGACAGTCCCTGCAAAAGATAGAACATCAAAGATTTGGAAGACTAGGGGCAGGCCATCAGTCACTCCACAGTCAATTTCAATACCATGAAATGTGGCCTCCAGTTACACCCTAATTCTTTCTCTCCAACAGTTTGCATCCAATGCTAATTGCTGGAGTGAAACTTCAGCCTTCAGGATGATGTGATGGCCGCTGCATAAAGGCCATTTGCCCATCTTGTTAGGTTGCTATCACTTGGCTCCAGTGATGAGAAAAATGGAAATAGACCTGCTGGTGGGTGAGGGTTGATACAGGTGACCTGTCCCCAAGATGTCAAGTATGTCTCCAGGGCTCTGAGAGAGGACACAAATATTTCTCAGCTGGAGACAAGAGCTTCTTGTTATTGCAAATTAATCTTATAAATATCTGATTTTTAAGAGGCTATAAGGAAATGACTCCCTGTTGTTATATGTGTGTCCCTCTTAGTATATCTGATTTCTGGGGCATGGTGATGTGTTCTGACATCACTGTCCCTGTGAAGTCTGCAAGGGAAAGGCCACAGCCATGAGAAGAAAGGACAGGGTTTTCTCTAAGAATGAGGTCATCATAGCATCTGTCATCTGGGGAAGAAGCAGGTCATTGGACAAGGTAAAAGGAAGCAGGTCTGGAAAAGTAGGAGAAAGAGTTCAGCTTCTTTGTCTTAACTTGAACAATCAGGATGTTTATAAGAGGTTTCCTGGGAAGGATGCTAAAGGTGGGGCTTGAAGTCAGAAGAAAGAGGACTGAGACAGTTCATCTTTCCTGAGATTTCTTTTCATGAGATAGGTCTACCTAGCAGCAGTTCTACTTCAAGTTTGACTATTTCCTTAAGGTTCTCTTTTCTGGTTTTCTGTTATAGTCCCAGACCTTTAAAATATTCCATCTTGTCTTGGTGGAACTGAAATATTAAATGAGACTGTATCTCCAACCAAGTCCAGCATAGCTGTAGATGTGGTAAGCCCCTTCCAAAGAGAAAGTGAGTAGGATCATATCTTATGGTGAGAGACCCTGCCTAAGGAAACGGTAACACTTCTGGGAGGTTAACTTCTCCCTTTGGTTTGTACATATGCTTCTAAGGTTATAAAAGGATTTAACTGATGCCATATTATCTCAGTCAGAAAAGGCTAAATGTATAATAATGCAAACCTGTCCCTGCCCCACCATCCTATGGACATACAAAGAGCTACATTAAAAATGTTCTAGGGCACCTGTGTAGCTCAGTTGGTTAAGCATCCAACTTCGGCTCAGGTCACAATCTCACAGTTTGTGGGTCTGAGCCCCAAGTCAGGCTCTGTGCTGACAGCTCAGAACCCGGAGCCTGCTTCAGATTCTGTGTCTCCCTCTCTCTCTCTGCCCCTCCCCTGCTTGCATTTTGTCTCTATCAAAAATGAATAAATGTTAAAAAAAAATTTAAGTTCTGTTAATCATAATCTCCCTAAATTTTTTTGCCTTGCTTCTATGTATTCCCTGGGGTCCCTCTTTCAATATTTCGAGGAGTCTCTGTGGTCATTTCACATGTTCTCAATCTGTTAGCTAGTGTGTCCACATGGAGTCTTCCCTATTCTTCTTCCTCTATTGTCCCAGGTCCTTCTTGTTGAAGTCTCCCAAACGTAAGAACTTCAGAGGACCTCCCTGTTGCCATTACTGACAGAGGCCACCATGAAAAGGCCAACAAAAGCTAGAGTAGGGCGACATTCCAAGCAGAAGGGGGAAATGGTCTCTCTTCCAGGTCAAGTCACCTTGGCACATATTTGGAAAAAATCATGAAGGTTCTAACTATGAGTAGGCAGTAGGCAGTTCTTAGAAGAGGAAATCTGGAAGGTAAATGAATGAATGAGTGATGCATACATATATACATACATACCATGTCCAACTTCACTAAAAATCAGGAATGTGGACATTAAAAAAGCAACAATTTTCATAACTATTGGATTGACAGTCATTAAAGAAACACCCTCAAGTGTTGGATGGATATGGAAAAGACAAATGCCTATGACAAGAGCAAAAATGGGTATAAGCACTTTGAAGAGAAACTAGGCAACACAGAGAACAACTGGTGAGAGAGGCTTTACCTTATCACCAAGTGATCCTATTTCCAGCTGTATACTTTAGGGAACAAAATCTCATGCATGTTCTCAAAGATATGGGTACCAGCATGTGTATGGCAGCAACAACTGAGAAATAGCCTACATGTCTATCAACAGCAGAATGGTCAAATAAATAGGATGCTACATCACAAAGTAAATCAATGAACTAAAGCTACAGGTGTTAATAAGAGTAAACTTCAAAAGAATGTTGAAAATTGACATGCATGTACAATATGATTCCATTTATTTAAGTTTCCTTGGGTACATAGATACATTTATAGAAATAATGTAAAAATATGAATGGAAATGTTAAATCCCAAATTTTTGATAGTGAATACTTCTTGGACGAGAAGAAGGAAATTTGAAGGGAACAGACACAAAACAGACTGCAACTGAATGGACTGATAGGTTTCATTCCATTAGAGAACTCTGAAATAAACAAGGCAAAAATGACAAGATATTATATAGATGAGTATATATACTCTGCATTTCTATATTTTATAATGTGGAAGGAAAAGCAATCCCCACTAAGTCCTTATATAATCTCCTCCCTATGAATGCAGACAGACCTGTGACCTGATTATAACCTACAGAAAATGACAAAGGTGATAGATGTCACTCTCATGATTATGTTACGTTACATGAGGCTGTGCCTTAGCAGACTAGTCTTGTTGGCTTTGACAAATAAGCTGCCATGTTGTGAGAGAGCCACATAGCAAGGAACTGTGGGTGGCCCTCTAGGACCTAGGCATTGCCCCAAGCTGACACCAAATGAGACGCATGGCCCTTAGTCATAGAGCCACAAAGAAATGAATTCTGGCAGCAGCTTGATGAGCTTAGGACTGAATTTTCCCCCAGTCAAGACTCTTGATGCAAATGCAGCCTAGCAAATCCCTTGATTACAGCCTTCTCAGACCCTAGCAAAAGACCCAGGTAAGCTGTACCTGCACTCCTAACCCTCAGAAACTAAGATCATAAATATGTGTTGTTTTAAGCCACTAAATTTTTGATAATTTGTCACACAGCAGTAGAAAACTGATACAAATAAAATATTCATGAAAAGAAACAGCCAGGAGTTCAAAGGAAAATCATAAAATTGAGATGTCATTATGTTTCAAGAAGAAGGAAGTAATTAGCTAGACAAATGCCCCCAAGGCTAAGTAGACAACAACCAAGACATTTCCTTACACATAGCAGCTTCACAGCAGTGGACAGGTCAGAAGTCGGGTACCAGTAGGCTGAGAAGTAGAAGGTGAGGAACTGGAGACAGCTGGTTAAGAAGTTTGTCAGGGAGGAAGACTGAGAGGGAGGGAATTGCTCACTGCATGGAGGCATGATGCTGAAGGAAATTGGTTGGTTTTATTTTTCTTATAAACCAGAAGAAACTTAAAACCTGTGTCTCACAGGTTTTTTTAATTCGTAATCAAATGGCTGAAAGGATCCATCAAGTCTGCACATTAGAACCACCTGGGATAGTCCATAGCCAGTATATATCCATGCAACAGAATACTACCCAACATCAGAAAGGAACAAAATACTATTATATTACAAACTGTCCAGTTTCCCAACACCATTTGCTGAGGAAACGTTTTTTTTTTTTCCATTGGATATCTTTCCCTGGTTTATCAAAGATTAGTTAGCCATACATTTGTGGGTCTATTTCTGGGTTCTCTATTCTGTTCCATTGATCTTTGCGTCTGTTTTTGTGTCAGGATGTTACTGTCTTGATGATTACAGCCTTGTAATACAGCTTGAAGTCCGCAATTGTGAGGCCTCCAGCATCAGTTTTCTTTTTCAACATTACGTTGGCTCTTTGGGGTCATGACTGGTTCCATACAAATTTTAGAACTGTTTGCTCTAGATCTGTGAAGAATGCTGGTGTTATTTTGATAGGGATTGCATTAAATATGTAAGATTGCTTTGGGTAGTACTGGCATTTTAACATGCTACAAAAAAATGTCCACAGCCAGTATATATCCATGCAATAGAACACTACCCAATAATAGAAAGGAACAAAATACCAATACCTGCTACAAACATTACGTTAAGCGAAGAAAACCAGACACAAAAGACTACATACTACGTGATTTCATGTATATAAAATGTTTTTTTTAAGAACAAAGAAAGTCTATAGAGACAGAAAGTAGATTAATGGTTACCTGAGACTAAAGGTACAAATGGAGACAAACTGTAAATTTTTTTTCTTACCACTGTTTCATTAAACAAACTTTCTCATCTTATATGTCCCAGGTGTTGGCTTCTGGCAGTCCACCCACCTGCTGAGGCAACCTTCTCTCTCCAGATGACCCTCATGGGTGCATACCTTTGAGGATGACCCCTAGCCAGTTCCCTTCCATGGTAAGGTAAGAGCAACCTTGCCTGTGTGACTCCAGGCAACGCAAAGGCAACCTTATCTCCTCCTCGGCTTCCTGCTTGGCTTGGACTGGAGCTTGGCTTGGATATTATGTGTACAACAGGTAACAGTTACTTTATTCCTCAAGTTTCAGGGAATATAATTCAACCTTTCCAAGCAGGTATCTTTAAGTCTACTACCACCACCCCCTTGTGCCTCATGGTGGGAAGAGGAGGGAGAAACTCATCAAAAATCTAAAAACTCTTCTCTCTAAAGACACTTCCACTCTTTGGTTTATTCACTCTATACTTTCTTCAGTTCCTGGATGAATCTTTAGCCTTCTCCCTATAGTCTGAAGTCTGGGGATGGTCTAACGCTAGAAGATCCAAACTGGAGGTCTGCCAACGTCCTCTCAAAAGAATCTAACATCTCACTTTAGAAGATGGGGATCCCTTGCCCCTCCCTATTCCTTTGAGAACTCACCCAAAACTCTGAGATATGAAGACAAGCTTTAACCATCCATTTCATCTCACACTGGTCAGCCACAGGATCCAGAATGTATGATGACCAAATTGTGATTTGAGTGGATGTGTTTCTTCCAGATAAAAAGCACACATAAATGAAGGTGTTACATTTGAAGGGAAAGGTGTGCTCCATGTGGAGATAGATAGCATTAAGGCACTGGGTTTTCATTTGGACATCATTCCACATGGCTGTGCTGTGCTTATCAGACTGAGTAGATGTGTGCTGTTATGAAATATCATCATTGCCCAGCTTTGCTCATCTAAACACACACTGCTCCAATGAGACAATGCCCTCACTCACCAAGATCTTTTAATGCAAGCAAAAATCTACGAGTTGGATGGGTCAAAGTGTGTCACATCCAGTGTGCAACCCAGACACTGAACCATCACTCTATGGTTTGTTCTGGCCTGTGACATTTCCATTCAGGCAATAGTTTTATGCATGTGTCAATTTCAAGCAGCCTATCATTAATACTTCATCTTGAAATATGAACTGGTTCTTCTCTAACTTGGAGTCAGCAAACTTTTTCTGCAAAGGCAGATGATAAATGTTTTAAAGTAATCTCTACCCTCACCGTGGGGCTCAAACTCACAATCCCGAGATCAACAGTCACATGCTCTACCAAGTGAGCCAGCCAGGCACCAACCCCTTTTTTTCAAGTAAAGGATAATAAATAATATTAACTTGAGGGCCGTACCATCTCTGTCACAATTACTCAACTCTGCCATTATAGCGCAAAAGCAGCCATAGACAATGCATAAACAAATCAACGTGCCTATGTTCCAATAAAACTTTATTTGTAAAATCAAGCAGAGGCATGGGGCACGTGGGTGACTCAGTCAGTCAAGTGGTGAATTCCTGGTTTCGGCTCAGGTCATGATCTCAGGTCATGATCTCACAGTTCGTGGGTTTGAGCCCACATTGGACTCTGTGCTCACAGGGCAGATCATGCTTCAGATCCTGTCCCTCTCTCTCTCTCTCTCTCTCTCTCTCTCTCTCTCTCTCTCTCTCTCTCTCTCTCTCTCCCCCTCTCTGCCCCTCCTCCCCCTTCTCACTCTCTCTCTCTCAAAAATAAATAAATGTTTTAAAACATTAAAAAAAAAAAAAAACAAGCAGGGCTAGCGGCTATCTATAGTTTGCCAAATGCCTGCTTTACCAGACTGAACTATCTGTCAAAAGACAGGTAATAGCTCTCTAAGAGTACAGGAGAAATTTTTTCAAATAATCTTGTTTCCTTGGAGTCTTACTTATCACTCAATAAATTGTCCATTTGTAGGAAAGAACTCCTGAGATATCCAAACAAATGTTGGTAAGGAGTCAACAGAGGAGAGAAACTGAAAATGCTGAAAAGACTGGGGATAACTGATGGAGTGAAGACCCTGAGAATCCAGGAGGAGGGTTCCACAAAACAGGTAAGATACCTCTTGAACCATTAAAAAAAAGAAAAGAAAAGAAAAGGAGAGGCTAGATTGGAAAAGGGGACCTCCCCTTTGAATGATGGCTTTCATGACCATCAAGTCAGAGGATAGTAGCTGGCAGGAGGCACAGGAATGGAGAAGGTCTGAAATCACCATTATGGATCCCAGACATGAAAGCTGAGCAGGGACACGTAAGGCCCAGGACAAACTACATTAAGGCCTTAATTAACTCATTTTAAAAATGAAACAATTCCACCTGCCTCACCAGGTGGCAACATGTGTTAAAACAGCTGGTGCATCTAGGTATTTAAAAGTCCTAAAATGTCTGAACAAGAAGGGTACCTTAGAAATCAGGGTGCCTGAATGGCTTGGTCGGTTAAGTGTCCGACTTTGGCTCAGGTCATGATCTCATAGTTCATGAGTTCGAGCCCCGCATCAGGCTCTGTGCTCATAGCTCAGAGCCTGGAACCTGCTCCAGATTCTTTCTTTCTCTCTCTCTCTCTCTCTCTGCCCCTCCCCTGCTCGCTTGCTCTCCTTCTCTCTCAGAAGTTAAAAAAATAAAAATTAAAAAAATTATTTTAAAGAAATCATGGAGGCTTCCCAAAATGAGGGGTAATTATCACTCATGAGAGTGGAGACTGGTTTTTATGTGGTACCCAGACCTGACAGTAAATAACATCAACTTATAAAACATTCTATCTTCACTGTTCTCTATCTTTCTAATCACAAGTCTCTATGTGGTTCTGACATATCTATAACACCTTTCTGAAACATGCCATTTTTCCTATTTAACAAATCATGGCAGGCCCCAGACTCAAGGCTTCTAATGGGCAACAATATCTGAGTAGAACTTAATATGTGGGTTTGTTTTCTCTATTTATTTTCATGGTTGTCTATTATTTATGGCAATTGATTGAAGATTGGCTTTTAATTCATGATATAAATATATGGCATAAAAATTACATAAATTTTCCTTTTAACATGAATTTAAATTTTTTAATACCCATTTATTATTTTTTAAAGAGAGAGAAAGAGACAGAGCACGAGTGGGGGAGGGTCAGAGAGAGAGGGAGACACAGAATCCGAAGCAGGTTCCAGGCTCTGAGCTGTCAGCACAGAGCCCAATGCAGGGCTTGAACCCAGGAACTGTGAGATCATGACCTGAGCCAAAGTTGGATGCTTAACCAACTGAGCCACCCAGGTGCCCCTAAGATAAGTCAATTTAAAGAAAAAAACTAAGTCTAGAGGTAATATACTGATACGGCAAAATAGTGAAGGTGCTATAAGAATCAGACATCACCGATAGAAAGAGTGATGCCAGAGAAGAAAAGGCATTTCTCCTAGATCACATGGCATGCTAGAAGCTGAGCTGGAATCAAATGCCAGATTTCTCTGTTCCCAGTTTTTTAGTCTTTCTGGTAAACCAGGCCTCACTCTCACTGAACAAGTCCCCTTATATGTACTGTATAGCCCAAGGTAAAACCCTATCCGTGACCCTTTTGTCTCCATCTTCACAGAGGGGCACGTTGCTAATAGTCACGAGTCAACATGGTGAAGATAGAAGCCTTGTCCGTCAGCTCTGGCGTCTTATGCAGGAAAGTGGAGCAGAGCCCTGACATGCCTGAGAAAACAGCTAGTCAGGAGCCAGGACTGAGTATGGTGTGTGCCTGCTCTATCCCAAAACTTCATGAAAAATTAGGAAGCTCCACTAGCCACTGGTGCTGATGAGAATATGTGAGGAGTCCAAGGAGGCTGAGAAGAGGGCAGTGGAACTCTAACCCAGCAGTAGGGATTTGTGGAGGCCAAGGGGCCAGGTCTTCTCAGAACCAAGGTCAGAGCCTGCAATGCCCACATCCTAAATGAAAATGGCTGCTGTGCCACTGGGCATGAGTGGTACTTGTGTTGTTCACTACTATATCCCCATGTGCTGGCACATAGCAGACACTCAGTGAAAACCTGTTAAATGTCTAATGAAGGTGGATCTTGAGTAAGAGAGAAAGGAAAGGGGGATGTGAGGGGTAGAGAAGAGAGAGAAAGAAACACAAAGGGAAGGAGAAGGGGAAAGAAGAGAAAGACTAATCTCTGTGTGGACAGAGATTGTCTAGCATCTTCCCTGATATTTCTCCAACTGGTAAAATAGTACATGGCACATAACAAGACTCTCATGAACACCTTTTGAATAAATGAATGAATGAATAGAAGAGAAATAGAAAACATTCATAAATAACCGTAATATAACTTAAAAGTGGGAACAGTCAAAACCATTCTAATAGATAGTATTTATTGGGCACCTCATCTAAGCATTCAACGAATATTAATGATGTTAAACGATGCTACTATCACTAGTCTTGCTGAACACCAAGCACCGTGCTAGGAGCTTTACATGGATTATCTCATGTAATCCTCATTATCCCTCAAGGCAGGACCTCTTACCAACCTCATTTTACAAGTGAGATACCTGAACCTCAGAGAGGCCAAGTATCTTGTTCAAAATCACTCAACTAATAAAGAGAATGGTGGAGCCAAGACTCTCATCGGGTCTATGTGTCCCCAAAGTCTGGGATCTGTCCATTATATGACTATAATTAATAACATGAGCCCCTCCCAAGATTAAGAGTACACTTATCATGATAAGCACTAAGTATACAATTGTTGAATCAGTATACTGTACATCTGAAACTAATATAACATAGCATGTTAAATTTACTGGAATTAAAATTTTTTAATTATCTAGTAATGATAGTAATAACAACATGACCCCCAAATGGCTGGGTAGACTTGACAGGTGTTTGAGAAGAGTCGATCAAACACAGAAAGTGGAAGGGGAAGAGAAAGGGAACAGGTCATTACGGAGATATTACTGGGATTCACCAAGACATGAGGCTCTCCAATCTTTCTGGGCATACACCGTCTTAAGGTGAGGCAGAGACATATGGTTTCTTTGGCCAATGGTATGTGAGCACGAGTGACCTAAACCATTTTGTGGCATCTGAGAGTCACTAAGTGATTGTCTGTGTTTTCTTTCCCTGCCAAAAAATTGTTGAATCTGGGTTTAGCCAATACATGGAGGTCAGCCACCCCAACCCAAAGTGAATTTTAAATGAGAAATGAATGTGTGTTAAGTAACTGTATTTCTGTGATGTTTGTCACTGCAGTATCACTTTGCCTACCCTGAATAATACAGTGATAACTATGAAAGAGTAACAAAGCAGTGGCACCTATAAAAATGAAATGAAGGAAACAATGTATGCATAAAAGAATCTACTAATGGATATCAAATCAAAGAGAGAGGTTTTCAGTCTGCTTAAAAATAGAGGAGCAATATCAACCCTATTGAAAAGGTGGTGTAATGTGCTAGGTAAGTGGAATCTGACCAACCTGGATTTATATCCTGTCTCAGACACTCACCACCAGGATGGACTCAGTCTCTCTGCATCTATTTGCTCATTGGTAACAGGGGATTAACAGTAACACTAACCTCAGAGAGCGGTTAGGAGTTTTAAATGACACTACACACGTAAAGTGCTTGACACAGTACTCAGCACAGGGTAAGTCCTCAAGAAATGTAACTATTATTACTGAAGAAAGAAGCAAGGGTCACTGGCAGAAATGAAAAGCCCAACTTTCTCCCTTCCCAACAATGCTCTGTGAATCCTGAAGGGGTTAACTCAAGACACACGTGCATACGGGCACACTCATACAAAGTCACACACACAGGCACACACAGCCCACGCACTGCCCTTTGATTCTTCTCCCAAGGCAGGAATGGAGATGAAGTCTGCCAACTGTGCAGCCCTAATTGCATTTTCTTCCTGAAAGAGGGTCTGGTGCAGAACACCTGTGGTCCAGCGCTACGTGACAGCAAGGCTGTCATGCAGGCAGTGGTGGCACAGGCAGCATGCAAATCTGGGAGCTCTGGGACCTGAGACACAGCCAGACCTGGCAGATCCCTGGGTGCCCCTCCCAAGTGCTGCCCCCAACCCCAGAAATGATGCTTCCTGTGCAAGGCAAGGAGCAGTCTGGAATTTGCAATTAATACCCTTCTCAAAGGCCCCAAGGGACTGGGAGCAGAGAAAGAGGAGTCCAGACATTTTCCTGATACCCTGGGAGGCAGAATACATAGCATGGTGTTGAGAGCAGAGAGTTTTAAAAAGCAGGAATCAGGCCCAGAATCAAGTTCTGACATCATTAGCTGTGTAACTTAAGCAGGTGCCACACACTCTATGAAAACCAGTTTCCTCAACTATCTAACAGGGTACACTGTCATGAAATAAAATATGTGTCAGTATGGTGAGGGGCGTACAACAGTAAGTAGGTGTACGGCTGCAGATCAGCAAAGAGAAAGGAGCAATAAACTCTATCTGGTCAGAAAGGAACTCTCATATAAGACTCCTGGAGGACAGGACACCCAAGATGGGGTTTAAAGGACGAATAGAAGTTTTTCCTGTTGGATATGGGACAGATTTATGGGCAGAGGAGGAAAGTCAGCAAGATGATGTGATGGAAATCCTAATCTAGAAGAGATTATTGAAAGAAAAAGTTTAAGGAAGGAAAAAGCAAGAGTAAAGAGTAGGAAAATAACATCAGGCAGATGCTGAAGATCTGAAGCTTAGATTTATCCTACAGTCGATAAGGGGTCACAAAGGATTTGGAGTGGGGGTGAAACATAGTGAGATTTTCATTTCACAAGGACCACCCAGGGCAGCTTTGTGCAGGGTGGCCTGGAGGTCTATGATGCTACTTCTCATATAGGTAAGTGGTGATGGGGGCCTAGACTTTAGTTGAGTTAGGGCAGAATTTAAGTAATACCTTTATCACTCTGTGAACAGGAATCAACACCTACAGCAGTAGCCCAAAGGTAAAGGAAATATTTGGAAACAAAGACCCTGGAATCACACAGAGTGGCCATTCCACCTGCTGTCCTGGCTTGCTGCAGTCCATTGTACCTTCTCTATTTGAAGGACAGCATCATTCACTAAAACTAGCTGTTCCCAACTTCTTTTATTCACTTAGTTACTCACTCATTCATTCATTCCATGAACAGCATCTACTCCTCATGAGGCACCATCCTAGGCATTGGCATTGAAGGTCCAGAACAAACCAGACAGACATGGCTCCTGACCTCCTATCACTCTCAGTCGAGCGGGGACGTAGGTACGAAACTATCGAACACTATTAACTAAAAAATTCTGAATTGTCAGAAACTAAGAAGGAAATCAACAGGGCACTAAGGGAGAAAATAGTACCAGTTCAAATTAGGAAAAAGGAAAATACTCCCTGATCTGAACAATGATCAGCAGTTAGCCAGCTATCAGTTAGACAAATGAGCATTGTAGGCAGAAGGAGCTGTGTGTACAAGGGCCTGAGGTAAGAAAATGCTTGGCATGTACCAGGAACTCCAAGAAAATCTATGTTGCTGGAGCAAGTGATCAAGCTGGGGAGAAACACAGAAAGCGCTGGAGAGGGGACCATGTAGGCCTTGGTAAAGAGTTTGGATTTCATTCTAAGTGCAAAGGGAAAAGCCACTGAAGTGTCTAGTTAAGAGAATAAATGACCAAGTTCACATTTTATAAAGATCTCTCTGCCTGCTGGATGGCAAATGGCTCATAGTTGTGCAAAAGTGGCCTGAGGCATGCAGTGAGGAGGTGATGACAGTGGTCTGGGCAAGAGATGATGTGGGCCTGGGCCAGGCTGGTGAACATGGACACAGACAAGTGGCTGCAATGAAAAATTACTTGGGGGAAGGTATAATCTACCTATTTTTGAAGCTCACTTTGAAAGGAAAAGTTTACCAACGGTACCACCATCTACCCAGTTTGTTAAGCAGCAACCTAAGTGCTATCTTTTTCTTGAGAGGTGGCTCTCCATTCATCAGGAATTAACCACTGCTCATGGTCCCCTGTGGCCCTAATATCTGATGGAGAATCAAACAACACTGATCTTCCTTTCCTCTTGTAATGGATTGAATTGTGTCTCCCCCAAAAAATATGTTCAAGCCCTGAACCCCAGTACCTATGAATGTGACCTTCTTTGGAAATAGGATCTTTGCAGACATTATCAGGATTTAAGTTAAAATAAAGTTATAATGAATTAGAATGGACTCTAAATCCACTTATGGTGTCCTTCTAAGAGACTCAAAGGGAGAATGCCATGTAACTACAGGGACATAGATGTACTTACAAGCCAAAAAACACCAAGAATCACCTATAACCACTAGTGTCCAGAAGGGACTTCTCCTTCACTCTCTGTTAGTTTGCAAACTGGTTCCTATATGGGAAGGGCAAGCAGAGACCAAAGAAAGAGGCAGACCACTCCAGATGGGTAGGAGGCAGGGTTAATAATCAAAGGAATTTACAAGGCTTGTCTTTGGCACCTCAAAGTAGATCACTGCACAGACCCGCCAGAATCTTAAAAGTTTATATACAGGTCTTAACGGGGTTCAATGATATCAACCATCCACATGGTCTCAACAACACCTCACTCTCTCAAGGCTGCATCCTTGCAACAGCTGCTAGTGGGCAGAACATATATTCCAAGGATGGGGAGGGGGTAAGGAGCCTCCAATTCCCCAATGCCAGCTCTTGGGTCAACCTCCAGTCACATCCTCTCAATGACCTCTTCCAACGCTTTTCTAGGGATTCCACATTTTAGCATCCCAATCAGGCTTTGTCACAGCATCTGGACTTTAATCCATGGCAGCCTATCCTCTCTGAACTTTTCAAAATGCGAAGGTCTCCAACTTATCATCCTGTTCTCCCACCTGGGTCTACCAGCCCCAAAGCCTACAAAGTTAGCAGACACTGCATGTTCTTCTCTAACCTCAGCTCTTCTTCTAACTTTCTCACTTGAGCTTCAGCCTCCAGTTGGGCATCAGTGGCCATCTGATGTGCCCACAGTAGATGCCAGCCTACCATGCAGCCATACTCTTTGCTTCTCTGCCACAGGATACTCTGTGCAATTCCTCAAACAAGTGCATCAGGCCAACAGCATTTTTAGCTCATTCCTATACTCACACAATGTTCAACAAGCATGTGACATACAGGCCACCGCTCTCCACACAGAGGTGATAGCCAACTTGGGATATTCCCGATAAATACATCCTTCCCAAAGCCTGTTTCTTCCTCCTCCTGGCTGGTTCATCAAGCATTGGTTTGCAAACCAGCTCCTATACCCGGATGGCAAGAAGAGAGGGAAGAAAGAGGCAGGCCAGTCCAGGTGGGTAGGGGACAGAATTAATAATCAGGGAACTTACTTATGAGGATTGTTCTGCACATCATAATCTTCAGAGTTTATACAGAGGTTTCAACAGAATTCAGTCACAACTGCCACATGGTCTGAACACCTGACTCTCTCACACCCTCCTCAAAATGGCTCAGGCTATGGGAACAGTGGGCAGAGTGTACATTCCAAGGACAGGGGAGGGGGTTAGGAGCTTCCAATTGCCCAGAGCTAGTTCATGCATCAACCTGAAGTCACTTCCTCTCACTGACCTCTTCCTACACCCTTCAGAGCTCAGGTGGGACATCTCCCACATCTTAAATATTAAGAAACTGAAGCAGAGAAAAGTTCTCATTAGACATCTTAACAACTCTGAAGACACTAGGATATACTATAATAATTGCTACCAGTAAGAGAAAGGGGCTAGCCAACTATAACCAAATTTAGCTGCCTGCCTGTTTTTGTAAACAAAGTTTTATTGGCACATAGCCAGGGGAAATATTTAAGGGTACAAACTTGTAACTTGTCGATAAATAAGTTCTAAAGATATAATGCACAGGATAGTGAATATAGTCAACGATTCTGTATTATAAACTTCAAAGTTGCTAAGAGACTAGATCTCACCATGGAAAAGAAATGATAATTATGTGGTGTGACAGGTGTTAGCCAGTACTATGGTGGTAATAATATTGCAATATATATCAAATCAGCACATTGCATACCTTAACTGACATGATATTATATATTAATTTTACCTCAATAAATAAATAAATAAATACACAAAAAAGTCCTTCTTTTCCGTCTTTCAGACATAACTGCTATTAAGTTTCTCATATGACCCAAATGATTTCCTATGCATAAATATCCTTTTAAATATACACACACACATGCAAATGGTATCATACCTGCTAACATAAACCTGCATTTTCACAGAAAATGTTCTAGATATATTTCATTTTTTAAATTTTTTAATGTTTATTTTTCGAGAGAGAGACAGACAGACAGACAGAACACGAGCAGGGGAGGGGCAAAGAGAGATAGAGACACAGAATCTGAAGCAGGCTCCAGGCTCTGAGCTGTCAGCACAGAGCCCGAAGCAGGGCTCGCACCCACAAACTGCAAGATCATGACCTGAGCCGAAGTCAGACGCTTTAATGACTGAGCCACCCAGGTGCCCTCTGGATATATTTCTATGTCAGCACATGTGAGTATTCTCAGGGTTTTTTTTTTTTTAATGTTTATTTACTTATTTTGAGAAACAGCATGAGTGGGGAAGGAACAGAAAGAGAGGGAGAGAAAGAATCCCAAGCAGGTTCCACTTTCAGTGCACAGCCCTATACAGGGATCGATTCTACAAACTTTGAGATCATGACCTGAGCTGAAACTAAGAGTCAGATACTTAACCAAGTGGGTAACCCAGGCACCCCTATCTCACTGTTTTTAATCACCACAAAATATTCCATATTAAGTAGGTACCATAATTTATTACTGGACTTTTGGTGATTTTCAGTATTTTACTCTCCAAATGAATGCTGCAATGAACATCCTTATATAGATAAATTTTGATACTTAGGATAGACTGGTTTTCTTACATGACTTTCATTCAACCGCAGACAAAAAGTAATTTAACACTTGATATACGACAGGCACTTTGTTATCTTAATCCAGTGGTGAATAAACCATGGCGCCCAACATCAAAGAGCTCACAGTATCATCCAATGATGATTTTGATGAATATAATGAGCATCTACTGTGGGCCATTCATAGTGTGATGATATTTAAATGCATTTTCTCACCCAATCTTCACAACAGAAGTACCTTAGAAGGTAGGTACTATCATTAGTTCCACTTTACAAATGAGATTGAAGCTCAAAGAAGTTAAGTGACTTACCCAAGGTCACACAGCTAGAAACAGACTGAGCTGGAATTCAAACGCAGACTCTTAAGGACCCTGCCTATACTCAGGAGACAGGATTAAAATTAGTATAAGCGTGAACTCACAGGAGGAAAATGACTCAGCTGGGAGATCAGGGAAGCTTCCATGAAGAAGTGACAACTGAGTGGCATTGCAAAGAATACATTTTTTTCCAGCTGACAAGTAGGGAGAGGGAATTCCAAGCAAATAGCAGCATGCACAAAGCCATGGGGCTGTGAAGGCATGGAATTTCTGGGAACTAGTGTATATACAGCATGATTTGGGTGCAGAGTGAGGGAGATTAGGCTGAAGAAAAGAAAAGCAGGATCACAAACATTCTAGCTGAGGACTGAACTTTATCCTGAAAGTTATGAGGAGCCATCGAAGAGTTTTTAAAGCAGGAAGGTCAAGATCAAAGTTGCATCTTTGAAAAACATGCTGGCTATAGCATGGAAGATGGATTCAGGTGGCAGGGAGGTTCAGGGCAGGGACAAGGAAACAAATTAGGAAGCAGTCATCCAAGCCACACTTGGAGAGTTTGTCTTCTCAAGGCCAGCTTATGCCATGTAATAAAAGACAGCAGGATGATATCAAGGGCAGGACATGCCAATCCAGTGAAAGCAGGAGTTCAGGGGCTCTGAAAATCCCAAAGGCAGACTCAGTCCCTGCTTTTCCCCAGGATGTGAGAGCTGATAGCTGACTGCCCAGTGGGGAAACCTGACGCAACCCCGGACCATTGCACTCGACATCCAGAACGCTTCCGGCAGCTGAGAGATGTCCTCAGGTTGCCCCATCCTGGTGAGA
This sequence comes from Cryptoprocta ferox, assembly GCA_028646485.1. Taxonomy (NCBI): domain Eukaryota; kingdom Metazoa; phylum Chordata; class Mammalia; order Carnivora; family Eupleridae; genus Cryptoprocta; species Cryptoprocta ferox. Next base: position 14,636,419 of record CM053564.1, on the reverse strand, counting down.
AGAGGACATCTTGAGCAGTGGCCTGTCCACTTCCACCACCCCCTCAACTGGCACCAAGAGGCTGTGGGCCTGCAGAGAGCCAAGCCGCGTGGCCGCTGCATCATGAGTCATCCCAGCTGGTTCTGGCTATTTTCCCTGGGAGGCAGAGGAACTGGCGGAAGCGTGTCCTGGTGAGGCCAGGCAGGAGATCGGTAGTCAGCCTGCCAGGCATGGCCATGTCCAACAGGCAGAATGGATGCCTACAGCCACCCCTCTGACCTTGTGAAGAGGCAGAAAGCTGCTGGCAAGCTTTGGTCACTTCCACAAGGTGGAGTAGCCAACAGGTCTAACACCCAATGTCAAAGAATACTGACCAGGGCAGAAGCACAAAGCACAAGGGAGTGGCACCAGGCATTAATAAAACACCTATTTACCAAACCCAGATCCCAGTCCAGAAACTGTGCTATGCAATTTACCTCATCAACATGTCTGCTAAAATACATATGGCTATTATTTTACTGAACCCACTACAATAGAAGTTAGCCAAATCTAGCTTGTGGCTTGTCTTTGTTTGGTCCATGAAGTAAGAATGATTTTTACATTTTTAAAGAGTTTTAGGAGGAAAAAAAAAAGAAAAAATATGTGATAGAAATCATCTGTGGCTCACAAAATGTAAAATATTTAACATCATGCCACTTAAAAAGTGTGCCGGGGGCTCCTGGGTGGCTCAGTCGGTTAAGCGGCTGACTTCAGCTCAGGTCATGATCTCACGGTTTGTGGGTTCGAGCCCCACATCGGGCTCTGTGCTGACAGCTCAGAGCCTGGAGCCAGCTTCAGATTCTTTGTCTCCCTCTGTCTCTGCCCCTCCCCCACTCATGCTCTGTTTCTGTCTCAATAATAAAAGCATTAAAAAAAATTTTTAAAGTGTGCCAATTTAATGGCACTAGAATATAAGCTCAAGGAGGGCAAGCAGAGTGAGTGTGTGTGCGTATGTGTTGTGTTCCACTTTTATGTTCCCCAATGCCTAGCACAGTGTTTAGTACATAGTAAATGCTCAATAAATACTTCTCAAGTGAATAAATGAACTCATGAGTGAATAAAGGAGTGAATGAATTTTCATTGATCACTCAATGAGATTCTATCATTAACCCCATTTTACTGATGAGTAAACTCAGGGGCACAGTGCTAAAATAATTTGCCCAAGTCATAAAGCTAAAAAGTACCTGGGATGTTATTCAAACTAAGGCAGTTTGTAATTCAAGGCTTGAGTTTTGGGGGGGGGGGTTAATTTTTAGTGTTTATTTTTGAGAGACAGAGCGTGAGCACAGAAGGGGTAAAAAGAGAGGGAGACACAGAATCTGAAGCAGGCTCCAGGCTCTGAGCTGTCAGCATAGAGTCCAACGCAGGGCTCAAGCTCACGGACCATGCGTTTATGACCTGAGCCACAGTAAGACACTTAACTAACTGAGCCACCCAGGCACCTGTCAAGGCTTGAGTTTTTAACTGTAGCAAAAGGGCCTAGGATCCTGAACAAAGCTGGGACTATGTCTTATAGTGTTATGGCTCTCAAAAACTAATCTGGGACACTTGTTAAAATTATTTCCAGATCCTACACCCTTGGGATTCTGATTCCACAAATCAGAGTTAGGCCTGGGAGTTTGTGTAGGGAAGGAAGAGGGAAAATGTGGTAGCTACCAGGGGGCAAGTAACCTTGGGAGGAAGAACAGTAGGGAAATAAGTTTGTGATGTGAGGTGCATAATGGAGGCCTCCCTACAACTTCTTCAGTAAACAGTTGGTGTTTCACAAGCACCTAGCGGGTTAAACTCTTCAGGAATGGGAGGCAGGGCGGTATATGGCCCTGACAGAAGACATCTGAGTTACAAAAATAACTACTGTAAGGAAGGGATTTGCCAATACCTTGAAAAAAAAACAGACTGAGAGCTAGGCAGTCAGAGAAGGGAGATTTGATTCCTAGTAGGAGCACAATCATGTTAACATCTGGAAATCGAGGCTGCATCAGGCTAAAAATCAGACTCACCTACAACAGGAGTTGTGCAGTATGGATCTAGATCCACTGGGGTGCAGAACTTTGCCTTACTGAGGACTTTAGAAGGAAAAAAGCACAATCCTGAGCCACACCCCACTTAAAAGCAAGTTGACTTAGTTTAGTGGGTCTCTTCTTCATATGTCACTTGATTTTTAAATCACCAATAGACTTTTTTAAATCATTTGGTCAACATAATCATAACAGGTAAGCATCTCTACTTTTTACAGCAAAAACAGTGAGGGAAAAGGAAATGGAATTGGGAAAAGAAAGAGAGCAGACCAGGGGCAGAGAACGATGAAGCCAGCAGAAAGAAAATAAGTCAGCCCTGACACACAGGGAGAGCAGAGAGGGAAGGAGAAACCAGCAGAATCAGGAAACACAGGCCACACAGACCTGGGTTCTGCCACTGGCCAGCTCTGAATCCTTGAATGGGGTGCTTGTTTCATTTAGGGCTTGATCAGAGAAGCAGAACCACTAGAAGATCTATGGAAATTAATGGAGATGTGGATGCGGATGTAGAAGGTAGATATGCATATGGATATTCCATATAGTTAGACTGAGGGGAGGAGGGATCTATGTTTAACAAACATTTAGTTTACGTCTTATTGGGGATGCAAAGATAAATAAGTGTCCCTTCATCCAAACAAACTAACACTTATGAAATAACAGAACCATAACTACATATAAACTATTTTAAATGCAGTGGTAAAACTGTGTGCAGAGTATAATGTGAACAGTGAAGAGAATCTCTAACTCACACTTTGGACCATGAGAATAGTGAAGGCTTCTCGGGGCTGGGGGAGAGAATATGGAGGCAAGCTTATTCTTAAAGGAGGAATAATCATGAAGGAGACTCTGAACCTGCAAGGACAGCAACTCAAAGCATAACTGTTGGCAAGGAGTTGGGCTTCAGATTTATCGGGAAAGAAACCATGCTTTTCATCACATTGACACAAACAGGGAAGTCAGATGTCAAAGCTTTTTTTTTTTTTGATGAAAGTATGTTAATTTGAGATATCAGAGCAATATCCAATAATTAGAAAAGTCTAGCAAGTCCTCCGAGATGAGAAGAACACAACTGCAAGTAGACTTGAGAGGGCAGAAACAGTCTCCTGATTTTCTATCTTTCTGAATATTCTCTTTCAATCCATTTCTTATTCTCCTCCTACCTATAAAACATTTACACTTTTGAGTTCTTTCCTCCTTTTCTTTTTATGTTAAAGAAAATTGGGGGGAGGGGAGTAAAATCAAGAACGGGCTTTGGGGCACCTGGATGGTTCAGTCAGTCAAGCGTCTGACTTCGACTCAGGTCATGATTTTGCAGTCCGTGGGTTTGAGCCCCACCTTGGGCTCTGTGCTGGCAGCTCAGACCCTGAAGCCTGCTTCGGATTCTGTGTCTCCCTCTCTCTCTGTCCCTTCTCCACTCACGTTCTCTCTCTCTCTCTCTCTGTCTTTGTCTCTCTCTCTCTCTCTCAAAAATAAATAAACATTCAAAAAATAAAAAAAATAAAAAAAATAAAAACACAGGCTGTAAGCCACAAACACCTCTGTCAGGTCCTATTGCCTGTCACCTGGTAACCTTACCATGGAGGTGAACACAAACACCTGTCCAGGAGAAGGAAAAAATAAAGAAAGAGCCAGGGAGGGAAGCAGTTGCAGGCTTGAGCATTCTGTCACACCAAGGAGGGAAAGCAGGAGATAAGCAGCAATGTGAGTAAGCTGCTTCACTGCTGCCCACCACATCCCCCACAAGAATCTCTTTGGTAGCTCACCCTACCCAGAAATATGGAGGAAAGAGGATTCTGGAAAATGTGGTTCAGCCTAGTCAACACATTACAAAGCCACCACAGCCTTAAAGAAGTTTCTTTTGTTTGGGGAGTTTGGATGAGAGGAGGAAAATTAAGCTGTGGTTGTTTTCTTTATGAAACAGAAGAAATATAGCACAAACCGTTAAAGGATAATGTTTCTAAAACAGGCAAAATAATGTCTCTCATACAAATATAAACACGTCATAGATTTTATTTAACTCATTTGTTAAGAAGTGAACCGTAAATATGCTACAACTGGTTTAAAGGAGAGGGCAAAGCACACACACACACACACACACACACACACACAGGTAATCAGGATTCAAGGAAATGAATTTGTTTAATGGATGCAAAACTGGCAGAGAGGCACAGTATGACAGTCACTTGTATTCTACAAGACACAATTCATTTCCATTTCTATGCACAAGAATCATTTGCATTATTATCAGTTTTCTGCAACTTACAGAGTTGCAAAATAGCTCAAAGACCATGAAAGGTAGAGATAAACTGGAGGAGTGTACTGGATAGGATACCCAGTCATCTTTGTTGCCTGCTCAACCCAAGTCTTTCGTAATTTCCCTGTCACTAAAAATGGCCAACATTTGTTAAATGCTTGTTAACTGCTCCAAGCAAATGCAGGTATTAACTCATATAAACCTATCAACGTGCTATGATTTTGTACAGTCCACAATTTACAAATGGGAAAACCAAGATACAGAGAGGTGGAGTAACTCGCCCAAGATCACACAGCTCTTAAACACCAGAGCTGGGATGGAAACCTGACTGTCCCACTCCTAATTTAAACATTCTGCTATAATTGCACCCAACTTGTGATGGCAGGGGGATTGGGGGGAGGTGGGGGGAGGTAGTCTTTTATCACAGATACAGTTCAAATTTTCTGGCCAATGCTTGGTGATAAAAGTGTGCCTTCTCTTGGTCAGTTTTAATATTGATTTGAGTTCTCTCTGCAGACCATGACGCCCTCTCCACCTACCATTTCCTGCTGGGGCAGACTGTTCCTATCACCTCTCCCCCTTGGTAAGTCATCTGTACCTCTACCCCTAATCTCTCCCAGATTAGCTGTAAAGGCCCTCTGTAAAAGGGTGGCCTTTATAGCTAATCTCCAGTTTTTGTCCTGCTTAAAAGGGGATGCTTAACTGAGGGTGAGAGTGGCATTCCCTGGGATGCTACAGGGACTTTTGGAGGCTGCAAGGTTGAAGTGGAAGAGCGGGGAAGAAGAGAATACAGATGTGGAGAGACAAGTGTCCTACTGGGAAGAAAACTTGGTGGACAAAACCACAGGTATCTAACAGGGAATCTGCTTAAGTTTCTATCGAATGGTGTGCAGTGTGAACTGCCTTCCCACATGTGAAGTCTTCAGGAACAATGGCATCACTGCTAATGCACTGAGGAGTGGAGTCTCTCTGGGGGCTGCAGAGAGAACAGACGTCCCTTGGGAAGCTCCAGGAAGCCTGGATCCACTGCTTTCCAGGGCTGGGGAGAAGAGTCACGAGATTTAACTTGTAAAATGGCTGGTCCAGAGCAAGCATTAACTAAGAAGGGGGACCAGGGAGACAGGAAGACAGAAACAGGAAAACAGACAGAAAGAGGAACAGGAGATGTAGAAGCAAGAAGAATACTCAGAAAGTTATTTGTGCAGGAACAAAGAGCACAGGACAATTCCCAAATGACCCCCACTCTTGATGAGTGAGCATAAGGCAGGCTGAGGGCAAAGTACAGGAATAGCGGGCGCGCGTGTGCGGGCGCGTGCGCACACACACACGTGGGATGTGTGTGACATTCCTCAGGCACCCCTGGCTGCCCAAGGACAAAGGAAAGGACAGAAAACAAATGCTTAAACTGCTAGAGTCTCCATCAGTTTACAAATAACTTAGTAAATTGCAAGCAAAAGGCAATCTTATCAATAGCCTAATCTCCAGAAACCTACAGACTCCTTTTCCTAGAGCCCCAACATCATCCTCCCCTCCACAGTGATGTGGTGAACAAAGGCAAGAATGAAATAGCAGGTAAAATTAAATTTCCTTATAACCTGCAGCACATTGACAAATACTTAAGGTAGGCAGAGTAAAAGGTTTCTCTAGGAACTCCCTACTGTCTTAATGTCAATGCTTTGCTAGAGGGAAAAACCACCTTAGCTTGACAACAGCTAGGCCTCCAGTAATCTGTGAGTCTTTGGCATATGAAAATCTTTTTGAAAGCTTCCCTTTTTACTTTATCTCCCCAGCACCATAGTACATAAGGACCCACTCCTCACAACCCCAGTGCAGCTCCTTCTGCCCACAGGTCCTGTCCCCATGCTTTAATAAAATCACTTTTTTGCACCAAAGACGTCTTCAAGAATTCTTTCTTGGCTGTCAGCTCTGAACCCCACTATCACCTCCAAAACTTCATCACCCTAGAAACTCCTTAGGTGCAGGAACCAGCCTGTCCCGTGCTGCCCTGAATTTCATCCCAAGACCCACCACAAGCCCTAACCGAGAATGGATACTCATTGTTTACTTGAATTTTTAAAAATGGATGGTTACTGCTAAAAAATAAAATTCAGCTGAATAGTGTGAAGATCTAATTGGCTTTATTCTACAATTCATGAATCAGGCTGCATCCCATCCAGCAAATACAAAAGAGCTCTGAGGAGCTATACAAAATAGACGATTTTTATAAGCAGAAGGAGGCAGGGCAAAGAGCAGATTGTTTCAGACAAAGTCACCTTTCTTTGCGGAAAGGTCTATCAGGCCCATTAGCTCACTAGTGCTGACCAGGTAATTCCAGGGGAGGTTAGATATTAAATCTTGGTTTGCTGCTGTGGAGCATAGCACAAGTGACTCCATGTGGAGCCTGCTGTTTTGTTGTTGTTGTTAACACTACCCATTTACAAGAACACATAGAAACAAAGGGATATAAACTAGACACATTAGAAACACTGTCTGTTAGGTAATGAGGTTTTGGGGTGATGGGGGTTCGTGGGGCCCAGAGCCGAAGGGGTTGTGAGAAGTGGCTTGTTATATACTATGAAGTTGGGGAGGTAAAGTCAAAGGGAGGCTTCCAGAGGGACTCTGATAAGCTAAAGAGGACTCCTAAGATACCGGAGGCCTTGCTATTGTCAAGCTAAGGTTGTTTTCCCTCTAGTAAGGCACTGACATTATGGGGGAGAAGGGTCCTGAAGAAATGTTATACTCTGTATTTGTCTCAAGTATTTGTCAGTGGGCTGCAGGTTATAAGGAAATTCTGCCATTTCCTTCTTGCCTTTGTTCCCCATATCACTATGGAGGGATGATGTTGGGGTTCCAGGAAACTGAGTCTACAGGTTTCTGGAGATGAGGCTATTGATGATTGTCTTTTTCTTGTAATTTACTAAGATATTTGCAAACTGACAGAGACTCAGGAGCTGTACGACTTTGATCTCTACCAGTTAGCCATTTGTTTTTTTTCCTTTCCTTTGTCTTTGGGCAGCCAGGAGCGCCTGAGGAATATCACACATATCCCACAATGGGCGGGGGGGACTGTGGGGGGGTGTTGCTAGCTTGTACATTGTCCTCAGCCTGCCCCACTGCTTCCTCACATTAGGGACCTAGAGAGGATGGAATAAAGGAGAATTAACTAATCGGTAATAAAACAAAAGGGGGCAAAAAGGAGGATGAACTTAGCCTCTGGGATCCAGAAGAGAGGGAGGAAGACAGAAATGTTGCCTATTCAAATATAAAAATAAACAGTTTCCTTTAAAATTGACCAAGTTAATGATTGATAGGGAAGAGAATTTCTAAGCATAAATACATTCCCTCTTTTGCAAACATTTGGAAAATTCTATGTTCTTTCCTTGTGGAGAACTAGAATACTAGTGTTTGCAACCTTCTCAGACCCAGAAGTAATTAAGTGAGGGTTCAATCCTCTCCCAGGAACCTACCTGTAAGGGCTGCTACATGAAAACATTCCGACTGAACACTGCACAGCCCTAAAAGCTGCCAATCCCATCAGCTATAATATGAATGGGGTGGTTGCTCAGTGCCCAACCTGCACAACCTTATACAGTGACACTCTCCCTCCTCCCACAGCCTAGACTTCTCTAGGGCATAAAAGTTTCATCAAATTCAAAATCCAAAACAGTCTTCACCAAAAGCCTCCTATTTTTCATCTAAGAGGGAGTTTATGAATGCTATTTGCTTGATGGTTTTCAAAAGTGCAGAGGAAGCAAGCAAGGCCTCCTCCTGATGAGCTCACCTTCTCTCTAGCCCAGCACTTGAGTTCCCTGCCCTTGCTTACCATCTCTTACCACAAGTGAATTGACTCTGCCCACAAGAGCTAACAATGATCCAATGGTTTTGTTTGCCTGCTGTGGGAATTCAATTTGGGAAGTGTATTCAGACTAAGGGAGCTTGCAGCATCCTGACCACTCAGGATGTGAGGTTACTATTAGGGGGTCAGACTACAGCTGCTTCTCCAGAGGCAAATGGGCAGACAGCACATAGTCCTCCTGCCCTGCCCTCTATCTCCAACATAAAAGCCTCATGGACCGAGTCCATCATGACCCAAATGTGTCCCCAAGAAGACTCTTCTGCCTTATAAAATACCTGTCCTAGACTTTGATGTTACAGTGTCTGTAACTCTATCTTTGGAGAGCATTGTCTACTGGTGGCCATCAATCCCAGGGTAAATCCCAAATCCTGGGCAAAGGCTCACGGGGGTCCAGTCCTGCTCCCTCCTTTCAATTCTTCCAACACTGTATCAGTTTCAGACCCAAATACTCTCTTGCCTCCTGGCATTTGCATATGCTGGTCATTCTTCCAGGAATGTCCTTCCAAGATAGGAGATGGTTAAATAAACTATGATACACTCTTAAAACAGAATATCATGAAGCCATTAAAAATGATAATGGAAAAGAGTATCAGGGGTCATAGGGAAATGTTACAATAAATTGAGAAAACCTAGTTATGAAATCATAATAGTAAGTAATATTTATTAAGGATATACTCTATACTACTGTTCTACTACCATACCCTTAAATGAATTAACTCATTAAATCCTCAAAACAACTTTAGAAAGAAAGTACTGTGATTATCCACCATTTTACTGATGAGGAAACTAAGGTTCAGAGAGATTACATAATGTGTCTGAGATTATAAACCCAAGCAGTAGCAGAGGTGGGATTCAAACCCAGGCCATTTGTCTTTCATTGTTGCATTCTTTTTTTTTTATTAAGATATAATTGACATAAACACTGTATACACTGTGACGTTTAAGGTGTACAACAGGTTTGATATTTTATATATTTCTTTTTTTTAATTTTTTAATGTTTATTTATTTTTGAGAGAATAAGAAAGACAGAGCATGAGTGCAGAAGAGCAGAGAGAGAGAGGAAGACACAGAATCTGAAGCAGGCTCCAGACTCTGAGCTGTCCACACAGAGCCTGATGTGGGGCTTGAACCCACAAACCGTGAGATCATGACCTGAGCCAAAGTCAGACACTTAACTGACTGAGCCACCCAGGTACCCCAACATTTTATATGTTTCAATATGATTACCAGCATTAGGTAATACCTCTATCACAACACATAATTATCATTTCATTTTTGTGGAGGGACTAATTAAGATCTTAGCAACTTTGATGGTTATAACACAGTATTAATGCTTATCATCACTAGATTTCCAGGACTCCTTTATCTACTAGTTCCAAGTTTGTACCTTTAAACAACATATCCCTAACCCCCCACCCCCAGCCCTGGGTAACCACCACTCCACTCTGTTTTTACAAGTCCAGCTTTTTTAAATAAACATTTTTCCAAAGAAGACATCAAATGGCCAACAAGCACATGAAAAGATGCTCATTATCACTAATCATCAGGGAAATGTAAATCAAACCCACAATGAGAATCACCTCTTATCTTTTAGAATGGCCATCATCAGAAAGACAGAGGTAACAAGTGTTGGTGAGGATGTGGAGAAAAGGGAGCCCTCTGTACTGCTGATAGGAATGTAGACTGGTGTGGCCACTCTGGAAAACAGTATTGAGATTTCTAAAAAAAATTAAAAATAGAACTACCATATGATCCCGCAGTGCCTGCACTCTTAACCACAACACAGTACTGTATCAAACAGAAAGAATTTGTGCATCGTGATCCTGATTTTGTAAGAACAAAACAAAAAAGTATTACATACAGAAAGAGGGAGAGAGTTTTAAAATATCACCCTGATATGTACCCAAATGTTCACAGTGGTTATCTCCTGAGGAGACTGATAAGGTGCAATGTCACAGGTACATTCACCAGGAAGGGGCCTCTGAGATGGAGTTGATCATTAAGGATGTTTACTGAGGAGGGCCCTTGGGATCAACACCTATGGGAGGGAAAAACAGGAAGCAGGAAGCGGGCAGGGGGAGAGCTTGAGCTTCGATGCAGAGAACTTTAGATCTAGAATAGTCCTTCAGAGTGTCCCAAGATAGGCCAGGGTAGCCAGACCTTTATGCCTCCTGCATCCATCAGTCACTGGATGTCGGCCACCCTCTGAGGCCAAGGTAGTCCCTCAAGGGACCAACAGTACATCCAAACTCTGGACAACAAGTGTTCCTAGAAGAGGAATCTGTGGGGTGCAGCACACGCTCTCACAGGAGATTTTAACTCTCTTCCTTTTGTCTATATGTACTATGGTTAACACATATCATTTGTGCAACAAGGGAAAAAGCTAATAGAAGAAGTCATCAATCCTCAACTACATTGGAGCCAAAGGAAAGCTTGGCTCTGCCTTTTGAACAAGACCAAAGTGGAAGGTCAAGCCCATGCCAGACAGTAAATAACTCATGCCTTTTAGGACTGCTTGGGTGTAAATATTAGTTCAAATTATTGCACGTGAACTAGCTGGTAGGGATTCAAACAGAGAATTGCAGAAATTGACAGGTGTATGAGACCTTTGGCCAAGGACCCAGTTGACCAGATTATCTAGCCTTAGGGAACTGTGTAGCAGCTGCCTCTTTCTCCCCAAGATGCAGGGATGATAGACTATTCCATGGAGACCCCCCAGTGAACCACATCTTTTAATTTGTTCCCTTGACTCTGGACTTGATCATATGGCTTGCATTGGCCTATGGGACCACAGCAACTGTAATGCAAGGGGAGGCTTACTAAACTTTTGCACACAGAGACTTATCTTCTTAGAATACTCTCTCTTGGAACCCAGCCACCACCCTAAAAGGAAGTTCAGGTTATCATCCACATAGATCCTAAAAGATGAAACAACATGTGGTGGAAGAAGCCATATACAGAAGAGCCCAGTAGAACTCCAAACTGAACACATCATAAATGGCCTCAGTCAAAACCATATAGAGCAGAACTACCCAGTCAATTCACAGAATCCTGAGAAATAAGCACCTGTGACTGGTTTGAGCCACTAAGTTTGGGGACGGTTTTCTGTTGCTGTAAAAACTGAAAGAGCAGGGGCTGGGCTATTAAAGGGGACTTATCCAATGACCTTGGTCTGTCCTAGCCTGGCCCTACCCATGACCCATATGCCCAATGTCCACCTTCAAACTAATCCAATCTGCCCACCCACCACGTAGCCACCGACACATAGAGGTCCATGAAAGAATACCTCAGGGCTATTTAGCGCTCTGTCCTTGAGCCCTTCTTCTGTGTTCCAGAGAGCAGTTAAGACCATGGGCTCTGGAGTGAGTCTGCCTGGGTTCAGATCCCAGGACCCCTACCTACTACCTGAGTGACTCCTCTGAATCTCAATTTCTTCATATATAAAATGGGTTAATAATATATCGGGTTGAATATCATCCCCCTGAAATTCACGTCCACCCAGAACCTGTGAATGTGGCCTTGATTGGAAGCAGGCTATTTGAAGATGTAATCCAGTTAACATGAGATCATACTGGATCAGGGTGGGCCCTAAGTCAAATATGACTGGTGTCCTTAGTGTCCTTATGAAAAAAAAGGAAATTTGAACCCAAATACACAAGACACACAGAGGAAAAATGACCAAGTAAAGACAGAGGCAGAGATTGGAGTTATGCTACCATCAGCCAAGGAATGCTCAGGTTTGCTGACAACCTCCAGAAGCTAGGAAAGCAAGGAATAATTCTTCCCCAGAGTCTTTTGAGGAGCATGGCCCTGACAATACCTTGATTTCAGACTTCTGGCCTCCAGGACTATGAGAAAATAAATATGTTGTTTTAAGCCACCCATTTTCTGGTCATTTGTTACGGCAGCCTCAGGAAACTAATACAAAGTCCTCCTGTGTGGTGACTAAAGGAGTTAATATAGGTAACCCTCTCTACCAAAACTGTCGCTATGAAAACTAAGGAACTAAATAGATTCAAATAGTGGGAACTACCCAGCACCCAGAAAGATGCAATGGTAACCACTACTAATGGAGACCAACTCCCCTTCCAGTCTTGTCACAGACAGTCTCTGAACTTAGGGTTCCATGTCTCAAATCAGTGATCCTAACTTCAGGGTATTCAAAATCACCTGGAGGAGCTCACTAAAGATACAGCTAACTGGGTCCCACAACTCTGGATTCTAATTTAGTAGATTGGGGTTGGGCTCCAGGAACGGTCATTTTGAAGAAGTACCCCAGGTGCTACAGAATAAGATGATCCATAGACCATACTTTGAGAAATGCTGCCTTAAGACTCAGAGTCTACACTCTGTCTCTGGGTTTACCTGTTGGCTTGTCCTAAGGGATTCCAATGTGGACTTACCCGCTCTGGCTCCAGTCTATCAAAGTAGCATGTCCCACCATAGCACTAGCTAGATGCCAGGGGTTTGGGCAACTCTTCATTCCCCACCACCATCCACACCCTATCTTAGACATCAAAATTGCTTAACACTTGGGCAAAAGGTTTGAGGCTGCTAAATAATGATAATAACAGTTATCATTTATTGAGCATCTATTGTATGTGAAGGTTTCACATATATTATTCCAAATTCTCATAATAACTCTGAAAGTTAAGTTTAGTCATTATTGTGCATTTGAAGAAAACTGAAATTCAGAGAGGCAACAGAATTTACTCAGAATCACCCACCCAATAAACTAAAGACCTGGGACTCAATCTATATCTAACCCTAAGTCCATGTCTTTTCCTAGACAATTTCTGCTTACTCAGGTACTTCTCTTTTTTGCCATCACCCTCCTTCTAAAATAGAGAATACCAGGCTGTGTTAGGGTAATTAACACTAGCTGCTATAACAAAAATCCCCAAAATCTCAGTGATTTGATATGAACAAAGGGTTCATATCTTACACACATTATAGTCTGATGAGGGTTGAGAAGATCTTCTGGGAAACTCTTTCTCATGGGTCCTAACTCATTCTATCTTGTGGTGCTATAATCTTCAAAATATGTATACACACACACACACACACACACACACGTTCCCTTCATCTGTCTCCATTTCTTCATCCTTCAGACCCCTTTGTCAACATCATTTCCACAGTGAAGTCCGCCCAGATTCTCAGCCATATATTCCCACATCTCCCCAGTCTTCTCATGTTATAAGACACTGTTGTTGGGGTGCCTGGGTAGCTCAGTCAGTTAAGCATCTGACTGTTGATTTCAGCTCAGGTCATGATCTCATGGTTTGTGAGTTCAAGCCCTACATCGGGCTCTTCACTGGCAGTAAGGAGGCTGCTTGGGATTCTTTCTTCTCCCCCTCTTTCTGCCCCTCCCCTGCACCCTCTCACTCTCACTCTAAAATAATAAATAAATAAATAGATAAATAAACAAACACACTTAAAAAAAAATAATTAGAAAAAAGACATTGTTGCCTGCCTAACCAGAACCCAAAATCCTCCCTATTATTTCCTAACGAAACTTGATCACATCAGGTATTCACACCAGCTCTAGCCTAATTATTCTTAACCAATCAGAACAAGCCATGCCCCTGGCAACTGTTACTAGTTCCAGAAAGACCACATTACCTAAATTGGCCAGTCAGATTGAAAGGAAGAGATACAGTCTAGATACAGGAGGGAGAGTTTAGCATCTCTCCTGATAGAAGTGAACGATGAAGCATGGAGCCCCAGTTGCCTTTGGAGGCCATCTTGCACCATGGGAGAACCATGATGAGGCCAGCTCCAAGAAGGTAAAGCAGGGAGAAAGAAAGAATCTGGGTTCTCTTGACATCATTGAGCTTCTGATCATTCTTTGCTTAGAGTCTACCCTATGCAGACTTCCGGCTCTGTGTGAATAAATTGCTTATTCATAAGCAAGTTTTAAGCAAGATTTTCTACCATGATGGCTTTAAAAGTCTAACAAATACATCTATTATAATTTTCAACACACTATCATTTTTGCTTGTTTAACTGCCTGCTGCCTCCAGATTTTTCCCTCTAGACTATATTCTTCGTAATAGCACAAATTGTCTTATTTACTATAAACTTCTCAGGGCCTAGTAGTGTGAATAGCTCTTAGTAGATACTTAACAAATATCTGCAAATAAATGGATAACATCCTCTAACTTTAAGAATGAGAAAAAGGAAGTGGGCTTCTAACTAGCTTGGAACTTAACCCTGCCCCCATCCCAACAGTGCTTCAGCATCTACTAAATATTGTTACTAATGTACCTACCTTGTAGCTGCTGCAAAATGCAATTGTGTTTTACTTAATCCATTATTTTTTTCTAAATCAATGATTTTTAAATATTATTCAAAATCTAGAAACACATATATAAGTATGTCATGCAAGGAAAGGCATCTGTCATGTGTGTGGTGGTCAAGTTAAAATTCACTAGTATTCCAGCTATGCCTCGATACACCTCTGCACAAACCTCTCCTATAATCAGGCCTGAGCATTCAGACTTTCGACCAAGAATAACAACCCTAATGATCCCAGAAGGGGACATCCACAATTGGAATAGTCTTCCCAACTGCTTGTTGTGTAACAAATTACCCCCAAACTTAGAAGCTTTAAACAGCAAACATGCATTATTCCACAGTTTCTGAGGGTCAGGAATGTGGAGAGGCTTACTTTTGGTTCTGGCTCAAGGTCTCTCATGAGATTACAGTCAAGCCATTGGTTGCAGCTGCTTCTAAAAGGCTGAAGGATTCATTTCCAAGTTTAATTACATGGCTGTTGGCCAAAGAGCTGCTCACAACCTGGCTTTCCCCAGAGTGATCTGGGAGAGAGAAAGCACATGAATCCAAAACAGAAGCTGTAGTCTTTTTATAACCTAATCTTGGAAGTGTCATACTATCACTTCTGCCATATTCTATTCATTAGAAGTTAGGCATTAAAGCCAGCTCACACTGAAAGGAAGGGGCTTAAGCACTATGTCTTAAGGGAAAGAGCGTCAAAGAATTTGTGGACATATTTTCAAAACCACAGTAACGCTGACTCTTTTCTCTCCTCTCTTAATACTTGTCTTCTGGGATTAAGAGCCTTATGAGTGCTACATCTTCATCATCACCATGACCATCATCATCACCATCATTATCATCATTAACACAAGAGAATGATATTTTAATTACTACCATTTTCTGAGTCATGTGCCAGACAATATGAGCCATGTGCCAGGCAAACACTTTATATGCATTTAGTTCCCACAACACAATTAGGTACGTACTATTATTATTTCCATTATAGTTGAGTGCATGAGGCTTTAGGGCAGTTAAGTGATGTACTCAATGTAAAATAGCTAATAAGTGGATAAACCAGGATTTGGAACCCAGATCCATCTAACTGTGGAGTCCATGCTGTTAACCTACACAGCCTCCCATTTGGCCATAAAGGAAACTCCACCTGTTCCAACAATCAAGTCAGGTTCCCAAAGCCAACTGTTCCTATGGGGAACATTTGTTTTTTAGTAAAAACAAACAAAAAATTTTGAAATCGGAGTTACATTAGGTCCAAATCAGAGGAGGAAGGTAGGAAGCTGCAATACAAAGAGCACACTCAAGCACACATCTAAATGTATAAGAATCCAAGCACATCCCAAATGAATGCAAATCTATGCAGATGAATGCAAATTAATGCAAGTGGCTATACTAGTCTATGTAAATGACCATGTCCTGAAAAGCAAAGTGGGTGGGAGAGTCAGCTTTTCAGAAGGCAATTCTCCTGGTCTTGTCCTCTCTTGGTATTGGGGTCACCACAGGGCAAAAGGAAAAACCCTCCCGACTGAAGATGGTAAGAAAAGTTGTCCTGGGGGTGACATCCAGAGCTTTACAGGAGTTCAGATACCTGAGTGGAGGGAGGACTCACTTACCTAGCTCCCAACAAGCTGCCAGATTCAATATATTAGTAAAAATCAGTGAGGAAAAACCCTGTTTGCAAACAAGGGTTCATTTCCTTTTCCCAAAGGTAAACTAGCAAAAGCTGAATTGAAAATCTATCCCTCCATTGCAATAATTCTCAAACTTTGGTGTGCATTAAAATCACCAAGGGTCCTTAAAGCGCACATACCTGTGCCAGTCCTCAGACCTCCTGAGTCAGTTTGGGGGTGGGAGTCAGGCCACTGGAAATCTGCACTTTTAAAACACATCCCAGATGATTCTGAATCAGGAAGTGTGTGGATCACCTTTTTAGAAAACTGGCATTTAAAAACAAGTATTTGAGAGCAGGCAGACCTGGATTTGAATATCAGGCTGACATTTACTAGCTGTGGGACCCTGGCTTGTTGACAAGGTGTCACAGTCCCAGTTACCTCATTTGTAAAACAGGGCTAATTGTATTCTTCCTCTCAAAGGACTGCTGTGAGGACTAAACCAGATAATTCATTTAAAGGGCTTGGCACAATGCCTGACACACAGTTAAAACTCAGTAAATATTCAGTATAATTATGATCATTTGCTGATGAAAGGTAGGAACCAGAGTCTCCTCACAGCGTCCAGCCTAGCTCAAAAAATAGGGACTTGAACCATTATTAGGTGAATATTAGGTGAAAGCATTTACTTTTCCATCACCTCTCACTGACTCCGCCCCCTGGGACGCGGAGCAAAAATCTGATTGGTTAGTTGACAAGAGTCTGAGTTCCATTGGTCCACTGCTCCTTCCTGGTATCTCCCTTTCCCTCTTTCTTCATCCCCTTTCCAGCCATGCCCCTTCTTTCCCCACCCCACCCCCTTCAGCACCTCTTCTCTCTTCCTTCCCCTCCCTCTCTCTCCCTCCCCATAAGAAGGTCTCAAGTTCTAGACCAGAAGACTAGAGGGATGATTAGGTCCACAGGTCCAAGCCATGTTCTCCAATTCGAATTAGTCAGCAACAGATACCTTTATCCCTGTCTTGCTCCTATGTCTGTTAATTTCTTAGTCCAAAACTCATACAGCAAAGGGGCAACCATCTGCCTAAAACTCTACAACCTAGTGTGTGCCTCCTAGTAGCCTGTCCTCAACCCACAGTGGGTAAGTCCCATGATATCCATTGTCTAAGTTGGCAGTTTCCCACTGAGGCCAGTTACTCAGTCACAATTAACCATGGCAACCATACTTATGCACTAATTTCACGGCTGTCAAGATTTCCTCTCATGGAGCATCCTTTATTTGCTTGAATTACGACTTTTGTTTTTCTATCAATTCTTAATCAAGTGAGTTTGTGTGTACAAAAGCAACAAGCAGAATAGCCATCATAAACAATACCTCAGAAGGAGCACCCTAGACTCAGCCCATTAGCAATTAATAATCGGATTTGGAAGAAGCTTTCAAAAGCGTGTAATACATGTTTGTAAACAATACCAATGCCCGACTAGCTCTCCTGAAAACAGCAGCTGCAGGCACAAGGTGCAGGCTACAATGAGGAGCATTCTGGGCCGCACTTTATATACATTCACTATCACATTTAATCCTGACAACAACCCAACTAGCAGAGAACACAGGGATCACTGAATGCAGTAGCCAAAATCATTCAACCAGAAGTTGCATGGCCAGGATTTACATGTAGGTCTCTAGCCTGAAAAGTGTCTTTCTATTGTACCAGGATGCCTCTCTGTAACCCTCTCAACAGGCACCATTTGTATTTGAGACTATGTCAAGCCAAATCTCAGGGCAAAATGGCTTGTTTTAATGCTTAAACTTGTATAATAATTCCCAGATTCAAATCCTGGCACTTCCTCTTACTGGCTCTGTGACTGCAGGCAAATCAGTTAAACTCTCTTAGTGACCCCCACTTTCTGCTATTCACGCCCTATGTAAATAACTCCTCCCCTTGAGGGTGCTTGGGACCGCTGACTTGCTTCTAAATCAATAGAACAAGACAAAAGTAATGGGATGTCACTTCCATGACTAGGTTACAGAAGACTGTGACTCCTCTTTTGCTAGCACATTCTCTATTACCTTCTCAGCTTGTACATTTTTTATTTTATTTTTTTAATGTTTTTATTTTTGAGAGACCACACACAGAGGCAGAGAGAAAGGGACAGAAGATCCGAAGGGGGCTCTCCACTGACAGGCTGACAGCAGACAGCCCAATGTGGGGCTCGAACTCATGAACTGTGAGATCATGACCTGAGCCGAAGTCAGACGCTCAAGCGACTGAGCCACCCGGATGCCCCTCAGCTTGCACATTTTGATAAAGCAACCTGCCATGTTGGAAAGACCCATGTGGCAATAAACAAGGGGAAATGAGGCCCTCACTCCAATACCCATGAGGAATTAAATCCTAGCAACAAAAACATGAGTTTGAAAGCAGATCTCTCCCCACTGGAACCTTGAGATACCCAAAGCCCCCCTGACACCTTGACTGTAGCCTGGGAGAGAACTTGAGCCAGCCCCAGGACCCAGCTGAGCTCTGCCTGAATTCCTGACCCACCAAAACTGTGCGTTAATAAATGTGTGTTCAGCGGTAGTTTATTAAACAGTAACAGATAACCATTCAATCATTGATTCATTCAAACATTCACTGAGCCAATAGTACATGCCAGGCACAATGCTAGAGTTGGAGATACAGAAAGAACTAGGGTATGGTCTGTATCCTCAGGCTGCTCAGTCAAATGCACGATCAGACATGCATATAAATGAGAGCAAGATACACAGCCCACAAGAAACAATGTATAATCTGTGCACAGGGATGCAGGGTCAATATGCATGGCAATATCACTTGTCAAAATGTAAATCCTAAGTGTTAGCTTTTTCGTTACAATGCAAAAAGTAAAATGTAGTGTAAAATAAAAGAGAAAGGATAAACCTAATTATGTCCATCAACAGGGAAATGACAAAAATAAGAAAAAAAAAGAAAACCAAAATACAATTATACTTGTAATCCATGAAATCTATGAAATGCTTAACAGCCATTAAAGATAAAAGGGGCGCCTGGGTGGCTCAGTTGGTTAAGTGACTTCAGCTCAGGTCATGATCTCGCAGTCTTTGAGTTCAAGCCCCGCATCGGGCTCTGTGCTGACAGCTCAGAGCCTGGAGCCTGCTTCAGATTCTGTGTCCCCTTCTCTCTCTGTTCTTCCCCCACTCGTGCTGTCTCTCTCTCTGTCTCAAAAATAAATAAATGTTGAAAAAAAAAGATAATGAAGTAACTATGTATTTACTGACATGGCAAAAATGCTAAGACATTGAAATTACAATTACAGTGCTGGTTGAAATATTTTTTTAAAGCAGAATCAAAAGGATTATTCAATATGATACCATTTGTGTTTAAAAAACAATCCACTCTGGGGATACCTGGGTGGCTCAGTTGATTAAGCATCCAATTTCAGCTCAGGTCATGATCTTTCAGTTCGAGTGTCAGCTCTGTGCTGACACTCAGAGCCTGGAGCCTGCTTCAGATTTTGTGTCTCCCTCTCCCTCTGCCCCTTTCCCGCTTGCTCTCTGTCTCTCCCTCTCAAAAAAATAAACATTAAAAAATAATAATAATCCGCTCTGCACACACACAGACACAGACACACAAATGGCATTTAACTTTAAGGGATATATAAATCATGTATGCAGAGCATTTTGTGATGAGAAAGGAAGACAAAGGAGTCTTTAGAATGATCTGTAATTTTCAATTTTTTGCAAGAGCAATGTTTCAGGTATTGTGTAACCAACAGTTGACCTCAGTAAATAAACAGCCAAATACACACAGTGAAGCAGTACAAGTACTCAGGTATTGTGGGACACAAAGCTGGAAGTAGTCTTTCCCTCCAAAGGTAGGGATAGTATCAAGATAGGCTTCACGGAAGATGCAATTACTCCAATGTCACCTTCATCTCTCCTACTGATATTTTCCTGTATACAATTTTTCCTCTGTCACTTTTCTCTGAAGAAGCAGGCCAGAAGGCTCTTCAGAAGTCCCCTACAGACTGATGAAGGTCCTCCTGAGAGGCTGGAGAAGGGGACGTAGAGCTGCTTCTGAAGTTCCCAGGGACCCAGTGGAATGACTGGGCCTTCCAGACCCCGAGTGAGCTCTTCCCACCCTACTGAGCTGTCCATTAAAAACTCGTAATCATGAGCTATCTTCTGATTCAAGGATGCTGCTGATGATTGCTGCTACGGGGAACCTGTGTCTTGTGAAGGGGATTGGCTGGTAATGGTGATGGATGATGGCCTACTCCCACCTTCCCTCCCTCATCTGCCCTGATCTGCCAGGTCCCTGGTCTGACAGTGGCTGGCTGCCAACTGGAGTGAAGAAACCCACTGGAATCCTTCCTTAATTCCCCAACTCCCTGGGGCTCAAACCACAGTTAAGATCCTGTTAACTCCACATCTTAACCAACTGAGCTAAATGCCCACAATGAACCAAGTATCTCCTTTCAAAGCAATAAACTCACCCAGGGAAAGCAATTAACTGGACCAATAAAGGTAAAAGAGAACAGAGAAGAAACATTTATCAACAGTTTCCTAAGTACTTGCCTATTTTCCCTCTCATTTAATTTCCCTAAAAATCTTTTTCTTATTTATTTTTATTACCCAGTAGAATTATAAAGTCTTCATATTATTATTGAACATTTTATGGATGAGAAAATGGAGGCTCAGAGAGGTTCTGTAACTTTCTTAATACTACACAGCTAAGAAGCTAATGGATTTGGTCCTTATATTAATGTGTCCATTTTACAGATGAGGAAACTGAGGGTTAGGATAGAGATTAGGTGGCTTTTTCAGGGAGGGAACATGTGGCTGAGAAGTGATGTGGTCATTATTTCTGAACTTAAAGGCAGAGTTCTTTCCCCCAATTTGATGCCCAGAGACAGAAGCAGCATCTCACTCTCTTCATCACTCACTAGGAACCTGGATGAGACCTGATCTCCCTCCACCACACTGCTTCCCGAAAGCTGGTCCTGGATTGATCCACAATTGAATTGAACTGAGGCTCCACTGAATATGTTATAATGCATATTCCTGGGCCCTGTCCTTGGTCTTTGAGTCTACATTTGAAAAAAACACCCCTGAAAGAATTTTATGCACACTGAAGCTTGAGACCCACATTACAAGCATCCTTCCTTAATGTCTGGCACATACATCTTTATCCATGAAGGACAAAGCAGCTTTTGAAAGAATGCTGTTTTATATCAGTGGGCCAAATTTTTTAAATTCATCATCATTTTACATTTATGAAATTCATTTTTGTCCCCCTTAATCAGAGGTCTAACGCTAGCAGCCTCGAGTCATTCTTTGGCCAGATGTTTAGTCTCCCCACTCTGACACCTCACCCAGAGTTTTAAAAAGAATCTAGCCACGGGGCACCTGGGTGGCTCAGCCGGTTAAACATCTGACTTCAGCTCAAGTCATGGTCTCAAAGTTAGTGAGTTTGAGCCCCATGTCAGGCTCTGTGCTAACAGCTCAAGAGCCTAAAGCCTGCTTTGGATTCTGTGTCTCCTTCTCTCTCTGTCCCTCCCCTACTCATGCTTTGTCTTCTATCTCAAAAATAAACAAACATTTAAAACAAATTTTTTATAAAAATAAAAACAAAATAAAATAAAAATAAAATAAAATAAAATAAAAAGAATCTGGCCAGAGCCCTAAAGACAGACCCTCTGTGTTCAAATCTTGGTTGCTCCCATCTCCACCTGTGCCACTTACACACTCTGGATTTCAGTTTCCTCAACTGAAAAAGGGGGTAATAATAGTTCCAGTCTCATAAGTATGTGAGAGTATTAAACACGCTCATGGATAGAAAGCTTACAGAAGAGTGTCTGGCATAGAATAAATACTCCATAAAGAGTAACTATATTAAAATGTAGGTTTCTAGATTTTCTTTTTCCCATGGCAACACTTAGCTGGATTCACGTGGTGTCTGCCCACTTTGAACTTGGTGAGGCTGTCACCCCACGCGCAGCACTTAGTCACCTTGCCATCCCTCATGGGGATTCTCCAGGTGGCCCCACAGGCCTTTGTGTCCGTGACACTAAGGGCTTAATTAAAAGCACATGTCATCACTCCTCCTCCCAGGAGACAGAGGTTCTAATACTCTCATCCCATACACCAGCCCAAGCCACACCTAGCCAGGAGGCCACCTCAGGACTCGGCACCCACATTCTTGGGGATAGATGTTGAGCAAGAGGCTCCATGAAGCCTTTCAAGATAAATGCCTGCCTCCCTGCCCAGCCTTATGGCTCACTCTCTCCTCCAGGAGGATTGTTGCAGGTACTCAGTGATCCTGCACCATCCCATGCTCTAGGGAAGTACAGGCTTAACAAGAGCTTCAGAATGGTCCTTCTAAGATCTTATCTTCTGGCTAACTCACCCTCCCTCCTAGTTCCAGCTTAAATGTCACTTCCTCTAGAATGCCTCTTCAGCCTGCAGACCCTGGACCTCCTAATCACATTGGGTTTCAGTTCCCTGTTTGTTGTGTCTCCCCTTATAGACCTGGAGGTCCACAAGGCCAGAGGCTGTGTCTTGTTCACCACTGAATCCTCAGTATCTAACAAAATACTTAGCACATAGTTGACGCTCAATAAATGTTTGCTAAATGGGGGACTACACACAGGGATTCTGTTATGATTCAGAAAAAGGGACCAGAATTCTATTTATAAAAGAAACGAGAGAGAAAAAACAAGCATTTATTAATCACCTACTATATGTGCAATTTCACAACCACCTTATGAAGTGGATATTACAAGACCTTTTGCAAACAGGAAAACTGAGGTTCAGAAAGGCCAAATGATTTATTCAAGGCTACTGACCCAGAGCAGAGGTCAGCAAGGTTTTTCTGTAAAGTTTGTGGATATTTTAAGCTCATGGGCCATATTGTCCTTGTACAACTACTCAACTCTGCCATTGTAGCACAAAAGGTACAATATATAAACAAATGGGCTTGATCATGTTGCAATAAAATTTTATTTACAAAACAACTGATGGGCAGAATTTGATGCATGGGCCATAGTTTGTCAGCTCCTGAGCTGGGCACTGATTTAAGGAAGATCTGACCTCATGTTTGTCCATTATTCACTCAAATCTTTCAGACAAAAGTTGGAGAAAGAGGAATAGCAGAAATGGTGATGACCCAGAAAGGGATGACTGCTTTGAGAAAGGCTAGAGGAAATTTAGTCCACCTGATCATAGAAACTTATGTCATTTACTCAAGTGACCATTCATTGAGCATCTACTATGCACTCGGTCTTTGCTAAATGTTCAGGGGACCCAAGAATGAATAAGGCTAGACCCTAGACTCTGTTAGCTCACAGAGTAGTAAATGAAGTGATATGTATGTATTTTCCTCTGGTCATTAAATTCTTACTGAACACCTACTATGTGCTAGGGGTGAGACAACAGCAGTGAACAAATCAAGGTGTGGTCCCCTGCTCTTGGGTTACAACCCACCTGCAGAAAGGAACATGAAATAATAATCACACAGATAAATATTTAATTACGGATTGGGATAAATGCCATGAAGGAAAAGAACATGATGCTATGAGAGAGAGTAACAAGAGAAAATGCATTTAGGTTGGGAGGCAGGGGGCTGGTCAGAAAAGAACTCTCTAAAGGAATGATAAATGCCTCAAAACTGAAACAGCAAAGGTAGAGGCATTCAGAGAAGGAGTTAAGACAGGGTTCTAGAAGGCTGTGACATTTGAATTCTACCTAAAAGGATGAGTGGGACGTGGAAGTACAGGAACAAGGCTTCCATGTGCAGCTGCATAGACTGTGCACTGCACAAGTCCAGGGGATACCATCACATAATCATAGTGCGAATGGCACCTCCTATGGCTGGGAAGTTGTACAATTGTATGCAACAACCTGTGCTGGGATGAGGAAAAAATGCCTTCCTGAAAGAGGGAACAGGGAGCAAAGGTGGTGGCCAAGAGCCACTTAATTTCACCAGAACCACTAGCAAAGCAACTTGGCTTAAATGCTTCATGTTCCATATTCTGCCTCCTCCTCCTCCTCCGGCTGCAATTGTGCATTGTGGGGCATTCTCCAGCCTACTCAGCAGCTGTGATGAATATTCTCTTATTGCCTGTATCGATTCCCCCAGTGAGGCTCTTGCCTGGTTCCTCATCAACCCTCCTTCTGGCTGCAGTGTGTTAAGTGGGCACTCAGCCCCATACTTATTAGTGCAATTTAATGAGCTGGTGGCAAAAACTTGCTGATATAAAATTCATATTTATTGAATTTGACTGTGCTGAGCATGCCCCTGAATGTCTAACCTGCTTGTCCTAGTGGCTGGGACCACTCTGTATTATTGTATTACAGTTTTATTGATAGGCAGCCCATTTGCTCATTTCTTTGGACAGGAAGTCATAGCCCCCCCCCCCACACACCTTACCACCAAGCTCTGCTGATGGGGTACAGCTGGGTTCTGTGCCTGTTAACACTCTGAGCTGAGTACGGGAGAGTTAGAGCAAGGGTCCAAATTCATATGCCTGCCAGAGCCAGGGGAGTATGGCAAATGAGGGCATAGAGCTGAGGGAGACGAGAGGATGATGAATTGAAAACACAGTTACCATTTAAAGGGAATGGCCCTACTCAGCACCTATTCATTGTCACCATGTGCTAATGGGACCCCAGGATGACCTTATCTTAAATTTTCCAGGAACTTGGAGACAGAGGGAGAGAGAGAATCCCAAGCAGGCTCCTCACTGTCAGCATAGAGCCCAATGCAGGGCTCAATCCTACACCACAAGATTATGACCTGAGTCAAAATCAAGAGTTGGATGCCCAAACAACTGAGCCACCCAGTGCTCCTAAAAACTCTCAATTTTAAATACCTGCAATTAATCATTAAGAATGTTACTACTGTGCAAAGCCAAACAAACTAGAAGTCAAGTCCAACTCCTGGGCCAATTTCTGAGCTAGGGAAGCTAAAAATCCGAAAATAAGACAACTTCTCCTGGTGGAATCCACAAGGTGTCTGACCTGAAAGAACCAACTTTTGCAAAGCAGTAAGACTTAGTAGTTAAGAGAAAGGTTTGAAGTCAGACAGACCTGAGCTCAATGCAAGATTCACCCCACTGTGTGACCTTCAGTATGCCCTTCACCTTGCCAAGCCTCGGATCCATCATTTGTAAACTAGAGGGACGCCCATTTGCTTTGCAGGGTTGCCATGTGGAATTAAGATAACCCTTTGAAATTAGGTACCATATGACCTGCTTTGACCAAAGAAATATGAACAAAATGATGTGTCTTACTTTGACACAGAAACTTTAACAGCCAGTGCACAATTTATTGTATGTCCTTTCCTAAATTGTGACCACATGTCAAGATTGGATTCTGCATCATCCTGGGTCCCTTAGTAACAATGAGGAGCAAGAGTCTCTTGCTCATCTCCAGCAGACATAAAGCATGAGTCAAAAATAAGTTCTTGTGGGGCCACTGAGTGTTTTGGAGTTTTTGCTACGGCAGCAAAACCTACCTTATCTTGACTAGTATGTGTCTCATGAAGTCATTATAAGAGTTAAATTAATGGATAAATAAATACACTGTAGAACAGTGTCTAGAACATGGTGAGCCCTTTTATCAATCAGCTTTGTTATCTATCAAATAACTCCCTAATTTCAGAGGCTTACAACCACAAAGTTTTACTCCTTGATCTCATGATAAAAGGAAATCCCCATTAGAGATAAGCCCTGACACGTGCCATTCTAGTGACAGAAGAAGAACAAGAAAGCTGGCAAAAACAGGAAAAGTTTTAAAGCTTTTGTTCAGAACATCCATCATATCCACTCACATGCCATTGGAGAAAGCAAGTCACATGGCCAAGCCCAAAGTGAATGGGTAAGAATTTTGCTTCTCCTGTTGGGAGGCACTTCAATCACATGGCAATGGGCAGTAATGTACAATCTTCTTACTGGGAAATGAGTAATTGGGGGAAAATCATAAAATCTAACACAGCCCTTAGTAAAAATTAGCTATTATGCTTTTAATGCATGGCATAGAGAGGTCTGGGTTCTTATGGGCAAAGATAGATGGAAGGAAAGTATGGTTTTGGGTCTGTCTCCACCTAGAAACCTTGGGTATCAGGACTACAGGATGCAACTAATGAAGCAAGTTTCAAATTGGGTCTCAGGTGCAGAGATCTAAGCACAGTTTTAGGTCCACAGAATTAAATATGATCCAGAGGAACCAAGAAAGATCTTCTCCCCATGTTGTGACCAGGATACAGCAAGAAGAGACACAGATACAGTGCTATTTCAATACTTCAAGGATTTGTCTTTTTGGGGAGGGGCAACAACAACTCTGTGTGCAGGGTCTGGAATTTTTAGAGGTACTAGCACAGCAGCCATAGTGAACATTCCCTCCTCTCATGCCTTCTCAGACAGCCAAGATCAGCCAGAGGACACAGAGTAGCAGCCAAGAGGACTGGTTTGGATCACATGAGACACCCCTGGGACTCAGGAATGGTGGGGGAAGACCCGGGGAAAGGCCCAGCAGGGTTCTGCACTATGCAGGTAAAGCCAAACTGTCCTAGTAAACAAGACTCCACTGGTGACCAAAGGCTGCTGGAGGCCTATAAAACTAGGTCACTAATAAAACTGTACACTAGTAAGGGTAAGATACACACATATGAAAAAATTATCTATAGGCAGAAAAATATAGAGAACAGTACTTGACACTCACAAGGCTTTTCTCACTTTGGTAGGCTTCAGGAAAGTAGAATTTTGCTAAGATTGAGGCCAAGATGGCAGGTGTGACTGCCGGCTACTAGGGTCAAATGGGGTGGGAGAGAAGTAAAGGGATGGTGACTTTTCCCTGCTGGAGCTCCCTGGAGACAGCCCATATTAAGGAAATGAATAACTATGGTTTGTAAATGAGGGTTAATATTAACACTATTCAATAACAATTATTACAATCATCTTAAAAGCTCATTATTCGGTTGAACAGTATGAAATTGCCATCTTTAGGGGCGCCTGGGTGGCTCAGTCAGTTAAGTGTCCAGCTCTTGATTTTGGCTCAGGTCATGATCTCACAGTTCATGAGTTTGAGCCCCATGTCAGGTTCTCTGCTGACAGTGCAGATTCTGCTTGGGATTCTGTCTCTCCCTCTCTCTCTGCCCCTCCCCTGTGAGCAGTCTCGCTCTCTCTCTCTCTCAACATTTAAAAAAAAAGAAATAAATTGTCATCCTTATAGGTCAGAACTGACTGGTCAGATATCAGCAATTTCTAATGGTTCAAACTAACAAATGCCAGGCATTGTGCTTAGCAGCTAACATGTATCATCTCATTCAATACTTATTCCAGCTCCCTGAGGTAAGTCCCATTATTATCTCCATTTGACAGAGAAGGAGACTGAGACCAGTAAGTTTAGGTTATTTGCCCAAGGTAAAAAATTACAAACCTAAGATTAAAACCCTGGGGGCTGAATCCAAGGCCAAGGCCCTTAGCCAGTGGACCCTGGCTAGTCAAAGTGAGGTCCAGAACCAGCAGCAGTGGCATCCTGGGAAAATGCACACCCATGTTTGGAGCAGCATTATTCACTATAGCCAAAAAGTAGAAAGAAAGCAAATGTCCATCAACGGATGAATGAACAAACAAAAGTAATGTATCCATAAATGGAATATTATTCAGCCTTTAAAAGGAAGTAATTGACACATACTAGCATCTCGATGGACCTTGAAAACATTATGCCAGAAATAAGTCAGACACAAAAGGAAAAATATAGGCATATTTCAGAGATATTGCGGGCTCCGTTCCATACCAATGCAATTAAAGCAAATAACAGAATAAAACAACTAAAATGAATTTATGGGTTTCATGGTGCATGTAAAAGTTATGTTTACACTATACTATATAGTCTATTAAGTGTGAAACAGTAGTATATCTAAAAAGAAACAATCGTACATATCTTTTGAATGTTTGTTTATTTTTGATAGAGAAAGAAACAAAGTGTGAGAAGGGGGAGGGGCAGAGAGAGAGGGAGACACAGAATCCTAAGCAGGCTCCAGGCTCTGAGCTGTCAGCACAGAGTCCGACGCGGGGCCAACGCGGGGCTCGAACTCTTGAACTGCAGGATCATGACCTGAGCCGAAGTTGGACACTTAACCAACTGAGCCACCCAGGTACCCCAACAATTACACATACCTTAATTTAAAAATGCATTCTTGCTAAGACATACTAACCATCATCTGAGCTTTCAAGGAGTTATCACTGATTACAGACTACCACAACAAATATAATTTAAAAAAATGAAAAAGTTTGAAATACTATGAGAATTACCAAAATGTGACACAGATATAGAAAGTGAGCAAATGCTGTTGGAAAAAATGGTGCCAATAGACTTGCTCAACACAGGACTGCCACAAACCTTCAATCTGTAAAAAATGCAGTATCTGCAAAGCACAATAAGGTACAGTAAAATGAGGGATGCCTGTACTGTATGATTCCACTTACAGGAGGTACCTAAAGTGGTCAGATTCATAGAGATAGAAAGCAGTTCTGGTGGTTGCTACGGGCGGGGGGCAGGAGGGAAGGCACAGTGAGGAGTTGTTGTTTAATGGGTACAGAGCTCGGGAATATGAAAAAGTTCGGGAGATGCTTGGCAACAATAGTTCCACAACACTGTGAACGTACTTAGAGCCAATGAACTGTACTTTTAAAAATGCCAAATTTTATGTTATGTGTATTTTACATTTTTTAAAAATAATAGTAATCCCCCCCAAAAAAAATCCAGTTTCAGACCACACCCAAGAGTAGCCCAGGCTAGCCCAGGCTTGACTTTTTAAAAAGATCCTCAGGTACACAAATGCACATTAAAGTTTAAGAAGCACTGCCACTAGAATATTCTGCCACCCAAGTGCAAAGAAGCCTTTGTTGGGACAGCTATGAACAGGAAATGGTACAAGGTCAGCCTCAAGGCAAAAAATAAGGGGGAGGGGACCCTCAGCACTGCCTTCTGCTCCGCAGACCTTCTCCCACCCTCAGGATGAGACTTTGGTCCAGCCTCCTCAAAATCCTGCCCAGCACTGTGGAAGGTGCTTGTAACTAATGGGGTCTTGGCATGCCAGCCATCAGTTGGGATAACAGAGCTCACCTCCCCATCATGTTTAGCTTGGCTGTTTGGAACCCCTTGGCCACCAACAGAAATCACCGCAGTGCCTCTGAGCTCTGCTACAGATGAAATTAATTCCTTCAGAGCTGAGGAAGTGGGGCAGGTGGGGAGCACTCACAGGGCTGGTGGAGCAAACTGCTTTGGCAGCAGCTGTTCCATTTGGGGAACTAATGAGACTCGAGGAAAAACCTGCCGAGGGATGCCAAATACTTGTTTGCTTATGGAGCTGATATAGCCTTGGCCAAATTGGACAGCGATGCAAAAATGTCCATCATTTTTTGTTCAATTTTGCGGCTCTGTCTTGCGTTTCAAAAGGAGAAGGATTAAAACCGTATCTGTCCCCAGGCTCCCTCTGAGTTCCACAAAAATTCAGGGAAGACAGGCACTTTACAACGTTGGGCATTCCTAAACATCATTTGTCTGGACCCCCTACTGACTCAGTCACCACCAAGCCTTGACCTTGCCTCTTCCTAAATGTTTGGCTCTGTGCTGCTTTTTGTACCCAAAGTATATCTCCTGGCAGCTAGCATAACATTTAAAAGCCACAAACCCAGGTGAGCAAAAAATATAATCTTTCTTATTTCCTCATAACTGCATTTTATGATTTTCCAGAGCCCCCACTCTATCTGGCTGCAGTAAACCTAATCCTGTTCAACTGAGGATAAACATGGACAAGTCAGGAAGGACTTAGCAAATTCAAGGCTTCACTGGTTATGTCATGGTCTATTCCCTTCTGCCTTCTCCTTCGAATTATATCTAATTTCTGGAAGGCTCACATAGCATCATGGCATTGGTGGAGGACCTATCTGGCCCTTGGTTACCCCTTTAGTGTCCACGAAGAAATGCTTTGTCTTATCTTCAATCAAATCACTACTTCTTGTTGACACCACAGGGACTTGTTAATGCCTTCTGGTCTCCAATCAGCGATGGCCATTCACCCTCATTTTCACTGCAAGACTGGATGCCCCAACCATGCTGACCTTGGATGACCTTGGGCACAAAGGAATTCATTCCCTCCTCCCTGGGAGATGTTGGGAGGTTGAGGACTCAGTGAGCCTGCTCCTGACCAGTCTGCTCAGACAACACTCCTAGCCACCTCTTATCTGCCATTTCAAGCCAGGCTGGGGAGGAGCTCCTTTAGGAAATCTGACAGCTGAGGCTCAGGTTCTCTCTGCTCTTGGAGCCCTACACCTACCTAGAGTTTATTCAACCCTTCCCTCCTTGAAGACTCCATTTGAAAGGAGGCAGGAGACAGGGCCCTTCCAAAAGCTACTTGTGACAGACTGGCTTTCCCACAGATGGTGGGAACTGTGTCTTTCATCCCCCATCTCTTCTTATAATATGACCTTTAAACTCCACCACTGAGAAATGGGATGTATGTCCCTTGCCCTTGAATCTGAGCCAAATGTCTTAACAACAGAATAAGATGGAAGAGACATTCAATGATTAGGTTTGATCATTGAAATGCCATGCATTTCTACCTTTGTCTCTTGGGACACTGCTCTTGGAACTCAGACCCATGCTATGAAAAAGTCCAAGTATCCCATGGAGGGACTCATGGATAGGAACTAAAATCCCCTGGCCATTGCCCCATCTGAATTCCCCACCAACAGCCACCACCAACCAGCCAACCATATAAGTTAACCACCTTGCAAATGGACCTTCCTAATCATCCTCAACCCCCACCCCACCAAGCCATTCCAGTTTAGGAGCCTTCTAGGTCAAACCGTGCCAAAATTCCAGAGCAGTGAGCAAAATAAATAAGTGCTATTAAGTCACAAAGCTTTAGGGTGATTTGTTATGCAGCAATAAAGAACTATTACAATACTTATCAGCACCTAATTCTCCTGTTTCTCCTTGTTTTTCTCTCTTCCAGGGGAGATTTTTATCACTTCTATAATGATAAAACCGCCTCTTCATCTGCCCTTTCCAATTTTTTTTTATTATGGCATAAACCTTACACCCCAAGCTCCTCACGACTTAAGCTTCTGAAACCATAAAAAATCTGGCTCTCATAAAGCAAAAGCCTTGGCTTTCAAAATTATTATCAGGTGCCAAGAGTTTCAAAAGCCTGTTTTGAAACTCAAAAGCTGAGCATTGTCTTTTCTCTTCCTCTGTGCATTCCTGCTGTTACAGCCTTCCCCTGAGGGTGATGAGGATGGAATGCTGAGGCCTGAGGTGAGAAAGACAGTGATAGAAGGAATTTCCAGGAATGGTGAAATGCACTGAATAGTATTTTACAATCATGTCATTTTTACTAAAGTAGATGCACCTTGCCAGTGTACAAGATTATCCCATTTCTTCATTTTCTTTAAATCAACTCCAACTCTGGATCCCCATCCTACTGCCCCAGTGGGAAAGCAGACCTCAGTCATTACCAGAACACCTTCCCTGAGCACCACAGCCCATTACCTCTAAAGGTCATGTGAAAATCCTGAGGTCTTAAACAGCCCAAGCTCTTCAAGTAGTTTTTTTGGCCTTTGCAATCACTGCATAGGATACACATTGTCCAAACCAGTCAGCAAAGACATTTGTGAAAGGCTAGATAGTAAATATTTTTTTAATTTTTTTTCAGAAAGAGAGAGTGTGCAAGCAGGGGGAGAGGGGCAGAGGCAGACAGAGAATCTTAAGCAGGCTCCATGTTCAGTGCAAAGCTTGATACAGGACTCCATCCACAACCCTGGGATCATGACCTGAGCCGAGAGTCGAACGCTCAAACCAACTGAGCCACCCAGTTGCCCTGTAAATATTTTTTACTTTGAGGGCCATACAGTCTCTGTCACAACTACCCAGCTCTGCCATTGTGTTGCAAAAGCAGCCATAGGCTGGACAAATGAATGGTCATGGGTGTGTTCCAGTATAATTTTATTTACACAAACAGGCAACAAGCAGACATAAATCCCTTGAATTCTCTGATTCTGCCCCAGAGAGGGGCACAGAAATTTTTGTCAAGGCTGGAAACCCTGATTCCTGGGGTTCAGAATCCCAGGTGAATTATACATGTACAGGGTGTCACTTCTAAGCAAGGTGGCAGTACCAAGTATATAGTCAGGGTTCTCCAGAAAAACAGAACCGTGTGTGTGTGTGTGTGCTCTTGCATGCTTAAAGAGATTGGCCTAGGTTTTGGGAGGCTAAGAAGTCCCACGATCTGCCATCTGCAACCCGGAACCCCAGGAACCCTTGTGTGGTACCAGTCCAAACCTAAAGGCCTGAAAGCCAAAAGTGCTGATGTCCAAGAACTATCCAAGAGAAGATAACTATCTTTTTTTTTTTAAGTTTTTTTTTTGTTTTATTTACTTTTGTGAGAGAGAGAGAGAGAGAGAGCGAGCAGGGGAGGGTCAGAGATAGAGGGAGACACAGAATCGGAAGACAGGCTCCAGGCTCTGAGCTAGCTGTGAGCACAGAGCCCGATGTGGGGCTTGAACCCATGAACCGTGAGATCATGACCTGAGCTGAAGTCAGACCCTTAACCGACTGAGCCACCCAGGGGCCCCAGAAGATGACTATCTTAACTCAAGCAGAGAGCAAATTCCACTTCCTCCACCTTTTGGTTCTACTCAGGCCCTCCATGGATTAGATCATTCCCACCTGCACTCGTGAGGGGTATCTTCTTTACCCAGTCTACCAATTAAAATGCCAATCTCGTCCCAGAACACCATCACAAACACACCCAGATGTAATGTTTTACCAGCTGCCTGGGCCTCCCTTAGCCCAGTTAAGTTGACTTATAAAATTCACCATAACACCAACTAACCAAGTAACCTGCCAACCTTCAAACTTCCCAGCTCTAGGGTCATGTCCTTTCTCTGACCTTGCCCTCCAGTGCTCTCCCACCCCCTCCTCCTCCTCCTTCATCTCTTCAGTGATTCCAGGCATTTTATAAAACACAGGAAGAACTATTGACTTTAAGCAGATTCTTCTTTCGATCTTATAAATACTCCCAAGGGTTAGGAAATGCAATGCTTAGCAATCTGCTTGAAACGGGAGAAGGGAAACATAAAGGTACAATGAACACAAATTAACATACCAACACATTACCCTGCCAAATATTATATTACACTTCTCTATTTACTTGACTTTCTCTCATATATGCTGTGAACTCCTAGAGGGCAGAGACCAAATCTTACTCAATGCTGTCATTTAGCTCCATCCTGGTACATTGTAAGTGCTCCATAAATATTTCTTGAAATAAATAAAGTACATACTGAGGAAAACGTGGTGGTGGAATTCCCAGAGTCATCCCCAATAGCTTATTTAACACTAACATAGCTGAAGTCCTCCATATTTACAATTTTTTAAATGGTAGAAAGAAGTTCTGGTGAGTGCTACTAATTCAAATATTAAATAAGAGACGGTCTCAGAGGCAAATGTCCTGCACACAGTGGGATATGCATCAGTGAGAAGGGTAAAAACCAGGTTTAATTCACAAGGTAACAGAGAAATCAACAGAGGCATTTGTGTAGATTCTGAACAGAACCCTGAACCCTTTCCATGGCTTTTGAGGTTAACAGGATGGTTCTCTGTGTGACACTGCTACTGCCACTTCAAAAACAAGAGATTTTCACCAAACATAGAAAGAGTATAGAATGGTAGCACCAGGGACTGTGGAGATGCTGGTCACAGTGTGCAAACCTTCAATTATAAGATGAAGTTCTGAGGAGCTTTGTGAGTATAGTTACAGCATTGTGAATACAGTACAACATTGTGAGTATAGTTCATAATACTATGTTATGCACTCAAAATTTGCTGAGAGGGTCATCTGGGTGACTCAGTTGGTTACGTGGCCAACTCTTGATTTAGGCTCGGGTCATGATCTCATGGTTCATGGGTTTAAGCCCCGTGTCAGGCTCTGTGCTGACAGCTCAGATTCTAGATGCCTGCTTTGGATTCTGTGTCTCCCTCTCTCTCTGCCCCTCCCCCGCTCGCGCACACACTCTCTTTCTCTCTCAAAAATAAACATTAAAAAATTTTTTAGAAAAAAAAAGTAACTATGTGAGGTGATGGATGTGCTGATTGACCTGATTGTGTACACGAAGTACACATACATCAAATCATCACATTTTTCACTTTAAATATATACAATTTTATTTGTCAATTATATCTCAAAAAAGCTGAATTTTTTAAGGAAAAATGAGAGCTTTTCCTTCACCTTAATACAGACATATCACCCAAACTACTCTGCCACTTAGCAAGCCTGTTTATGACCCTTTGGGGCTTTTATGTGAACTGGAAAGAATAAAAGGAAAGAAAGGAAGAGATGTGCCTAAAGTCAAAGAGCTAGGCAAGAGATGGAAAATAAATTGCTGGTTAAAGGGATACGTATGTGGTGTGTGAACCAGTGAAAGTCCCAAAGTAAAACTAAGATTTGTTTTCAAAGAGGACAAGACTGCACAAACTCCTCTTGCAGAAGCAAAATGGAGCTAGTAAGAAAACAAGTCTGACAATCCAAGGACAGCCACTAGGAGGTGCTCTGAGTCTAATATAGCTTGGGTACCATCCGGTTTTGTTGGGAACCAAAGGAAAATTATGGTCCATGTTGGAAATTGTCAAGCCACGTGTGTATCACATCTCCACTATCACCTGGTGCATGTTCTTGTCTCACTAAATGACGCAGGCCAGGCACATGCTGCATTCCATTGTACAAATCAGGAAATCTATTAGGAGTCTCTATCATTGAAGAACCGTCTTAAGGTCAATCCTTATTATTAGTGCCCCATGCCTGCTTCTTGGTCTCAGTAAAGATCCAAGTTACTCAGGCCCTCACTGAGTACTTGTTCCCTCTGTTGAGGTGTGTCTACTCCTGCACTGTTGATATGATCCCTGGGTCCAGCTCTCAGTCCCACCACCTGCCTTGCCAAGGTCTTTACCTCCCGAGCCCCATTACTATTATCTCTTGCTTGAGGTACTGCAGCGGCCTTTTTGCTTTTTAAGTAAGCTCTATGCCCAATGTGGGGCTTGAACTCATGACCCCAAGATCAAGAGTCACATGCTCTACCAACTGAGCCAGCTAGGCACCACTGTTGCAGCCTCTTTATCAGTCTCTCTGCCCTTACTCTTGCCCTCCATTCTCCAAATATCAGCCACAGTGATCCTTCAAAAACCAAAATTAGTTGCTTAAACCCTCCCACGACTTCCTGCTGTAATTAGACTAAAATTGAACATTTTTACCATGGCCCATGGGCCCCAGATTTGGACCCTGACCACATCTTTGCCACATGGCCATTCTTTCTTTTCTTTGATTACACCAGGTTAGTTCCTATCTCAAGATCTCTTCATGAGTCAGGCTTGGTTCCTTGACTCCCATGGGACATACCTTTGGCCGAACAAAATCTCCTATGGCTCTGCTGCCCAATGCTCTTTGTATTAACTAAGTACCTTGCCAGGATGACCTTGGAGGATGCACTGGGAACTGATCTGGTAACCAATGACCATGTAGCAAGCTGACTCACTGGTGCCCTCCCTTTCGGTTACTAGGCAATTCCAACCACCACACCTCTACCCTCAACTTTCATGAGACATAAATCAGTGGCCCAAATCCACTACCTTCTCTGGATTTTCTGAGTATATTCATCACATTGATGTGTGTCAAACCTTTCAGCACTACTCAGTTAGAAAGGAGAGAGGGCCAGAAATTGGATGGTGGAGACAAGGGACAGTAGTAAATCAAGAAAAGATGAAATTACACATGCTGTCTGCAGAGTTCTTTCTCCTGAACTCCAGGAATAATGGTCTATCACCTTGTCCTGCCAATCTCAGTCCCTTTGCCACCTGGGAACGAACATTTTCCAAGGAAGGGACGAGAGAGAGAGAGAGAGAGAGAGAGAGATCCCTGCAATAAAGATCCAGCGAGTGCACTACTATTTGACCTTTGCTCTTTAGATGACCTCTACTGCTCATCCATGAGCCAATGGAAATGAGCACTGACTGCTGTCTGCCAAGGCCACTCTCTTCTTTCAGAAACTATGACCTCATCTTTTACAAAAAAACTTCTTCCTGTTGTGAAAACTAGACAACAGACTCAAAATGGAGTCACTTATGCTAAGCCCTACGTCAACAAATTGAGACTTTTTTTTTTTTTTTTTTTTTACAGCTTTGGCTCTTCTAGAAATGGAATCTCAAGCCTGTCAATCAAGAATTGTTTGATCAGCATTAGTTAAGTAATCTGCCTGATAGACCCTTACCATCTCCTAAGGAAAGTGACCTTGCAATAACAGTCCATTTTTTTGCCCAGTGTAACTTCTTCACTCCTCCTCCTTTCTGCTTATAATAGTCTTTCATTTGTACAGCTCCTTGGAGGTCCTTTCTTTCTGCTGGATAGGATGCTCCCAATTCACGAATTGTTGAATAAACCCAGTAAGATTCTTAAAATTTACATGGTTGAATTTTTTAATACTGTGAAACTTATTCCTTTCATAAGAACCTAACGCCATAGTCTCCAGACTTCTGTATTGCACACCCCATTAATAAAATGTTGCTGAGCATGCACTTCCACTATCTTCATACATGTATATATACATTATTTGCATATCCTATTGTATGGATAAAACATCCACAGAGGTGGGGTGGAGGAATTTTTAAGGGTGAAATGAAAACAAAGAGAAAGAGAAGCCTAATTTTTCTCCCATATCCTAAGAAATGTCTCTATTTAGAAGTCCATTGCCCTGAACAGTGAAGGTTCCCTCCCCTCAAAAAAAATCTCAATATAAGCCATTTATGCAAAAATATATTCCCTTTTTTAAAGTTTATTTACTTTTGAGAGAGAAACAGATAGAGGATCCGAAGCAGGTTCTGTGCTGAGAGGGCAGAGCCCGATGAGGGGCTCGAACTCACAAATCATGAGATCATGACCTGAGCCGAAATTGGATGCTTAACCAATAGAGCCACCCAGGTAGCTTTATAAATATTCTTTTATTTTTTATTTTTTTTAATGTTTATTTATTTTTGAGACAGAGACAGAGCATGAGCTGGGGAGGAGCAGAGAGAGAGAGGGAGACACGGAATCCGAAGCAGGCTCCAGGCTCTCAGCTGTCAGCACAGAGCCTGACGCAGGGCTCGAACTCACAGACCGTGAGATCATGACCTAAGCCGAAGTCGAACACTTAACCAACTGAGCCACCCAGGCGCCCCTGTAAATAAACATTCTTCAAGGGGATTCATAATTACCTAACCAACCTATGCAAATCAGCATTTCCTTAAATCTCTAACTCCCAATAAACCACTTAGACAAACTAATGGATTCTTATAGACCCAACAGTTGAGCAGCCGCAGTTCCTTAAGTGTGGTCCATGGACCAGCAATGCGAGCATCACCCAAGAACACATCAGAAACGCACAGTCTTAGGCCCAACCTCAGACTTGCTGAATCAGCATCTGCAAGTGACCAAGATATCCAGGTGAGTCTTGACAACGATTAATCTAAAATATTGTTTCCCAAAATCCCCCATTTTAAGAGCCACCTGTGATATGTGAACACTACATCCTCCATTCCCACTCCAGACTTCCTGAACCAGAACCTTCTATGGCAGGGCCTGGGAAACTGTATATTTGTAATTCTCATACCAGGTAAGTTGGAAACACCTGCCTTATTAAGGGGCTCCTAATTAGGTCAAACTTCTTCATTTTTCAGAATGAAGAGTCTAGAAGGGGCAGGTGCACAAGAGAATTAAATATTAAGCCAGAGAGGCAACAACCACTCTCCTACCTATGCACCCATCTGGCAGAACTCAAGGCTACAAGGTGGGAAAGGATGGCATGGGATGGATACTCTCCAACTTCAGCATTCACTGCAGGCAGGTTGAGGCTCACTTCAGTGAATACCTTCACTTCCATAGGGGAGCAAAGGTTGTTTTCTCTGTAATCATTGATTAATAGAATTTAAAATGGATATGACATGAGTTTTATGTAAAGCATCTGTAATGAAATCGCAAATAGGGGCTTGAAAGACAAATAGAATAAATTATTCACAAGGGAAGCCTCAGTTTTGGAAGTCTGAACTGGGGTCTGTCATTTAGTGGGCAAGCTCAGTGAGTGTGTGTTCACTTGCTCTAACTGGATATATCAGATATCCCCCGAATACACTGTTATTTAGGTCAAAATAATTTAAGTAGATAAAATAAAATCCAAGAAAGCCACTGTCTGAAATGGCATTCAACTGCTACTATGTTATAGAACTTCAAGATTCACAAATAATGAGCTTTGAGGTATGGAGAATGTTTCCTCTGAAGACTTTCTTTATCTGGTTTATGTCTCAATTTTACTGTGCAATAGCATGCCCATTTCACAAAAAGAAAAATGGTTAACCATTTGGCAATTATAGCAGCTACCATTTATTGAGTGCCTACTACGTGCCAGGCATTGTGCTAAGTGTTGCATGAAGAAGATAGTATTATTACCATCACCATTCCCATTTTAACCTCTGAGGCTCAGTGAGGTTAAGTAATTTGCCCAAGGTCATGCAGCTGGTCAGGGGCAGAGCCAGTACTGAAATACACATCTGCTGATTCTAAAGTTTGGGTTTTCAATTCATATGTTATGTTGCCTGCTCTCCTCAAAACTCACACACCAGGAGATACCAAATGCTGTTTTCTTGTGATTATAACTATCTGGAAGCCCTCCCTTTGATCGGCAAAGATGTATTGAGTGTTTACTACGTGCTATGTACAATGCCAACTGCTAGGTACCCCATAACCTACACCCTCAAGTGTTCATGGGCAGATGCAGAGATACATAAGCACCTAAATAAAGTGTATAGGCACATAAGTGTAAGTTAAATGTTGAGGCACAAAAAGAAAGCAGATAACTCTCTCTGGATTGCAGGCACTGAGACATATTTGTAGATGAGACCTACCTGAAAGATGAGAGAGTGAGTGCTGGATAGAGCACAGACTACATTTGGGGATCAACTATGCCGAAGTCTGGGCCTTACAAGGGTCCAAAAAGCAATCTGTGCTGCAATGTCTGGGTAGGAGGAACAGCAAGAAGCATTACAGATAAACCCACTGCAGAGTATCTAATTGTTTTATCTTCCCCATAACTTTCTTCTTCTGGAAACTGGTTCTTTCCCAGCTCTATCTATAACATTTCCTTAAGACCTGCCAAGTTCTTTGCCCTCAAGCCACAATTGATTGGTTAGATGGGCACTTGACCCAAGCTGGGTCAATCAACTCTCTTGTTGGTACAATCATGATTTGAAAGTCAACACTATGGCCACCATGCTTCCTACCAAATGGAATACACTCATCCATCATGAGAGAACTAAGCTAACGAGTGGAGAGGAGCAGAAACAAGAAAGCAATAGTCCTGCTTCATGAGGCCCAATTCCTTCACACCCTGCCTGTGGCTGTTCAATAGATCCCCTACTGGCCGAGGCAACTTTGAGTTGTATTTCTATCACTTCCAACCAAACCAATATATCTGTGCTTTGTAGTTTTCAAAAGATGAATCAATTAGTACCAATTCTTGATTCTTCTATTCCCTATGAATTCAACTTCATTCTACAATATCTGTTGAGCACCTAGCATGTGTCAGACCAAGCTGTAACTAGGATGAGGTGATTGAAATTTGCTCCAGGGCACCAAAACTTAGGTTTGAATATCAATGGATTGAGAGGGCTTTGGAAAAATGGGTGAAGCTCTCAAACCTTAAAATAAATACTCTTTATGATGGTGTTACTAGTCAAATGTGAAGACAAGGATGTCATATGTACTGTCACTTAATTTTGGTAGAGAAATATGTGTAAAAAAGGTGATGCATTTTCTGTTTAACCTGAGATTTAGTAGAGAGTCGCTAGTATAACCAAAATTATATGAAATACATCAAACAAAATATAAAACTTAGCTTTCCCAATTCTATACCTTCACCTTTCCATTTTTTCATTTTGGTGGGTTTTTTTTCCCCCCCACTGTCTACAATGAAATCTTGGTCCCCTTTTAAAGGAGATTTACTTTCAGTGGGCTGACCCAAGCACAAATTATCTTTGGATAACAAGGACCTCCTGTAGTTAAAATAAGCACTTACCAGATGGTCCATGATGGGAACACTTTGGGCTGCTTCTCAGGATGACAAATGACAATTTCAGCCAGTACTAATGGATCCTGTGGATCCAGAGTCCCTGCCCTCATAGAGCTCTCAGTCTAGCTGGAAGACTCCAACTCCTTCCAGTCAAATTATTCTTTTGGTGCTGAAGCTAGTGAAAGAGAGGAGGTTTGCCCAGGATTCCCACTGTGTCATTCATCCTTTCTCCACCCTCCCCCATGAGTCCCCAGGCCTAGAAGATGCCCTGGGGGCTCCTAATATGTCCTATTATAAGGGGAGACATTTTTACCATGGATACCTTCCTCTAGAGCAGGAATCTGAAAACTTTTTCTGTAAAGGGACAGAGAGTAAATACTTTAGATTTTGCAAGCCATACAATCTCTGTTGCAACTGCTCAACTCTGCTGTTGCAGTGCAAATGCAGCCACAGGCAAACAATATATAAATATATAGTTTCTGTGTGCCAATAAAACTTTATTTAACAAAAATAGGTGGTGGGCCAGATTTGGCCCTCAGGCCATAGTTTATTGACTCTAGCTCTAGGTAATTTAGAGAATAGAGGTATGCTAGTCCTAGGCCTATTTCACATCTCCCCCTCCTCCCAGCAGTGCTGACCCCTACAGGCTGTTTCCCAGGCTCCTCAATCAGTTAGCAGTTGGCCATAGGTGTCAGCACAATGGATGGTGGAGGAAGCACAAAGCCAGGATCTCTCTCCTTCCCTGCATCCTGGATTCAGTCACCTTCTCCAGCAGCAGCTCTGATGTCTCTGAGGTTTCAGCCCACACAAGACATATGTGCCACTGTTCTTCTTTTAGAAGCTTCTTCCACTCTTCTTCTAGAAGCTTCTTCCCCTCTTCGCCTTCTAGAAGACCCCAGCCTTCGGCTCTGCCAACTCTACGCCCTCCCTTTGTCCTTCCAGCCCTACTGATAGAGGTAGCTTCCTGCTTTGGGTTGCACCACAGTGCTCTGTTTGGCTCCCAGCTCTTCCTTCTCATGTGTTACACACCTCCTGAGTAAATAAATTTCCTCAGTTTAAAAAAAAAAAAAAAAAAACTTGGGATACTTTTTTTTCTTTCGCTCCCTCCCCCCATGATTTGGACCCTGGCTGATCCAGGAAGCAAATGACTATTATGTCTTTGCTCTCCAAAAGCAAACAGTGCTAAGAAACATTTCTGGCTGGGCCTGAGCGGGTTTTAAAGATGATATCCTATCCTGGCTCTGTTGGAAGAAATAATGGTTTAGCAGAGAAAGCATTTTGCTTTGAGAGTGATTCTTTCAGCAGTGCTTGACCTGAGCTGATAGATGGGTATGGCCATGGAAAGCTGCACCATTAGGCTACTGAGGAAGGACCACAGAAAGGGGTGGGGAAGTGAAAGGAGGGCTGAGTGAAAGTACCCTGTCCACAGGAGACCACATGAACACCTCCCAGAGCCAGTTTCTGTTCAATGCAAAAAACAGTGACTGACAATGCTGTGTGTTATGCACTATAATTATTAAAATGAAAATAAATATACAGAAAGCTAAGAGTTTTGCATATGTATCTTGGTGTTTCCCAAACTTGCTTATTAAAATTACCCATTCCTGCACCCCACCTCAGTTTTACTGACTCCAGAGATAAAGCTGACAACGTAAGTTAGGGGCAAAACGTATCGTCTCATTTCATTTAACATCATATGTGTGAAGTAAATTACTCTTACTCTCAATTTACAGATGGTGAAACTAAAGCTCAGAGAGGCAAGGAGGCTTCAAAAGGACCACACAGCTAGGAAATGGCAGGGCTTGATTCAAATCTAATTCTGTTTGGCTCCAAATGCCAGAGTAAATGTTCCAGTTAATTCACTGGCCACCTCCAATGAGCTATATGCTTGTCATGCATCTCTATCCTCCCTGTAACCATGTGGAGTAGGGATTATTAACCTAGGAATAACTAGGAGGTGAAATGGAGATTTGAACTCAACGCCATCCAGCCTCTTGCCCATGTCCTCCTGGAACCTTCCTTTTGGCCCCAGCTTTTTACCTACATTTGTGGCTTCTCTGCACTTTCAGAGATATGTCCAGTGTCAATTGGGACAAGCGGTGGGTATCTGTCTATCTGACTGCCTGTATGTCTGTCTGTCTGTCTATCCATCCATCCATCTATCCTCAGGCAGGAAATGAAGCCAACACAAAAGAGAGGACTGCAGGGGCACCTGGGTGGCTCAGTCGGTTGAGCGTCCGACTTCGGCTCAGGTCATGATCTCATGGTCTGTGAGTTCCAGCCCCGCATCAGGCTCTGGGCTGACAGCTAAGAGCCTGGAGCTTCTCTGGATTCTGTGTCTCCCTCTCTCTGCCCCTCCCCTGCTCGTGCTTGCTCGCTCTCTCTCTCTCTCTCAAAAATAAACATTAAAAAATTTTCTTTTTAAAAAGAGAGGACTGTATGTCAGGTGCTAACCTTTTTCTCACTACATACATGATCATATCAGTTTTCACAAACCCATGAAGGAAACGCTTTCAGGAGTCTCATTTTACAGGTAAAGAAAAGAGGCCCAATTTTTTAAGTCACTTGCCCAAAGTCACACAGCTGGGATTGAAGCCAGACAGACCAGCACCCAACCCCACTTCATGGTACGATGCCTTGGGGACAGGATGTGGGATCAGGCCAAGGGTCAGAAAATGTGATGCTGAAATAAGGGAAGCCACAGTCAGTCTTCAAGCCTCTCCATGTCTCTCTGTTTATGGTGGTTCCATAAACAGAGGGGCCTTTCATAAAATGTGCCCCAAACAGTCCAGCCTCACATCAGCCACACTACTGAGGGCATCAAAAATAGGGTCTCTGTGGTAGGCACTCAAAAGAAATGAAAACAGGGGCTCCTGGGTGGCTAAGTAGGTTAAGCATATGATTTTTGAGTTTGGGCTCAGGTCATGATTTCCCAGTTTGTGAGTTCGGGCCCCATGTCGAGCTCAGTGCTGAAAGAATACAACCAGCTTGGGATTCTCTCTCTCTCTGCCATGTTCTCTCTCTCTCCCCAATAAATAAATATTTTTTAAATGAAAATAATATGTCCACACAAAGACTTCACATGAATGTTCAGAGCAGTGTTATTGATAATAACCAAGAAGCAGAAGTGATGTAAACACCTATCAAGTGGTGAACAGATAAACTGGGGTACACACAATGGGAAACTACTCAGCAATAAAAACGAACAAACTGGTGACATACACTACAACATGGATGAATCCCAAAAACATTATGCTAAGTGAAAGAGGCCAGATGCAGAAAATACACATATTGAATGATTTCATTTATATGAAATGTCCAGAAAGGGCAGATCTATGGAGGAAAAAAATACATCAGTGGCAGATGGGGCTGGAGATAAGAATAAGGATTAGCTGGAAATTAAGGATCTTTGGGGGATAAGAAAAATTATGTAAAACTGGGGTGCCCAGCTGATTCAGTTAGTAGAGCATGTGACTCTTGATCTTAGGGTTGTGAGCTCAAGCCCCACGTTGGGTGCAAAACCTAGTTAATTAAAAAAAAAAAAAAGATCTAAAACTAAATTGTGATGATAGGTATCAACTCTAAAAAAATCACTGAATT
This sequence comes from Cryptoprocta ferox, assembly GCA_028646485.1. Taxonomy (NCBI): domain Eukaryota; kingdom Metazoa; phylum Chordata; class Mammalia; order Carnivora; family Eupleridae; genus Cryptoprocta; species Cryptoprocta ferox. Next base: position 14,592,619 of record CM053564.1, on the reverse strand, counting down.
GTATACTTAAAATGGGTGAATTTTATATAGATGATACCTCAATAAAGCTGCTTTTACAAATAAGAATAGGTCAAAGGCCATAAAGAGGACCACTGTCACCCTTGAATCAAACCATGTAGCTGCAGCCTCCAGAAGCCAACCAGGGCAAGACAAATCTCCAAGGACAAAAGTTGGGGAAACAAAGGCTGATCCTCCCCATTGAGATTCTCCCTCCAACAGGGGTTCCAGACTGTCTTTTCTTTTTCTTTTTTTTTTTAATTTTTATTTTTGGGGGGAGGGGAGGAGAGGAGAGGAAGCATGAGCAGAGGTGGGACAGAGAGAGAGGGAGACAAAGAATCCAAAGCAGGATCCAGGCTCTGAGCTGTCAGTCAGCACAGAGCCCAACTCGGGGCTCAAACTCACAAACTGCAAGATCACAGCTGAGCTGAACTCAGATGCTTAACCAACTGAGCCACCCAGGCACCCCATTCTTTTTTTTTTTTTTAATGTTTATTTTGAGAGAGAGGCAGAGACAGAGACAGACCATGAGCAGGGGAGGGGCAGAGAAAGAGAATCCCAAGTAGGCTCCACACTGTCAGCACTGAGCCTGACGTGGGGCTCAATATCATGAACCATGAGGTCATGACCTGAGCTGAAATCAAGAGTCAGACGCTTAACCAACCGAGCCACCCAGGCGCCCCAGGCTTTATTTTCTTAAGAAAGGTAATATGTCCTCCCTCCCTCTCTGGTCCCTCTCCCTTGGGGAATTCCCCAGTGTCCCAACTTAGCAATGTTTTGGAAATCTCTCTCCAGAAGAATCAGTTGGTCCCTCAGAAAGCAAGTTACCCAGCAAGTGTTTGCAGTGTATGTCCAGATATCTTTCTCCTCATTGTGGGGGCAGGTAGCCAGCCAGGAGGTAGAGGAACCAAGGGCTCAGGGCTGGAGACACAGGTCTCTCATGCAAGGTCAAGCAGAATACAGACTGCAAAGTGTCCATTGGACTTCAGGCACTGAGGTTACTGGCAAACTTAATGAGAGTGCAGAGCTTACATTCTAGGAAAGCAGTATATTAATTATCTATTGCCATGTACCAAATGACCAACAAAACTTAGCAGCTTAAACATCTCACACTTAACAGCTCATAGCTGCTGTGGGTTAGGGAGTCCAGGAACACTCAGCTGGCTTCTCTGCTGGAACTGGTCCCTCACAAGCTAGAACTGAGGTGTCAGCCAGGCCAGGGTCTCCTCTGAAGGCTCAAATGGGGAAGAATCCACTTCCAACCTCACATGGTTGTTGGCAGGATCCCCTTCTTGCTAGTTGTTGGACTGAGGGCCTCAGTTCCTCTTGCTGGATGTTTCTTGGAGGCAGGTAAATTCCCTTGCCACTAGGGACCCTCCATGTGGCTGCTTGCTTCATCAAACATACCAGGTGAGAAGGCAGTAGAAAGAATTGGCTACCAAGATGGAAGTCACAAACTAATCACAGAAATGACATCCCCTCAATGTTGCTGCAATCGACTAGCTAGAAACAAGCTAATCGGTCTGAGGGGATTACACAAGGGCATGAATACCAGGAAGTGGGGGAAAATGGAGGGCCTTCACAGAGGCTACCTGCCACAGAAAGCAAGACAATAAGCAAGAAAAACAAGTGAACTAGACTGTATACTGGGGATCATATAGACAGGGGAAAATATAGCAAGGAATAGGCATGGGCAACATGGGGGTACAATGTTAAGTAGAGCAGTTAGTCAAGTCCTTGCTGAAAAGGCAGCATTTTAGGAAAGTAGAGGAGGTGATGGCACAGGCCTGGCTAAAATCTGGGGGAACAGAGCCTTTTGAGCAGAGAGGACAGCAAGTGCAAAGACCCTGAGGTGAGTGTAGGGTTGGAGGGCTGAGGACCAGCAAGGAGGCTGGATTGGAGTGAGGAGAGTATAACGGGGTAATTCCAGAGAGATTTGGGAAGCCCAAATCATACAGGCCTCATGGTGAGACAGGAGGTGCTGCATGGCTTTGAGAAGGGCAGCAGGTCGGTGCTGGGTGACACACATGTCACAGGGAAACCCTGAATTCTCCTGCTCCATTCTACCTCCCACTCTCACTGGAAATCATGGCAGGTAAGGTTGGCCAAAGTCCAGACAACCAGCTGCAAGCAGGCAGACAGGAATGCATGCAGGACCAGGCTCCAGAGGTGGCCTCAGTTGCCTTGGCAACAGGGGCTTCCAAAAACCTCCCCAAGGACTCCTCGGGGCGGCAGCAGGCCTGGCTCATTTATTGTAACCCAGCAGCATAAGGACATAAAGAAATCAATTTATTGGCACAAACAGTCCTTCAGGCTCCTGTTCTTACTCTCCCTAGAATTCCATTCAGTGCAGAACTCATTGGATCTTGGTGTGCAGTGGACTGGTGAGTATTATTACTCTTAGTTGAAATGGGCCTCTCATGAAAGGGACAGGGTGGTCTCCCTGAACTTCATGGAGTAAAGAGCCAAGGCTATGCAGTGATGGCTCTGGGTTCCAATCCTAGCTCTGCCATCTGTTAGCTGTATGACCTCAGGCAAGTCACTTAACCTCCCTGAATTCCATGTTTCTCAGTCCAGTGTTTATGAGAATTAAAGAAGCTGATTCATGTCTTATGCCTACCTCCTCCCATCATATATGACCAAGGCCTCTATGTGCTCCAGATCCTGACTCCTCCCACTTACCTTCTCTTTTTCCTGAATCATCTCCTTCATCTCCCTCAAGTCTTTTCTCAAATATAACCTCCTCAGGGGCACCTGGGTGGCACAGTGGGTTAAGCATCTGACTCTTGATCTCAGCTCAGGTCATGATCCACAGCTCGTGAGTACAAGCCCCATTCTGCACTGATGGTGCAGAGTCGGCTTGGGATTCTGTCTCTCCTTCTCTCTGTCCCTACCCTGCTTCTATACTCTCTTTCTCAAAAAAAAAAAAAAAAGAAATGTGTGTGTGTATTCACACACACACACACACACACACACACACACACACAAATGTATAGCTTCCTCAGTGAGACTCACTCCTCAGTCTGTATTTTAAACTGCAGCATCTGGAATATCCAAATGACCCATCAAATATGGAGAAGGGACTCAACTTCATTGTGATCCGGAAAATGCAAATTACAACCACAAGGCACACAGCCCCCTTGCAACCAAGCTTCCCCCAAAAAAGAATTTACATGTATTTCTATTTTCTACCCTCTCATCAACTCCTCAGTCCCCTACAATCCCACCTCAGTCTCTAAAGGAACCCTTCATAAAGACTGTCAATGACCTTAAGGTTGCCCAAAGTTACTGAGCTAGATTTGAACCCACCTTAGATCCTGCCCTTTCCATATCCTTGTACAGTGGAGGGAGATATAACCTCTACAAATGCTTCACAAGGAATCTCTTCCCAAGGCCTAAGTGAAAATCATGTGAAGGTCTCATCTAAGAGCATTCAAAATCTTTCTCCTGTTCATGTGCTTACCACACACACACACACACACACACACACACACACACACCTTGCTCCCTGGCCCTACATGAAACTAAATGTCTCTAAGTGGGGGAGACACCCCAGACATCCTCCAGCTGGGCTCACCCTTGATCAGACACCTCTGGTTAAGCTTCATAAATTGCCACTGCTGCTGTCTGGTTGGATTTTTGTCAGACAGCTCCCCATTAACACTCACAGACAGCAAGACAGTGCATCACAACGTTCCCAGCTGGCCTCTCCTGGGGGCTCTCTGCCCCCAGGCCCCACTTCCCTCATTGTGTGCTCCCCTCAAAACCCTGCTCTTTCCTCCCAACTTCTCATAACAGATGAACAGACCACACATTATCCCAGAACTGAAGGCAACCTTTTATTCAGCAAACAGCTATACCCAACAAACCCAGGATGGTTACTTGGACTCCAGAAATGGATCAGACACAGGCCTCAGTTTCTCTATATGGCAGTGGAACTAATGATAGCACCTGCCTTATAGAGTCACAGTGAAGATTAAATGAGAAATATACTCAGCACAAGGCCCTACATGTAACAGGTGCTCAATAAACTGAAGTTATGGTCTGCATCCATAGAAGGGCAGGTTTGCATCATTAAGGCTAATGGCACACATGGGCAGCAGAGCCCACCTTCTGTGCAAAAAGGACTCCTACCAGATTCAAATGTAATACTATATACAAAATGCATCACACAGGGTTTGGCACTAGTGATTGTTTTATTACTATTACTACGATTTTTAACTCGTATTTCTTAGGCACAGCTACCCAACACTGTTCCAATCACCTTACATATATTAACCCACTTATTCCTCAAACAACCTAATGAGATGAACATTATTATTACTTTATTTTTTGCTATTATAATCTTCTGACTTATAGGTATGGAAATGAAAACACAAAGAGGTTAATTTATCTATGGTAACTCAGAGAGTAAGTGACAGAGCTGGGATTTGAACCCAGGCAGTCTGATTCCCAAACTCTCATGCTCTACTGTTATGATTATTCTTTTTTTTTTTTTAACATTTATTCATTTTTGAGAGAGCGTGAGCAGGGGAGGGTCAGAGAGAGAGGGAGACACAGAACTTGAAGCAGGCTCCAGACTCTGAGCTGTGAGCACAGAGCCCGACACGGGGCTTGAACTCACAACCGGTGAAATCATGACCTGAGCCTACGTCAGAGGCTTAAGAGACAGAGCCACCCAGGAGCCCCCTATTATGATTATTCTTATATGCCCTGCCTACTTCACCAGATTGGATAAGGATCAGATAAGACACAGTAAAGTCCAAGATCACATGGACATTCAGTAGAAAAGTTGAAAAATCAGTATTGAAGGCAAACTCCAATGTAATCTAAAATTTGCCCTGAAAGATACAGCATCCATAAAGTAAGCATTGTTCTGAGTATTACTGTACTATCTTCCTGAGCCAATTTTTCCTCTAGCAACAAAACAGAATGCTGATCCTTCACTTAAACACACACACACACACACACACACACACACACACATCCAATTGGGGGTTGTTATGCTGAGTGAAATTCTGGCCAAGTTTGCATGATTTAATTCCCACTAAGTAAAATAGGTGTTTAATTTGATGTGTTTGCACTATATGTGTATGCATATGCTGCATAAACTGTACAGCACATTAACAATACTGGCTAACACCTACTGTCATGTGTCAGGCACCACTCTGTGTTTTATATGTATGGATGCACTTAATCCTCCCAACAGCCCTAGGAGGTAAGTACTATCGCCATCATCCTCATCTTACAGGTGGGGAAACTGAGGCAAGAGGTTTCAAGCATTTGCCTTGACATCACCTAACTGGATTTGACCCCAGACACTCTGACTCCAGGGGCCATGTCCCATGCCATCTCTCCAAGGATCCCAAGGTGAAATGTACTTATGACTCTCCTCCCCTCCTTCCATGCCCCCAGCCAGCTTCCTCCATGATCCAGCTGCCTCCAAAGAGCCTGTTGGTCTCTGGGAAGAAACAGTCTTGTTGAATCCTCTCTGAAAGCTAATTCGGCCATTTACTCTCAATTTGTAGCGGATGCTGTCGTCTCTCAGATTTCAAAGAAGATGAATGCATGGGTCAAATTGAATTAAAAAATTTAATTGAATAAGACAGAACCAGACAGCTTGATGGAAGACTTTGATCTGATAAAGGGAGAGTAGAAATGCATGCTCCTAAGGCCGGGGTGTGATGGGGAACTGTCTGGACCTTGTCTAGCCTCTTCTCATCTGCAGGAAAGCCAGTTATGCCAATTATGGGTGAGATTGCCCTGAGGTGGTGTGGGGAAGACTGTTCCAAGGCATTTACCAGATTACCATGTCCCCAAACAGGCTGAGAGCTCGCCCACCTTCCTGTCTATCCCTGCCTCCAGACCAATACAGCTCTGAGCCCCTGAAAGTCAGAGACTTTATCACAGACCTTGTAAGACCTCTGTGTCCTGGCCACAACAGGAACCCTACAAAGGAGATATTTAAAGAGAGATACACACAGAGAGAGAGATACAAAGAGAGAGAGAGAGACAGAGAGAAATACATTAAACCAGTAGAGCCCACAGGGAGCTCCAGCAGGCAGACTTGTTTAGCATGCCCAATGTTTTGTTTTCTAATTAGGAGATTTCCCACTTTAAAATCCATATGTGTAGCTTCTCTTTAAACACTGCTACTCAGGGGCACCTGAATGGCTCAGTCGGTTAAGTGTTCGACTTCGGCTCAGGTCATGATCTCATGGTTCATAAGTTTGAGCCCCACATCAGGCTTGCTACTGTCAGCACGGAGCCCGCTTTGGAACTTCTGTCCCCGCCCCCGGCCCTCCCCAGCTTGTTCCCTCATTCTCTCTCTCTCTCTCAAAATAAATAAAAATAAACAAAAAAGAAAAAAAGAAATTCAAATCATTTGATACATGTTAAATAAACAAACAAACAAACACTGCCACTCAAAGTGAGGCCACAGACCAGTAAGCATTGGCACCAACTGGGAGCTTTTCAGAAATGCAGAATCTTAGGTCCCACCCCAGATATTATAAATCAGAATTCACATTTTAACATTAAAGTTTGAGAACGACTTGCTTTAGAATATTGATTCACACCCCTGGCTAAATATCAGAATGACCTAAAGAGCTTTTTAAAAATCCAGATACTCAGGCCACATTCCACCCTTTTCATTCAAAATGTCTAGCGGTAGGACCCAGGCATCAGCATTTTTTAAATCTCCCAGGTGATTCCAATGGGTGGCCAAGGTTGAGAACCAACAGATTAAAATCAGAATATCTGGAAACAGTTGGTTTCCTATTCCCACATGACAGAGTGGCTGAAGCTGAGGAGCCATTCCCCAATGCAACCTGGCCTCATCATGCATTTTCATAAACTGCAGGTGCCACATGCCTATGATCCATGACTTATTTATATGCTTAAGGTCCTTGAACCTCCTCTGCTCCCAGAACTCTCTCCCTACATTCCCCATCTCCCTTATTTTAGGAGGGCCAGTAGCAAGAAGCGGCCAAGCAGTTTCTAATAAAGCAAATATGCATGCAGCAATTCCATTCCTAGGTTTACATCCAACAGAAATGAATGCACATGCCCACAAAAAGACTTATACAAGAACATTCATGCAACTTTATTAATAATAGCCAAAACTGGAAACAACCCAGATAACCATCAACAGAAGAAAGGATAAACAAGCTGTGGTACATCCATTCAATGGAACACATTTTGGCAAAAAAAAGGGAACAAACTATTGATCCATGCATAACATGGATGAATCTCAAAAACCCTATGGTGAAGAAAGAAGCCAAACACAGAAGCGTACATGCTATATGATTTCATTTATATGAAATTTTCTTAAAATGCAAAAGAGGGGCTCCTGGGTGGCTCAGTCCATTAAGCGTCCAACCCTTGATTTTGGCTCACATCATGATCCCCGGGCCCTGGGATTGAGCCCCACTCAGGCTCTGCACTGAACATGGAGCCCACTTAAGATTCTCTCTCTCCTCCTCCCCCTATCTCACACTTGCACTCTCTATAAAAAATTAAAATTAAAATTAAAAAAATTAATGAATAAATAAAAGGAACAGGTGTAGCTGATGCCATCTTTTCCCCTCTCCCCCTTTTTTGCTTTGAAAACGGATATGATGCCTGGAGCAGGGGAAGCTTTCTTTTGAACAAGAGGCAGTAACCAGTTAGAAAAGCCAACGGAACTCTGGAGAAACCAGTCCTGACACTGCTGAAGTGCTAAGTCAGGGTCAACAGCTGCCTACCTCCAGACTTTTTCTTCCATGACATAAACAACTCCTTGTTTACTTAGACCACTGCAAGTCAGGCTCTAAGTTCCTTATAGCCAAAAGCATCCCTAACTACCCATCACCAAAGACTTCAAGGAGAAATAAGTGAAATAATCTTTATGAAATCACGAAACTATGTATCAGACAACATTCGGTATTCAATACATATAAGTTCTCTCCTCCCAAACTCCCCTGCATAAATCTGGACTGCTTAACAGAGAAATAGTATAATGGGTCAAGGTGGATTTGTTTTTTCCCTAATTAGTGAACAGGTTAATATAGGCATGTGTGATAGCCAGAATAATGGGGCCCCTGCCATGATGTCCACAACCTACTCTCCAGAATCTGCAAATACAATTCATGGCTAGGGAGGATTAAAATTGCAAATGTGGGGGGAAACCTATGTGGCTCATTGAATTCTCGATTTCAGCTCACATAATGATCTTGGGTATCTGAGGTCAAGCCCTGTGACAGGCTCTGCACTGACAGA
>CM053564.1:14567719-14584263 GCA_028646485.1 Cryptoprocta ferox | reverse complement strand
CTCTCTCTCTCTCTCTCTCTGCCCCTCCCCTGCTCATGTTCTTGTTCTCTCTCTCTCTCTCCCCCCCCCACCTCTCTGTCTCAAAATAAATAAATAAACATTAAAAAGAAAAAAAACTGCAGGGGCGCCTTGATGGCTCAGTCGGTTGAGCATCTGACTTTGGCTCAGGTCATGATCTCACAGTTGGTGAGTTCAAGCCCCGTGTCAGGTTCTGTGCTGACAGCTCAGAGCCTAGAGTCTGCTTCAGATTCTCTGTCTCCCTCTCTCTGTCCCTCTTCTGCTTGTGCTCTCTCTCTCAAAAATAAATAAATAAACATTTTTTTAAAAATTGCAGATGGGATTAAGTTTCTTAAACAGCTGACCTTGAAATGGGGAGATTATCCTGGATTATCCAGGTGGGCCCACCGTAATCACAATGCTCTTTAAGCATAAAAGAGGGAGGCAAAAAATGTGAGTGTTGGAGGGATGAAATTTACAGAGTCAACTGGGCACTGACTGTCTGAAGATGCAGGAGCCAAGAGCCAAGGAATGGTTCTAGAATCTCTAGAAGCTGAAAAAGCAAAGGAAACAGATTCTCTCCTAGAGTCTTCACAAGGAACACAGCCCTGCTGACACCTTAATTTTAACTCAGTGAGACCCACTTCAGACTTTTGACCTCCAGAACTATAAGATAGTAACTTCATGGGGTTTTTTTTATTTTTTTAATGTTTATTTACTTTTGAGAGAGACAGAGCACAGGTGAGGGAGGGGCAGAGAGAGAGGGAGTCACAGACTCCGAAGCAGGCTCCAGGCTCTGAGCTGTCCCACCAACCATGAGATCGTAACTTAAGCCGAAGTTGGACCCTTAACCGACTGAGCTAACCCAGGCGGCCCCTAACTTTGTGTTGTTTTATGCCACTACATCTGTGCTCATGTGTTACAGCAGCCATAGGAAGCTAATGCAGTGAGATGTGGAGGCTGTAGTGAACAAAACAACCACTGTCTTCTCTCAGCAGGATAAAAGAAGTTCAAGGTTCTAGCCAGATAAACATCCCAAATCTTGATCTGGCTGGTGGTATACGCACACATACACATATGTAAATTTTATTTACCATATATTATACATCAACTAAAAGTCAAAAAGGTGCAATCAATGACATAAGCATACCTTTTCAGAAAACCTCCCCTAAATCCAGCCAACTGAGTCAGCAGGCTGGAAGGGGGCAGAGTGCAATTTATAGAGGAATGGCCAAGTTCCACCCTCAGACAGGAGGGATCTGAGGCAGAGGCCAGCTCAGTTAAGAAGATTCCACCCTGATTGCCCTCTCTTGCCTGACACACCTGTCAGTCTTGCTTTCATACCACCTCCTCCACCAGTTTTCCACAAGCACGTTGCTACCCTTACCTAGGATGATCCTCCAACTCTGTCTGCCCAGTAAAATCTTTATTTGCACCTGTTGCCCTACTGCAAGTAACAGTGTGACGAGGATTGAATAATAAATCATACAGCCACCTGCCTTGAACAAATTGTTGAAAAAGTGTCATTTGGGGAGAACAAACCCAGGGGAAGAAATCACTGTCCCTACTATACCCCATCGCAATGCTTCTGAGTTATGGCGAAATAAAGAGGAATAAGAAACCTCACTCACTGTTTGGATCTGACCACACTCATACCCTCTGTCCCGCTGACCACACCAGCTTCATCATCACAAGGATGAGCTCAGAACAGCCAAGGATATGGATCTATAAAACCTCACTCACGTCCTGCCCCTGGCCGAAACCAAAATGCCCACTCCATCCTCCCTGGGCAAAAGCCATGTGCTTAAAAGCATCACGTGGGACCCATTCAAGGTAATTAACAACCTGTTAGATGTCATAAACCAGTCCCACTCCCCGGATCTTTCTCCAACCTTGGGACTTAGATGAAAGGCAGACAAATTTGGTTTCCACTTATCTTCGCGCTGAACTTTTTTTCTTGAGCTGACTAAATGACATCCTGCTTTCTCAGGATTAGAAAACACAGTCTATTTTGTGTTCAATGACTCTGGAGTCCCTGTGAAAGTCACCTTGCAGGAGTGGTCTAGTGAGTTTGGCCCAGTGAAGGTTGGTTTCCCAGTAGTGTAAGGATGATTAGACTCGGGCCTGTGCCTCAGCCACCTCCTGAGGCTAGAGACACACAACAGTGCCATTAGGCTCACCTGACAGCCAGCATCAACAACCAAACATGTGGGTGGATGAGTCTTCAGATGATTCTAGTCCCCAGCTGTGAAGTCTTCCAGCTGATATCACGGTCATCCTAGAACAGGGACAATCCATCCCCCTATGCCCTGGCTGAAGTTCTGACCTGCAGAAACTGTAAGAGATAATAAATATTGTTATTATTTAAACCACCGTGTTCTATGATAATTTGTTACATAGCCATTTATAACAAATACAGAAAGAACCTGAATCATGCCATCTCATGCAGCATGCAGACATAAAATCCTATGGAAGGACAGGGATTGGTACTTTTTGAGGCATGTAACCATCTCTGGACCAATCGCTGAGTCCAGGAGAAAGCTACACTCTGACTGGCCCACCTGGTGGCCAAAATGGGACATCATGATGGGCAACTCCACTTGCAAAGCAAGGAGGTGGAGAGGGGTCCTCTCAAGGAAATGATGCTGGCAGACAAAAACAATCTTAAATACAATGACCTCATTGCTTATCTCTTTTCCACTCCTGCCTTTCCAGCTCCTGTTAACTACAGTGATGTCTTCTGCTGATGATAAAACTGTTAGCCCATTCCTATTAAAGATATCTCCACTGATGTTTCCTACAGATAACTGTGCTAGGACCATGGATGCCAATGCCAATGCCAAGGTCAGTCTCTCATTGAAGCTGGAACTCTCAACCCACTGATGCCTTGAGCTGTATTTTTACCTTTTTATGGTCATTTTATTGTATTCCTGGTCTTAGGAATCAAGTATTATTCTGAACTGAACTATACCTTCAAACCACTAAATTTCTGTTCCAGTTACTGTGTTGGAACCCAGCAAAGGCTCCTCAGTGTTCCTTTCATTTAAAGGAGTGCCTGGGGGGCTCAGTCCATTAAGCATCTGATGTTGGCTCAGGTCATGATCTCACAGTTCCTGGGTTCGAGCCCCGTGTCAGGTTCTGTGCTGACAACCCAGAGCCTGGAGCCTGTTTCAGATTTTGTGTCTCCTTCTCTCTCTGTCCCTCCCCCACTTGTGCTCTGTCTCTCTCTGTCTCAAAAATAAGTAAACTGTAAAAAAAAAAAATTTAGGTGATTCTCAACCTTGGATGCATGTTAAAATTACCTGAGTAGCTTTTAGAAACAATACAAATGTCCAGGCCCCGCTCTAAGCCAATTATATTAGATTCCCAAGGTGAGAGACTGAGCATTTGTATTTATTAATGCTCCTACAGAAGATTCCAGAGTTACAGCCATGGCTGAGACCACTGATTTAGAGTAAATCAATCACACTCCCCAAAGGTTAGCAGGGCCATTCTCACAGCCACCACAGCTCCCTCCCTGTCATCACCAAGAGTAAGTTCTATCAGCTGTACTATCTAAACATTTCCAATACCTGTCCTTTTCAATACAGTTTCATCAGCACAAGCCACCATCATCACATGCCTGGACCACTCTGAAAACTTACTTAGATTTTTCCCCTTTTCTCTCTCTTCCAACTCTGCCTCCTTGCCATGCTTCTCCACACAGCAGCCACCGTGACCCTTTTAAAACATAAATCAGGCAATGTCATTCCCTTGCTTAGAAACCATCAATGACTTTCAACTGGACTTAAAATCCAAACTCTTTATCATGACCTTCATGGGTATAGTCCCTGCTCCCCTCTCTAGCCTCACCTCCTGACATTCCCCCTGATCACTAACTTCCAATCATCTTAGACCAGCCCTACCCCATAGAACTTTCTGTGATAAAGGAAATTTTCTATATTCGCACTATCCAACTTGGGACCCAATAGCCACATGTGGCCATTAAGCACTTCAAATTAGGATAGTGTAAGTAAGGAACCAAATGTTTTATGTAATTTTCATTCACTTAAACTTAAATAGCCACATGTGGTTAGTAGGTACCACATTGGACAGTGCAGTACCTGGATTTCAAGTAGGGCAAATTCTTTACCTCCTCAGGGTTTTGAACAATTCTCTCTGCTTGGACCTGGATACAGAAAGGAGTGGTTCTCCAAAGCATATTCCCAGACTAAGGGACCGTGTAGAGGTAAAAAACAACAGGTGTCCACCTCAGTGAGGGAGAAATCAGGGCCGACTCTGAGAACAAATAGTAAATGGCAAGGGGACAGCCCAAAATGCTGTGTTGAAGTCAGAGCAGTGCTCAAATGTGAATATGCTACAACATACCGTGGAAAAGAAAGTTGGAGACAAATATATACAGCGAGCCCAATGACATAAATTCAGAAATCCACCCAATTAAACTATACATTGTTTACAGCTACAAACATATTAGTCAAAACCTAAGAAAAGTAACAGAATGATAAACACAAAATTCACAATAGTGGTGACTTCTGACAGAAGAGAGAAGGAGACAGAATCAGGGGAAACAGGCAGTCCACCCCGGGCACAGGTATAGTGTTCACTGCTTCAGGGAATTTTAAAACAATAAAACAAGTAAAAAATCAATTGATCTGTTTTTTACTTTCACCAAACTCCAGAAATTCTAAACAATGTCAGTGATAAAATACTCTTCCCCTAAGTAAAAAAATCTTTTGTTGGTTTAAGTGCTAAAAATTGCTGCAATGACTACATACACACACCCACATATATACATATATAAACTTCAAATTTTCACATTTTATTGCTTATCCTTTGTGCCAGTTATCAATTTTTTGTCCATGAGCTCCAAATTTATCCCCCTCTTACATACTATGAGATACTGAAGCTGGACCCTATGAAAATTTTTCCTTTGCCAGCTAGCATAATGTTAGGTTATGCCAGTAGAGGGTACTAGAGGGACACTGCAAAGGAGAGGTGCTTCTGTTACTGGTTCCAAAGTCCTTCTTGCTCCTAGTGCATGGCAGCCAGCAGGTGGCTTCCCAGGGAGTTTCAAGAACACCCCAGTGAGAGGATTCCGTGAGTTTTGCCAACATTCCAATGGACTGTTTTCTACTCACCAGCCCTGGCCTTCAGAACTTCAGTGAACTTTGTTACTGTCCCACAAGATCCAAACCCCTGCCTTGGGGAGGCAGCATCTTACAATTTGTTCCTTCCTCTGTGTGGTAAGCAGAATCCTAAAATGGCCTCCAGGCAGGCTCCCCTAGTATACGTGCCCTATGTAATTCCTAAGATTGAGAATATGATGAATGCTAATCCTGTGATTAGGTAATGTTTTGTGGCATAGTTGACTTTAAGAAAGGGAGATTATCTGGGTCAAACCGACCTAATCACATAAATCCTTTAAGTCTGGGTCTACAGGTGAGAGGAAAAAATAAGGAATCAAAGCACAGAAGGATGTGACCTGCCACTGCTGGCTAGAAGATGGAAGGGACCACATGGTAAGGAATGTGGGTGGCAGGTAGATTAGGGTGGGCCCCAGTTGACAGCTAGCAGGAAATGAAGACTTCAGTCCTACAACTGCAAGGAACTGAACTCTGACAAAAACAAGTATGATCTTGGAAGTGAATATTCCCCTAGAGCCTGCATTCAAGAACTCAGTCTGGCTGATTGGTACCTTAATTTCAGTCTTCACTTACCCTTACTTTGTCACACCTACCAAACTGTGAGCTAACAAATATGTGGGGGGGGGCAGTTAATTGTTTAACGTGGCAAAATAATATCATATGAAATTTACCATTTTAACCATTTTTAAGTGTACAGTTCAGTGGCATTAAGTATGTTCATATTGTTGGACAACCATCACCACCATCCATCTCCAGAATTTTTCATCATCCCAAACTGAAACTCCATCCCCATTAAATAATAAATCCCATGCCTACCCTTCCAAAGCTACTGACAACCAACATTCTACTTTCTTCTCTTTATGAATTTGACTACTCCAGGTACCATACAAGGGTGTGCATACAGTATTTGTCCTGTTGACTGGCTTATTTCATTCAGCATGTTTTCAAGGTTGATCTACATTGTATCATGTGTCAGAATTTCCTTTCTTCTAAAGGCTGAAGAATAGTCCATTACATAGATGTATGACATTTTGTTTATTCATTCATCCACTGATGGATACTTGACTTGTATCCACCTTTTGGTTATTGTATATGACACTGCTGTGAGCCCAAGTGTACAAATAACTCTTCAAGTCCCTATTTTCAAATATTTTGGGTGTACACCCAGGAGAACTGCTGGATCATATGTAACTCTACATTTAATTTTTTGAGGAACCACCATGCTGTTTCCGTAACAGGTGAATAGGTATTGTTTTAAACTGCTTAACTTTGTGCTAATCTGTTACTCAGCAATTGAAAACTGATATACTTGAGTACTCTCTTTCAGCTCTAGAGATAATGACTGCTTCCTACATGTGCAAGTCCCATACTAGTTAGAGTTTTCTTTACTTCTCTTTGTAGCTAATCCCCTCTACTAGTTAATAATTCTATACAAAATTGTCCCTATTCAGATTACTAGTGTGGTGTCTGTCTCCTGAGTGGCCCCTGACAGATAGATTCTTTAATAAACAGTGTGTTCCATACAGAAGGTAATTTGGAGAACTAGTTTCACAGCAGCCCCTGACAGTCACAGCAGATTCAGCTACATCCTTTCATTTTCAGGTGTAAGTTCCTAAGAGTTTGAATTTGTTTGGGTTTGTTTTGGGTGCAATTCATATCTCTAACCTCCATGATATTGTGTATTCCTGTTTTTAAATAACATATTGGAAATAAACAAATGATAGCACAGTGATCTAAAGAAAAAGAGAGAAAGAGGAATGTCTGGGTGGCTCAGTTGGTTAAGCATCTGACTTTGGCTCAGGTCATGACCTTGTTGTTCTTGAGTTTGAGCCCTGTGTCGGTCAGGTTCTGGTGCTGACAGCTCAGAGCCTGGAGACTGTGTTGGATTCTGTGCCTCCCTCTATCTTTGCCCTTCCACTGCTTGTACTCTGTCTCTCTCTCTCTCTCAAAAATAAATAAACATTTTAAAAAAGAATTAAAAAAAGAAAATTTGAGTCTCATCAATTCTATCCTTCTATTTGACCACTTGGAGTTTTTATCTGTGTTTAAAATCTAAAACATCAAAAAGGTATGAACTATAAGATATGAATTTTTTTTGGTGGTTCCAAATTTTGATTCATATATTATTTTGTTAAATTTGAATAATATGTTTAAGATAGAATTTCATATTTCCTTTAAATTATTTATTTTAAATCTAAGTATGGCTCAGGAAAATAATGATTATTACCAAACATTAAATCTTTACTGAAGATAGTTTTGTTCTATAAAGAAAGGAGGTATTAAAAAATAACTGGGATGCCTGGGTGGCTCAGTTGGTTAAGCATCTGACTTTGGCTCAGGGCATGATCTCATAGTTTGTGAGTTCGAGCCCCATGTCAGGCTCTATGCTGACAGCTCAGAGCCTGGCACCTACTTCAGATTTTGTGTCTCCCTCTCTCTCTGCCCCTCCCCTGCTCATGTTCTGTCTCTCTCTCTCTCTCTCTCTCTCTCAAAACTAAATATTTTTTTTATTTTTAATTAAAAAATAAAAATAATCTAGCCCAATTGTGAAACACTAGATATACCATTGGGGGACTATGCCCAGTAATAGTAACATTAGATTTGTATGCACTGTATAGTTACAAATACTACTTTTCTTTATTCAATATATTAAAATAACTTTTTATTTTTTTTAATGTTTATTCATTTTTGAGAGAGAGAGAGAGAGACAGAATGTGAGCCAGGGAGGGGCAGAGAGAGAGGGAGACACAGAATCCGAAGCAGGCTCCAGGCTCTAAACTGTCAGCACAGAGCCCGACATGGAGCTCAAACCCACAAACCGTGAGATCATGACCTGAGCCGAAGTCAGACACTTAACAGACTGAGCCACCCAGGAGCCCCAAAAATAATTTAAAATCAAACAGCACAAAGAACTACAGGATAGGTCTAATTCAACCTTTTAAATTCCTTTCCCTAATCTTCTGCTCCCTAAATTGATTTCCTTCAATCTTTCTGTGCAGACTCTTGGTTTCAAGCTTTGCTCTTAAGACAAAACAGCAATATGAGGATTTTAAGTTTCCTAAACTTTCCTCTTCTTGGCTGCTTGTTTTAAAATAAATGATGGAGGGGTGCCTGGGTGACTTAGTTAAGTGGCTGACTCTTAATTTCAGCTCAGGTCATGATCTCATGATTCTTGGGATCAAGCCCCACATTGGACTCTGTGCTGACAGCATGGATCCTGCTTGGGATTCTCTCTTTCTCTCTGCCCCTCCCTTGCTCACACACATACTCTCTCTCTCTCAAATAAATGGATAAACTTTAAAAAACAAAAAGCCAGATTCTCCTTAAAAAATAAAAATAATAAAATAAAATAACAGAAGCACTGAATTCTACCAAAGAGAAAGAGATGAGGAAAGCAGAGGCACCATTTTTTTTAAGTAATCTCTACACCCAAGGTGGGGCTCAAACTTACAACCCCAAGATCAAGAGTTGCATGCTCTACTGACTGAGCCATCCAGGTGCCCCGGGACCTTTGCCTTTATACAGTTTCTGGCCATGGTCCCTTTGAGCCAGGGGCTTGATCCTCCCAGATCTGTCCTCCAGGAACTCTGTGCCTCTCTGAAGACCCAGCTGTCTGTCAACCTCATGTCCTATCTGGCCATGAACCCCACAGCAAGCACACAGGGGCACCAATTTCCAAACCAAGTGCCCACATATTGACTGGCTACCATAGCAACGAGAGCTGAGCCACATTAGCCCCTGAGCCGCCTTGTCTGCAAGCCCCACTGAACCCCACAGCGAGGAGGTTTATCGATTCGCTCCCTGCATAACTCTCTTCTTCCTGCCACTGCTGAATCTTTACTCCACAGCAATACAGAGCAGGAAAAGGTCCCCAGATCATCCATGCCCCCCATTCATAACTAAGGGTACACATCAGAATCAGCCCAGAGGCTCTTTATAAGTGCCTGACTCACTGCACCAGAATCCCCAGAGCTAGGGGCTACGTTCATGTATCTCAAACATGGTGATCCTCATGCACAACCTTAGTTAAAAACCACTGCTGAAGAGAGCATGCAGAGTTTATAGAAAGAAATACCAATGGATTTCAGACAAAAGATGTTAACCTCACCCAGAGACAAGGACCTCACAAAGTGATACTATATTTTTTACCCATCAGATTGGCAAAGATCAAAAGTTTGATCATCTTAGACAAAGAGCTAATCCCCCTAGTTTATAAAGTGTTTCTACAAATGAATAATGAGAAGAACAATAATCTAATCCAGTAATAAAAGGACAAAGAAGATGAACAGATAGTTGATAGAAAGGAAAATACTTCATTTATAATACGAAAATCTAATGAAACACATCCAAAGGTACCAAGAGTTTGGTAATATACTGATAAGGTAATAGAGGAATAGGGTGGTAAGAAGGCAAATTGGTGCAGCCCTATGCAGGCAGTACCTATGAAAATTACTAGCACTTTTCATCTTTGAGCCATTAATTCTACTCCTAGGAATTTAACCAACTGATATAACTGCACATGTGTGAAAAGATTTAAGTGAAGGGATATTCATATGCAGCATTGTCTGTAGCAGCAAAAGATCAGAAATAACCCATTTACCAACAGGAGACCAGTTAGATCAATTATAGTACAGCCATACAGCGAAATACTCTGCTAGACAACCATTTAAATAAAAGAAGAAGTCAGATCAATGAAACAATCCCAAGGCATCTTATTAAATGAAAACAAATTACAAGGTGTAAAACAGTATGTGATTAATGACAAAATTATTTTCAGTAATGATCATTTAATAATCACTAATAATCATTTCCTCATCATAGTTTAGATTTAAAACAAGTCATTAACTATTTTTAAAGAATTCCTATTTTAAAAGTATTCAAATTCCATACATACACATATAGCATATATATACTTGTATTATATAGATAACCCTGAAAGATAACGTGTATTATACAGATAACACACAGACATACACAAACTGATTACAGGGCAGAGGATCTGAATAGACATCTTCCCAAAGATATACAGATGGCTAACAGGTATATGAAAAGGTGCTCAACATCACTTATCATTAGGGAGTACAAATCAAAACCATAATGACTTATCACCTCACACCCGTTAGATGGCTATCACCAAAAAATATAATAATAATAACGAAAAAATAGCAAAAAATAACAAGTGTTGGCAAGAATGTGGAAGAAAGGGAACCCTGGTACTCTGCTGGTGAGAGTGTAAATTGGTGCAGCCACTATGCAAAACAGTATGTAATTTCCTCAAAAAATTAAAAATAGAACCACCATATGATGCAGCAATTCCATTTCTGGGTATTTATTCAACAAAAACAATAATCTGAAAAGATATCTGCACTCTGTATTCACTGCAGCATTATTTATAATAGCCAGGAAATGGAAACAACCTAGGCATTCAGCAGATGAATGAATAAAGAAAATGGGTGTTTATATACAATGAAATGTTATTTGACCATAAAAAAGAAGGAAGTCTTGCTATTTGTGATGACATGGATGGAACCTGAAGGCACTGCACTGAAGAAAATAAATCAGAGAAATACAAATATCCAATGATCTCACTTATATGTGGAATCTACAAATCCAAGACCATAGATTGGTGGTTACTGGTGGGCGTGAAATGGGCAAAGGGAGTTAAAAGGTACAAACTTCCAGTTACAAAATAAATAAGTCATGGGGATGTCATGTACAACATAGTGACTATAGATAGTAATACTGTACTGCATCTTTAAAAGTTGCTAAGAGAATAGATCTTAAAAGTTTTCATCACAAGAGCAATGATTTTTTGTAACTACATATGGTGACAGATGTTAATTATACTTATGGCAGTGATAATCTCACGATATATACAAATATGTAATCATTACATTTGTACACCTGAAACTAATATAATGTTATATGTCAATTATAAGTAAATTCAAAAAAGAAAACAGAAGAGTTACAAGCAAACCAGGAAAAAAGCATAAAGTGCCTGGAGGCAAGATCATTAATTTGCAGATTGTACAGGTATGTATTGTGGCTGTAATAAAGAAATATATTTCCCGAGGAAGGACACAAATAAAATGGAGATGCTGGGGATCGAACCCAGGACCTCATGCATGCTAAGCATGCGCTCTACCACTGAGCTACATCCCCACCTGCTGTAACACTGGTTTTCTAAACTGCTTTCATGAAAACAGAAATCTGCTCCCTTAAAATAAAACTACTGGTTACAGAGATAGCCAAGAGGTTTTCTTTGGCAGGAGGGGGAGGGGGGACAGGTAATGCAGAGGGTATATATGGGGAGGTCCTAGGAATTAGAAATGAAAGTAATTTACTTTTCTTTCTATGCTCTTTGTAAACTTGAGTATTTTACCATGCAGGCATTACCTACTTAAGGCCAATAAATAAAGATGTAAAATAAAATAAACGAGAAAATAAAGGTTAAAACTACTTTTCTGCAAAAATGCCCTCACTTTACAGATAGAAAACTGAGGCCAAATAAGAGAAGAGTCTCTCCTATCCACAAAGCCTCCCGCTCCCCCAAGCAGTGGTACCACCTTCCTCTGAGCCCCAGAATCCTTTGTTCTTTTCAGGGTTGGAGACTCCATGCCTTGTTGCCATCATTTCCATGCTTCATCCATCCCTCTGCCCTCAGTACCCATCTCAGGACATCCATAATTTTTGTTAATCCTTTCATCCTGCAACCAAAGTTTGCTGAGGACTGACCATGGCCCAGACATTATGTTAAGCACCAGGAGTACACTGATAAGCCTCAAGGTCAAAGTCCCTCCTGACCCTGTAGATAGGACTGCCGTGTACAGGCTATGCATTAACACAATTTCAGGAAATGCCATTCACATCAACTATTATTTAACTGGTACCCTATGGATTTGTACCATGCAAATCTAACTATACCCAGTAGCCTTGCCCATATATCCAATAGTCCAGTGGAGAAAATAAATTAATGAAAGCAAGATGTATCTATTTCTTTTCATTGGAATCAGGGCAATGAAAGAAAAGAACCAGGAGTTATAAGAAAGAACACAAGGAGGGAACTATTTTGAGTTTCACATAAGCCATTATGAGAAAATGATATTTAAGCCAAGAAATTATATTAGTTAGGAATTTTTTTAGTTGCTAGTAATAGAGACACAACTTAGTAGCTTTAACAAAAGTTTCCAATTTCTCTTATTCCATGAGAAGCCAGTTAGCTAACAGCCTAAGACTAATTTGGCAGCTCCATCAGTTATCAGGAGCCCAGTCTCCTGTCTTTCTGCTTTACATTCCTTAATAAGTGGCTTCCATACTCTAGGTCACCTCAGCGTCCAAAATGTTGCTTCAGCCACCACATTGGCACCTTAACCTTAAACCTTCAGCCACCACATCGGCATCATAAACAACAGGACAGGGCAAGGACATTACAGAAATAAAGGAACACACCCCCACCCATTTAAGGAGATGACAGAATCTTCTACTTCCATCTCATTGGCCAGAAGTTGGTCCCATGAACACACCAGGCTGCAAGAGAGGCTGAAAACTGTAGTCTCTAAAGCATCACCCAGAGTTGTTATGAAGAAGGGTGAATTGTTTTTGGGAGGCAATAAGCAGTTTCTCTTATGGACTGGGACAAAAACAGGAGTTAATTATGTGAAAGCGTTGGTGAGGGAACAGGTTCCAGGCAGAGGGAACACAAGTACAAAGTCTCCAAAAAGAAAAGGAAGTTGGTGTTCTCAGAACTGAAAGGAGGCCAGGGTGGCCAGAGCACACAGAGTAGGAGAAAATGAGGAACCAAGGGAAGGAGTAGGAGAAGACTCAGCCCCTGATGCACAGCAGAAAACCTGATGTCTACCTCCCACTCCAGACAAAGCCTTGGAATCACACACGCATTCATATTCTAACTTCACTTCTTCCTCACTGAGAGCCCTTGGGTAAGTCTTTTAACTTGTCTGGGCCCATTTCCTTACTTGTAAAACAAGAATTATATGAGAACAATCTATAGATATATTGTGTGGATTAAATGAGATAATGTATGTGAGGAAGCACACAGCACCTAACACATATTTAACACACATTATTATTTATTAATTACATCTTTGACCAAAAAGACTAACATAATTGTGACTACTCAATAGTCAGGGTTGTATCCCCAGCTTTGAACAAATCACTTGGCATATAGCTAGTGCTCAGAAAATGGTAGCCTTTCCTATTGTGACTATTGCCAAGGACGGTCACAAGGATAGCTCGTCAGATTTTTTTCCAGGCTCTTTCTTGACTCCTCATCCTGTGCAAGCCAACTACAGACCTATCCAATCTTTAGATTACCTACCTTAATGACAAACTAGAAATAAGGGAGCAGTGGGTGGGGGAATGTCATCTCAGGGAGCTAACAGACCCCCCAGGTCACTAGTTAAGAGTCCCAATCTCTCTGCTTTGCTCAGGCTCTAAGAGTAAATAAGCTCAGCCCCCATGCAGAAATGCTTACTGCATTGAACTTTTAATAAAACCCACACTTGGACTCCAGGAAATACTGCCATTTATATCCCCATTGATTTTCTAAGCCTATTTTATTCTTCTTCTTCCCGGTGAGGGTTGTATATATTTTTGGGCTATATTCCTTTCATAAATAAGTAAATATGTAGGTAAATACTAATAAGAGCTAACAGTTATTAAGTGCTTGGCCCCATGCCAGGGATGGTGCTGCAGGGCTCTCCCTTTGTTATTTTATTCCCCCATCACAACAACCCAATGAGGCTGGCACTCCAACAGCTCCCATTCTATGGAAGAGGAGACCGAGATTCCAGACATGAAGTCACTTCCCCCCAAAAGGAGCAGGGTAGATGCTATAGAAACAGTCTGGCAGTTCCTCAAAAAGTTAAACATGGAGTTGCCATATGACCCACCAATGCCACTCCTCGGTATATACCCAAGAGAAATGAAGACACGTCCATCCAAAACAAGGTGCACAAATGCTCATGGCAGCACTAGTCATGATAGTCCAAAAAAGTGGGATAAATACAAATGTCCATCAACGGACAAATGGACAAACAGAACGTTATATATGCACACAGGGAAATATTGTTCAGCCATAAAAAGTAATGAGAGACTAACACACGCTGCAACATGGATGATTCCTGAAAACATTAAGAGAAAGAAGCCTGACACTAAACGTCACATAGTGTATGATTCCACTGATACATCCAGATTGGTCAAATTCATAGAGATGGGAAGCAGACTGGTGGTTGCCAGAGGCTGGTGGACAGAAGGAAATCAGGAGTGGAAACGGAAAATGTAAACAGGGTTTCTTGGGGGAATGATAAAAACGTTCAGGAATTAGTGATGAAAGTTATACAAATACACTAAAATCACACTTTTACATTGTGAATTTTATGATAAATGAATTATATCTCAATTTTTATTGAAAAAGAGGCAGAGTATAGATTTAACCTCATCTGATCCAAAACCTCGATTACTGCATTCTGAGCAGCTCATGTGGACATGAACCCAAACTCCATTTTGGTTACTAAGCACCTTCCTTCCTTCAGTCCCCACAGGCCAAGCTTCCCAAGTCAATGCCAGGCCAGACAAGGAAATGCTGAGTGCCTGAACTAGGACAATGGTTTGAAAATACCAATAGTCTTTCATTTCCGCTAACCCGCCCTGAGCATGGGGCTGGCTCCCTCCCCGGCCTGGGACCCAGAACACAGAGTAGAGGAGCTGCATTAATCGAATGTATATATGTAAATGTATATATGTAAATTGTATATATATATATACACACACACGTGTATATCTATAACTGCAGATATATGCATATATGTATTTAAAATGTATATATGTAAATTATATCACTGATATACCCAATTTACACACACACACATACACACACACACACTCCCCTGAAGGAGACCCTAAGCAAAGAACATAGCCTGGCACAAAGGACAGGGGCTTTAGAGTTTGACAGCCCTGGGTTCAGATCCTGATTCTGTCACTTAGGGGCAGAGTGACCTTAAGTGAGTCAGGTCATTTCCCTAAGCTTCAGTTTCCCCATCTGTCAAATGGAGCTAATACTTCTACCTCTTTCATGGTTATACAGGGAACTAGGAGATGCTATATCTGAATGTTCCAGCATGCAGTGGGCTCAGGCAATGGTAGCTGTTATATTAGATGACTTGGTCACATTATTTCCCCACACACACCGAAGTTTGGGGAGGTGGCAGTGACCATGTGGCCAGAGACTGATTCTCTAATTTCAGTGCATCTGGGATGCTTGTTTAAAATCCAAGAATCCCCAGGGGCGCCTGAGAGGCTCAGTCGGTTAAGTGTCTGACTTCAGCTCAGGTCATGATCTTGCCATCCCTGAGTTTGAGCCCTACATTGGGTTCTGTGCTGACAGCTTGGAGCCTGCTTCTGATTCTGTGTCTCCCTCTCTCTGCCCCTCCCCTGCTCACACTCTGTCTCTCTCTCAAATAAAATTAGAAAAAATAAACATTAAAAAATATTAACAAAATGCAAGGATCCCTCACCCCAGTGTTTCTAACTAGGGAGCGGTGGGGCTGAAGGTGCTGCATTTTTAAATAAGCAACTCAAGGTTTAAAACTTTCAGATAATGGAGGTGTCTGGCTGGCTCAGCTGAAAGAACATGTAACAACTCTTGATCTCAGGGTCAGGAGTTCTAGCCCCACACTGGATGTAAAGATGACTTAAATAAACTTTTTTAAAAAGAGAAATTAGGGGTGCCTGGCTGGCTCCGTTGAAAGAGTGACTCTTGATTTTAGGGTCGTGAGTTCGAGCTCCATGTTAAATGTAGAGATTATTAAAAATAAATAAATAAACTTTAAGAAAGAAATCAGATGCCACTTTGATTTCTAAAAAAAAAAAAAAAAACAAAAACAAAAACAAAACCTTTCAGATAATGGCTCTCAGCCCTAGTTACACTCTGGAAAGGTTGGGCTCATTTGTTTCAACGCCTGGATCCCACCCCTACAGATTGTGATGTGTTGGGACCCTTGTGTTGCTGGAACATTGGTATCTTTTAAAGTTCCCGGATGATTCTAATACGCAGCCGGCGCTGAGAACCCCTGCGAGAAGCCAGTGCTTAGTGCTTCTCAGAGGTGGTCCAGGGACGCATAGCATCAGCAGCCCTGGAAACTTTTTAAAAATGCAAATTCTCTGTCTTTCCCCAACCTACTGACTATGGAACTCTGGGAGTGGGACCCAACACGCAGTGGTTTAATAAGCCCGGGGGGGGGGGGGGTAGATTCTGATGCACACTGAGGTATAAGAACCCCCACCATAAGGCATGTTGTCCCTTAGACATGTGGTGGGCTTATCACTCACCCAGATTCTAAGAGGCGGGAGAGCGGCCAGGGTATGTGCCTTTTTTTTTTTTTAATT
>CM053564.1:14394160-14567219 GCA_028646485.1 Cryptoprocta ferox | reverse complement strand
TCATGTCCACTTAGAACCTCAGAATGACACCGTATTTGGAAATATGGCCTCTGTCAATGTAGTTAGTTATATGAGATCATAGTGGTTGAGGGCCCGAAATAACTGGTTTCCTTACATGATGAAGAAAGGACACAGAGAGACACACAGGAACACAGAGAAGAAGTGAAGATAAAGGCGGAGATTGGAATTATACCACCAAAAGCCAAGGAGCACCTGGGGCTACCAGAAACTGGAAGAGACCGTTTTTTTCCCTTTATTTCTTTTTATTTAAAAATTTTTAAGTTTATTATTTATTTTGAGAGAGAGAGAGCAAAAGTGTGCACAGAGGAGGGGCAGAGAGAGATGGAGAGAGAATCCCAAGCAGGTTCCACGCTGTCAGCACAGAGTCCAACACAGGGCTTGATCCCACAAACTGTGAGATCATGACTTAAGTTGAAACCAAAAGTTGGATGATCAACTGACTGAGCCACCCAGGCATGCCATGACTCTTCCCTTTAGAGGGAGCACAACTTTGCTAACACCTTGAATTTGGACTTATAACCTCCAGAAGTGTAAGACAATAAATTTGTGCTATTTTAAGCCACCTAGTTCATGACACTTTGTTACAGCAGTCACAAGAAATTCATATAGGTTTCTATATAAAACACTTGAATTACACACATCTCCTGTTCACCACATCACTGGTAAGAACAGATCCCTTATGACAGTATTTTTCACCACGCTTCACCCACTCTTTCCCTCTTTCTGTTTCTCAAACACATGAAGATCATGCCTACCCCAGGCCCTTTGCACCTGCTGTTTCTACTACATGAACCTCACTTCCTTCTCATCTTCCACCATGGCTCCTTGTCATGCTATAGGTCTCTGCTCACAGAGAGAGACCTGCTTTGACCACTTTATCCATTCCTATCACCTCATTTTACTTTATTTTCTTCATAGAACTGACGAATCTCAAGTCATCTTAATTATTTAATTTACTTGCTTATTTTTTGTCTGTAATGAAGGTAAGCTCCCCGAGATCAAGAACCTCTCCTATCTTTGCTGCTGCATCTCCAATGCCTAGAATGGTGCTTGGCAAGTACAAAGTGATTATTGTATCAGTGAGTCTTATAGGTAATAATATTTGTAACTATCATTATTACCTCTATTTTATAGATGAGAAAACTGAGACACAGAGAAGTTCTGTAACTTGTCCAAGGTCACAGAGCTATGTATTAGCTTCCTAGGGCTGCCATAACAAAGCATCACAAAGTGGGTAGTTTAAACAATAGAAATTCATTGTCTTACTGTTCTGGGGGCTAGAAGTCCAGGATCAAAGTGTCTGCAGGAATGATTTCTTCTGAGGGTTGTGAGAGACCAGTATGTTCCAGGCCTTTCTCCTTGGCTTACAGATGGCTCTCTTTTCTCAATGTCTCTTCATAGTGTCTTTCCTCTGTGCTTGTCTGTGTACAAATTTGTCCTTTTTATGAGGACACCAATCATATTGGATTAGGGCCCACCCTAATGACCTTATTCAATTTGATTACCTCTATAAAGACCTTATCTTCAAATAGGTCACATTTTGAGGTCCTGGGGGTTAGGACTTCAACATAGGAATTTGGGGGGAGGGGAGGACACAATTCAACCCACAAGAAGCTAGTATGTGGCAGAGGCAGGATTCAAACCCACATTCATCTGATACGACATCACTGAAAGAGAGATTGAGGTGACTATAGTGAACTATGACATTGGTGACCCCCATTGGACTTCTCCCACTCTGAATTGACCTGGCCACATGACTTGCCTCAGCCAATGGGACATTAGAAGGCATGAAGCTAGTAGAGGCTTGCATTAAGACTTGTCTTGTCCTTGGGGCGCCTGGGTGGATCAGTCAGTTAAGCCTCCTATTTTTGATTTCGGCTCAGGTCATAATCTCAGGGTCATGATCTCAAGGTCATGAGATCGAGCCCTGAATCAAGCTTGCTTAAGACTCATTCTCTCTCTCAAAAATAAATAAACATTTAAAAAGTAAAAGAAATTGAAAAGGAGAAGGTGTCCATTTTGTTGTGTCTCAGGCCTCCGGGATCCACGGGCCTCGGGGGAGTCCTGAGCAGTCCAGAGGCTGTCGATCCAAAAGCTGTCAGGGGTACTCTGACTTCTCCCACTCAGTCCTACCTACTCATTTATAACAAAGCCCAAAGCCTGGGACATGCCAAAGACACTGTCAAAATAAAATTAAAGAAAAAAAAAAAAAGAGATGTCAGGCCAAAACCAAACGCAACAGGACAAAGAGAGACATCTCCCCCAAGTGGGAATTGCAGGAAATGCCTCCCAAGAGAAAGATCTCTGAATGAGAACTTGAAAGTGGAGGTGGTCAAGAGTCCGGATCTAGACCAGGGCTGCAAACTCAGTGCCTCCTGGGGCAGGCAGGTGATGGACATGGGGAGGCACGCTGGGTGGGGACCGGGGCAGTCCCCACTCAGCTGCAACTCTGGGCTCTGCAGGACCTGGGGTCTTGACTCCCAGAGGGGAAACATCCCCACCAGGGGACACAGCAAATATCCCATTAAATTTCAAACTCCAGCTCCCATCTGGTCGCTCTGGAATCCTCATGGCTCAAGATGAGCAGGTAGAGAAAGAAGCAGGAAGAATGGCCTCGATCAGTGGGAGGGGACAGGCCTGCTTTCCCACAAAGGGGTCACAAAGATGTTTCACACTGGGGTGATTCCTCCTGGGGATCTCTTGCCTGCTTCTGGCGGTGCTTTCTTAGCCAGGCTGCTATACCGAAGTACCACAGAGTGGGTGGCTGATACGCAACAGAAATGTATTTCTCAGTGTTCTGGAGCCTGGAAGTCCAAGATTAGGGTGCCAGCGAGATCAGGCTCTGGGTGAGGGGCCTCTTCCATATTGCAAACTGCTGACTCCTCCTTGTGTCCTCGCTTGGTAGAAAGAGGGAGCTCTTTGGGGTCCCTTTTAGAAGGGCACTATTCCCATCAAGAGGGCTTCACTTTGATGACCTAATCAACTCCCAAAGACCCCCACCTCAAAATACTATCAGTTTGGGGCTTAGGATTTCAACATATGAATTGGAGTGGGGGAGGGGACACAAACATTCAGCCCATTGCACTTGGGAATGGTCAAGTGCCTTGGCCACAGCCTGAGTAGTGCACAGAGACCAGGTGCTCGAGACGCTTGAAGATGAAGATCTTGGTCAGTCCCAGGTAAACCACTGAGGCAGGCGGGCAATACAGCCAGCCAAGGGCAAGGAGATCTGCAATGAATAACATAAAACAGAAACAAAGAGCTGAGTTTCCTCCTCATGAGGTTTTTGGGGTGATGGGTAGGTTTTGTGGGGTCCAGAGCCAACGGCCAAGAAAGAATTCTTGAAGACAGCTTTGGTGCAAAATGCTGATTTTATTAAAGCACAGGGACAGTGGACTCGTGGGCAGAAAGAGCTGCCCCCAGTGCCATGAGGAGAGACTGTTTATATACTAGGGCGCTGGGGGAGGTAAAGTCCCGGGGGAAGTTTCCAATGAGATTTTCATATGCTAAAGAAGACTCCCAGGATCCTGGAGGCCTAGCTCTTGTCAGGCTAGGGTTGTCTGCCCTCTAGCAAAGCACTAGCATTAAGACAGTAGGGAGTTCCTGGAGAAACATTTTGCTCTGCCGCCTCAAGTATCTGTCAATGGGCTGCAGGTTATAAGGAAATTGAGTTCTATCTGCCATTTCCTTCTGCCTTTGTTTCCCACATCAAATGGTATCAGAATTAAGTTGAATTGTAGGATGCCCAGCTGGTGTCAGAGAATTGCTTGGTGGTCTGGGGAGAAAACTCACGTTATAAATGAATACATAATTGTTACAAGCAAATGTGATATACACTCTTGCCCTTTTCACCCTTTTCACTTAAGAACATATTCCTTCTGCGTGAGGTTCTCCCGTGTATTAGGGTGCTCTTCCATGAAACTGGAGTCTGGATTGTGTCCTGGGCTCCTCGTCAGGGCTGGGATTTGGGGGGAGAGGTTCTTCTGACACAGTGGGTGGTTGAGGCTAGGAGTCCCTCTGGCTGCAGTGGTGCCTGAGCAGGTGCACGTGTGGGGTGCTCTGCAGCCCTGGGGGAATAAGGCAAGGAAGGGCAGCCCCCTGTATGGTGCTGGGGGCGGGGGGGGGCGGTGCAAGAGCACCATTTCAGGTTTTCTGGCGTATTTGCTGAGATTTTCCTTTTGGCTAAAGGAAAATGATCTCCACTCACTTTCTTTTTTAAAATATTTTTTTATGTTTATTTGTGACAGAGACAGAGTGTGAGCGGGGGAGGGGCAGAGAGCGGGAGACACAGAATCCCAAGCAGGCTCCATGCTGTCAGCACAGAGCCTGACGTGGGGCTCAAACCCACAAACCGTGAGATCATGACCTGAGCCAAAGTCAGACGCTTAACTGACTGAGCCACTCAGGTGCCCCTCCTTTCCCTTTCATCTCCATCAGCCATCGGCCATCAACTTTGTTCTTGCTAAATCAATTCTCTCATTCGTTGGCTAAAGGGCGGAGGTTTTTGGTAGACAAACGTGCTGAGTGAAGGGAATTGGTGTCAGAGGTGTAGCCTTTATACCCCCACACTGAAGGTGGCTGACTGCAGTAGACTCTGGGTGCATCTATCCACCTTCTTCCAGAAGGGAGCAGGCTGGGAGTGATGTGAGAAACCAAGGCAGAAGGAAATGGCAGATAAAATTAAATTTCCTTAGAACCTGCAGCCCATTGACAGATACTTGGGGCAGGCAAAGGAAAACGTTTCTCCAGGAACTCCCTACTGTTTTAATGCTAGTGCTTTGCTAGAGGGCAGACAACCCTAGCCTGACAAGAGCTAGGCCTCCAGGATCCTGGGAGTCTTCTTTAGCATATGAAAATCTCATTGGAAACGGGACTTTACCACCCCCCAGCGTCATAGTATATAACCAGTCTCTCCTCATGGCCCCTGGGGCAGCTCTTTCTGCCCACGGGTCCCCTGTCCCTGTGCTTTAATATAATCAGCTTTTTGCACCAAGTCTGTCTTCAAGAATTCCTTCTTGGCCTTTGACTTCAGACCTGCAAATCCCACCCCAAAAAAACCTCATCACCATTTACCTAGAGACAGCTCAGATTCTGCAGGTTAAGGGCTCAGTCCCATGAGACTGTCCCCCCTCCACTTTAGACTCCAATTCCAAGTCTGCTTACCACCTGGACTTCTGACCTACCCGCAATAGACAGGAGATTCCAGTGACTCCCTCCTTGTGCTCAATTAACTTGCTATGGCAGCTCATAGAACTCAGAGAAACATTGTACTTACTAAATCACTACTTTATTATAAAACGGTATAACTCAGGAGTAGCCAGATGGAAGAGATACATAGAGCAAGGTGTGGGGAAAGGGTGCAGAGCTGTCTTGCTCTTTCCAGGCGTAATCACTCTCCAAACATCCGCATGTCTTCACCAACTTGGAAGTTCTCCAAAGCCTCTCTTTTTGGGTTTACGGAGGCTTTGTTACACAGTCACGACCGATTAAATCATTGGCCCTTGGGGACTAATTAAACCTCCAGCCCCTCTCTCCTCCCCAGATGTTGGGGGTGGGGGGACAGGTTGGTTCTCCGGGCAACCAGCCCCCATCCTTAGGCCTGGTCCAAAGGTCTCCTCATTAACATAACAAAAGACACCTGTCTGCTCTCATCACAGGAAATTCCAAGGCTTTTAGGAGCTCTGTGCCAGGAATAGGGATGAAGCCCAAATATATATTTCTTATTACAAGTCAAAATATCACAGCTTGTTCTTGAATTTAAAAAAATAATGACTTCTGGAAGCAAACTGAACAAAGAAGAGCAGCAGTTATCTGTGAAGGAGGTTACCTGAATTGATGGCAGCAAGAACAGGCGGACGGAACCACCACAGACAGGGCTCAGATCAATTGAGCTCAACAGGAGTTGAGATTGTGAGAGGGGCTCAGGTGGTGCCTGCAAGGCCCCAACCAAGCTTGGTCACCAGTGCAGAGTAAGGTCTCCCAGAAGAAAGAGATGCTATTTTCCTCTCCCGAAGCACCTGACTGCATCCACCAGGGTGAATACCTGTCCTCATCCATGCAAAAACTCTCTGCGGACCCTGAAGTTAGGGACTTTACACTGGGTATCTCTTTACATTGCTGGTTTTGAACCAGGTGAGTATCCACCAAAAATAAATAAATAAATTTAAAATATAACAGTAACTGGGGTGCCTCAGTGGCTCAGTCGGTTAAGCATCTGATTCTTGGTTTCAGTTTAGGTCACCATCTCACAATTTGTGAGTTCGAGCCTCGTGTTGGGCTCTGTGCTGACAGCTCAGAGCCTGAAGCCTGCTTTGGATTCTGTGTCTCCCTCTCTCTCTCCACCCCTCCCTCGCCCTCTCTCCCTCTCTCTCTCTCTCTCTCAAAAATAAATAAACATTAAAAAAAAAGAAATAGTTATGTAATCATGAAACCAGGGAGACAAAATTCCACACTTATAAACTACTTTTTATAAAATTTAATTTGTAAAACTTGTTTTACAAAAATATTGTCAAGAGATAACAAGTATTGGCGAGGGTGTGGAGAAAACAGAACACTTGCACATTGTTGGTAGCAATGTAAATTCGTGCAGCTGCTATAAAAAAAACAGTAAGGAAGAGGTTCTTCAAAAAGTTAAAAATAGAATTACATATGATCCAGCAATCCCACTTCTGAGTATATAAATGAAATGAAAACATAATCTCTAAGGTATCTGCCTTCCCATATTCTCTCCAGCGTTATTCACAATGGCTGAGACAAGGAAACACTCTACATACACAATAGAATACTATTTAGCCACCAAAATAGGAAATCGCGTCTTTTGCAACAACATGCATGAGACTAGAGGGCATTATGCAAAGTAAAATAAGACAGACACAGAAAGATAAATACTGTTTGATCTCACATGATATATGTAGAATCTAAAAAAGCCAAACTCCTAAAAACAGAGCAGAGTAGCGGTTGCCAGGGGCTGGGAGGAGGGGGAAATGGAGAGACATTGATCAAAAGGCACAAACATCCAGTTATAAGATGAATAAATTCTGAAGATCTAAGGCACATCATAGTGACTACCATTAATAATATAATATTGTATACTTCAAAGTTAAGAGAGTAGATCTTAAATGTTCTCACTGTAACAACCCCGACAAAAAATGGTAATTATGTGAGATAAAGGATGTGGTAAACATTTTGCAGTATATACATGTATGAAATCATCACTTTGTACACCTTAAATGTGCACAATGTTCTATGTTAATGATATCTCAATAAAGGGGGGAAAAGAACACATTGTCGGGTTATTTGCCTAGTAATGGAATATGATGCAGTCACTGAAGTGTTTTCAAATGACATTCAATCAATTTAAGGTTAGAACTCAAAACCATACATTCATTATTTTAAGTATAGACACATAATATAGATAAAATTGTGTGTGTGTGTGTAATAGAAAAAAAATTGAGTCTTTCTGAGTGACAGGATAGTGTTAAATTTGCTTCATTTAAATTTTATAGTATTTTCTGGATTTTCTACAATAAGGATATAGTAGTTTTGCAATGGGAGGAGCTGTTGTTCTATAAGCTATATCAAAAATAAACTAAAAAAGGAAGTGAAGGGGTCAGGGGTCTTGGTCTTCCCAGGACCTCCTCAGTCCCTGTGCAGTCATGTTGGTCTTCCCTGTCAGGTGAGATTGACTGTTGACCAGATGAAATTTTCTAAAATCCAGACACATAAGCTCCCTGTTCTCTCTCTAATTGCAGATGAGTCAGTCCCCGGTCCATCTCTGCCATGGACTGAATGTTTGTGTCCTCCCAAAATCCGTGTGTTGAAGCCCTGACCCGAAGTGTGATAGTATTAGAAGGTGGGTCCTTTGGGAGGGGATTAGGTGAGCTCCTGAGGGTGGGGCCCCAAGAGGAGATTAGAGCCCCTATAAGAAGACAGAGACACTCCAGAGCTCTCCCTCTCTGCCAAGTGAGGACACAGCAGGAAGGCAGCTGTCTACAAGCCAGGAAGAGAGTCCTCACCAGGAACCCAGCTGTGCCGGCATCCTGATCTTGGACTTCCAGCCTTGGAACTATGAGAAATAAACGTCTGTGGTTCATAAGCTACTCAGTCTGTGGCATTTTGTAATAGGAGCCCATGTGGACTAAGACAACCTTCTTCCTAAGAGCCATAGTGGAAATTGCAGAACATGCATGAGATCCTGTCACTCTGCTGAAACCACTAGAGGGCCCCACTGCCCTCAGCACAGACCTACACCCCCTCCCACCATGTACCAGTCCTTTCTACACTTCCGCCCTCCTCTAGGGCCACCACCTTCTCTGCTCCAGCCACCTTGGACTTCTTTCAGCTCCTCAAATGCCATCTAGGCCTTTGTCCATGTGGGTCCCTACACCTGCAGTGCCATTTTCCTGACCTTTCACCCAGCTAGCTGCTGACCCCAGTCAGCCTCCAGGGATCAGCTTCGGTGTCACCATCTCTGTAAACCGGCTCTGACTTCCCAAGTCAGAGAGAAGAATCTTCCTCTGAGCACCTGGGCCCCATGCTACCTCTCTGAGCAGGTACTAAATCTCTTATAACTATCTATTCATGGTAGAATGAGCCAGAATCCCAACGAAAGAGATGACACTCTCAAAATGGACAATGTGGAAAATGTGGCTGGGCTGGGCTGTATATCCAGGTGGCTCACTGGCATAGCTGTTGGCGACAAGCCCAGCAGGGGCTGTCAACCAAAGCACCTCAATTCTCCAACATGTGGCCTCTCCATGTACTTGTAGTTCTCACAGCATGATGGCCGGGTTGCAGAGGAGGGTCCCAAGCATGTGGAAGCAGAAGTTTCAGGTCCCTAAAGGTCCAGCTTTGGAAGTTACACAGCATTACTTCCACCACATTCCACTGGTCAAACAAGATTCAAGGCTGGCCCTGATTCAAGGGCCAGGGAAATAGGTTTTATCTCTTGATGGGAGGAAAAGCTGCAATTTAGAGCTTATCGTTTTTTAATTTTAATTGAAATGTATCTGACATACAACATTGTGTAAATGTAAAATGTACAAATGTTAATTTGATGCATTGATATATTGTAACATGATTGCCATTGTGGTGATAATTAGCACCTCCATCACATTGTGTAATTGTCATTTCTTTTTAGTGGTTAGAATAACTGAGTTCTAGTCTCTTTGTAAGTTTGCTGATTACAATGCAATACTATTTCCTATGCTCACTATACTGTACGTTAGATTTCTCAGAAGGGGGTTCCTGGGTGGCACAGTCAGTTGAGGGTCTGACTTTGGCTCAGGTCATGATCTCACGGTCCATGGGTTCAAGCCCCACGTCGGGCTCTGTCCTGACAGCTCAGAGCCTGGAGCCTGTCTTCAGATTCTGTGTCTTCCTCTCTCTCTGCCCCTCCCCCACTCCTGTTCTGTCTCTCTCAAAAATAAATAAACATTAAAATTTTTTTTTAAGATTTCTAGGACTTATATACTATTCATTTTAAGTGTGTACTCTTACACATCACCTGTCCTATACCTCCCATGGTAACCACTTGGTAATGACTATTTTACTCTTTGCTTTTTATGAGTTTGGCTTTTTTAGATTCCACATATAAATGATATCATAACAGTGCTTGTCTTTCTCTGACTTATCTTGCTTAGCATAATATCCTCAAGGTCTTGGGGTACCCGGGTGGTTCAGTTGGTTGAGCGTCCGACTTCGGCTCAGGTCATGATCTCATGGTTTGTGGGTTTGAGCCCCGCAAAGGGCTCTGTGCTGACCGCTAGCTCAGAGCCTGGAGCCTGTCTTCACATTCTGTGTCTCTTTCTTTCTCTGCCCCTCCCCTGTTCACGTTCTGTCTCTCTCTGTCTCTCAAAAATAAATAAATGTAAAAAAAAAAAAAAGATTTAATATATCCTCAAGGTCTTTAATCCACTGCAGGGGTTTGTTTACGAAGGGGCTAGTAACAAAGATCTAGCTTAGGGGGGGCCATATATACAGGACGGTGTAGTCACCCAGGGTTGGTAGCAGCTGAGCTGTCTGAAGGGTCACAAGGAAGGAGTGGTTACCAGAACCCAAAGAAGAAAGATTTGTGTAGAAATGGCTGCTTCACAAAAAGACTGACTTTCAGCTGAGGACCACAGCCAGCCCAAGGCACAGGAAGGGAGCCAAATGAATAAATACTTTGACCTCAGTCTCTTCTCTCTTTCCAGTTTTCTGCCAGGGCTTCCCATGGCCAAACCCAACTAGAAGCTGGAGCCCACTGAGACAATCCACACATCTCAGCTTCCTACCTCAAAGAGCAGGGAGGAGAGTGGATCTGGGAGAACAAACAGAAATAAGCACATAGGGGGCACCTGGGTAGCCCAGTCGGTTAAGCATCCAACTTCAGTTCAGGTCATGATCTCATGGTTCAGGAGTTCGAGCCCCACATCGGGCTCGGTGCTGACAGCACGGAGCTTCAAACTCTGTGTCTCCATCTTTCTCTGCATCTTCTCCTCTTCTCTCTCTTTCTCTCTCTCTCTCTCTCTCTCTCTCTCATATAAATTAACGTTAAAAAGAAGAAGAAGAAGAAGAAAGAAGCACATATATCTACCTTCTCTACCAGACTGGAAAGTCCTGGAAGACTGGCATCATTTGATCAGTTAGGAGGGGCCAGGCTACCCTGTAGAAACAAGCCTCAATACTCAGTTGAATAAAAGGGCAAAGTTTATTTCTTGTTCATACAAATTGTGCTTCCTGGGTGTCTGCTCACCATGGTGACCAAGGCACACCTTTACTGCTTAATTAATCAGAGCCAGTCTCTGTTGCTTACAAACAAGAACCTTGAGTGATACAGAGATCCTTCCTACTCAAATACTGGAATATATGGGGGTCTGGAAACTTCCAGGTACATGGTAGTTAGTATATGCATGTTGGGTTGGGGGGGCACTCACCCTTCTGCATGGTGCCAGAGAAAAGAGAGCACTGGAAAGTCTTGAACCAACTATGAAATCTTTTTCCTAGAAGTGATACCAGTCATTCCTGCCACAACTCACTGATCAGTAGAGGTCACAGGACCTTCCCACCCACAGAGAGCCTGATAGTGCAATCTCACCACACATCCAGAAGGCAACAAGCTGGGAATATTGGGTGAAAAGCGCTAACAACCTGTTTTCAGTTACATCCCTGGCATTTAGCACCGTGCCTTGGTCTGTTGACTGACTACATGACTGTGATAGCAGGTCCATTCTCCCATTGGCCACAGAGAATAGAAGGGTGAGAGCAACCCACCAGGCTACTTGCTCACCAAAGTGATCTTCATGTAGAAAAAGTATAGCAGTAAATACTATTACAAGCAAATGCATAAATATTCATTGTTTACTTTTTCACTCAACATGCATATACTAACTACCATGTACCTGGAAGTTTCCAGACCCCCATATATTCCAGTATTTGAGTAGGAAGGATCTCTGTATCGCTCAAGGTTCTTGTTTGTAAGCAACAGAGACTGGCTCTGATTAATTAAGCAGTAAAGGTATTTGGCTAAAAGATACTGAGGGACTTCTGGAATCATCTATACCCAATGGGGCCACAAAAGAAGCTGGAGTCTCCCAAGGCAGGGCTACTGGGGAGGTGACAGGACAGAGGAAGACCCACCCTTGGCCTTTTCTAGTTGTCTCTTGCATGGCAGCTGCCCTGGCTGGTGGTGGACATGTTTCCTCTGCCCTGTCCTTTTCTATCTCTTCCCCCAGCTCCTGATTTCTTCCCTTGCCCTGACTCGCTTCACCATCTCTGCCTGCCTCCCCCATTATGTAACTGTCCCCCGTCCCAGGGGCCCTTATGTAACCCATGTCACCTCAGGCTTCCATCCCCACCTCATCCTCGCCTGTCTAGTACAATCTTTCACAGTTGGCTGGACCAAGCCCTCAGCAAGCCTGTGGGGGGTGGGAAGGAGAAGGAGGGAGGGGGAGGAGAAGGAATTCCTCATCCCTGCAGTGGGACACGACAAAACTTGACTGGCAGGAACGAGCTCTGGAGGAGCCTCTTTCTGCACACAAAGCCTTGGTGCATGGACTTATCAGAGAACTCAGACTGGCTTTCTGTGCCTCATCTTCCACTTCTGTAAAATGTCAGCCCACCCCCAAGTTCACTGCAGCACCATCCACAATAGCCAAGACATTAAAAACAACCTAAGTGTCCACTGACAGATGAATGGACA
The DNA here is from genome assembly GCA_028646485.1 of Cryptoprocta ferox. Lineage (NCBI taxonomy): Eukaryota > Metazoa > Chordata > Mammalia > Carnivora > Eupleridae > Cryptoprocta > Cryptoprocta ferox. The sequence continues at coordinate 14,555,017 of CM053564.1, read as the reverse complement.
AAGAAAGTGCAGTGTAGACATACAATGGAATATTATTCAGCCTGAAAAAAGAGGAAATCCTGCCATTTGTGACAACATGGACGAACCCGGAGAACATTATGCTAAGTGAGATAAGCCACACACAGAAGGACAAATACTGTATGACCTCACTTACAGGATAAATTTAAAAAGACTGAACTCACTAGGAGTGGAGAGTAGGTTGGTGGTTGCCAGGGGCTGAAGGGTGGGGGGAGATGGGGAGGTGTTGGTCAAAGGGAAACTTTCAGTTACAGAGGAGTAAGTTCTGAGGACGGACAGGGCATGCTGACTATAGTTAATGATACTGTATTGTATGCTTGAAATTTGCTAAGAGAATAGATCTCAAGTGTTTTGACCACCAAACAACAAAAAACAAAACAAAACTATGCAAGGTAATGGATGTGTTAATTAGCTTGATTGTGGTAATCACTTCATAATGTATACATATGTCAATTGATCATTGTGTACACCTTAAATATATACAATTTTATTTGCTGATTATACCTCAATAAGGGCAGAAGAATAATTTTAAAATAAAATGGAGATATATTATACCTCATAGGATTGTCACAAGGATCAGGAAAGTTTATATACATAGATAAATATATAGTGTTTACACAGTGCCTGGATATAGAGCTGTTTGCTATTCTTTTTGGAGAGATGGTTCTAGGTAAGTATGCCTTGATCAGTGGTTCTCAGATTTAATGGCCTCAGAATCCCTTTACCTTCTTAAAATTGATAGAAGGCTTCAAAGAGGTTTTTTAAAGGTGGATTATTCCTACCAGTATTCACTGTATTTTAAATTAAAACTTAAAAAATATTTTAAAACATTTATTCATTCATCTAAAAATAACAATAAACTCATTACATGTTAATATAAAATCTTTTTATGAAAAGTAACTGTATTTTCCAAAATAAGAAACGCTTAGTAAGCAGCATAGTGATATTTTACATTTTTGAAAATCTCTGTAATGTCTGACTTAATAAAAGGCAGCTGGATGCCACATCTATGGCTGCATTCAAGCCAGTCGAGATATCACATGTCTTGAAGCCACTGGAAAATTCCACTGTATGTTTGTGAGAGAATGACAGTGAAAAAGGCAAATAAGATCTTAGTACTATTATGGAAACAGTTTTGATCTTGCAGATCCCCTGAGAGGTTCCCTGGGCCTCACCTCAAGAGCTACTGGGTAAACAGAGGAGATGGAGAGAGCAGAAAGAAATGGGAATATTTTCATGTTTTCACCCAATTTGTATTCACCAAAGAATAATGAGGAAGAGTCACTAGAGATCAGATTTGCTCTCTTGACTCAAATCTCCTCCAGTCTTTTAAACTAAAACAACACCACCCGCCCTGTACTGGGCACTGCCTCTGTCCAGGCATGATTCAAAGCCATTGACACACATTGTTACTGCTCGCTCAACTCTACTGGGTACAGGCTCTTATGATCACCCCCGCCCCCCCGCACAGATGTGGAAACCAACCGAGACACACAGACTGAGTGACTTTTCCAAGGTTGCACAGCATTTCGGAGATTCAGTGCCCAGTATTTCTGACTCAGGAACTCCTGCTCTTAGACACAGAGTTCGAAGGTCTCCCTCCACCTGGCTCAGCAATTGTCCAAGTGGACGCCAAAGTCTTCATACTGATCCCTGGGGGCCATCCCCATTGGTTCTAGCTTAATTGGGAAGGTCCCAGGCACCCACTCATTTTGCTTTAACTACTCATGATTCTAAAGGGTAGCCAGGATTGAGAACAAATGGCTAAAGCCTTGCTACCCAAAGTGCTGTCCTGGGATAGGCAGCCACCTGGGAGGGTATTAGAATGAAGAATCCTCCCACACACCTGCCTCCAGCAAGACTCTCTGAAGCAAAATTTGTGAAATTTGCATTTAACAAGAGCCCCAGGTGATTTGCATGTCCATCACAGCATGCATTTAGCCCGGGCTAAAGGAAAGTGAGCAGAGATTTCTGCCAGAGGTGCGGAGGCATGATGGGGCAGTGGTTAGAGCCCAGGCTCTGTGACAGGTGCAGCTGTCCTTCTGTCTACAACCCCACTTCCCATGGCTTCTTTCTTATCCTAGGAGCCCACACCACTCAGAGCTTGATAGCCAAGTAAAGACAGATGCTACTAAAGTTTCCAAAACCTTCACTGCAGAGGTTCACAGAAACCTGTAAAGAAATAACCTAGGGGCACCTGGGTAGTTCAGTCGATTGAGCATCCAACTTTGCTTCAGGTCATGATCTCCAGTTCATGAGTTCGAGCCCCATGTGGGGTTCACAGAGCCTGCTTTGGATCCCCTGTCCTCCATTCTCTCTGCCCCTCTGCCGCTTTCACTCTCCAAAAAATAAACATTAAAAAAAGAAACAAAGGCCCTAGAACTGCAACAATTCAAACAGTTCTTTGTTGTATTTTAATTCCTTGCATTTTATTATATTTTTCTTCCAGTTTTATTGAGATATAATTGACAGGCAGCACTGTGCACGTTTAAGTTATAGAGCATAATGACTTATCTTACATACCTTTTGAAATGATGACTCCAATAAGTTTAGTTAAGATCTACCATCTTACATAAATACAAGGGGAAAAAAGAGGGGAAAAAGAGAAAGTTTTTTTTCTTTGTGATGAGGATTTTTAGGATCAACTGTCTTAGCAACTTTCTTTTTTTAAAAATTTTTAATGTTTATTTTTGAGAGAAGGAGAGAGAGAGAGAGAGACAGAGCCTGAGTGGGGGAGAGGCAGAGAGAGAGAGGGAGAGACAGAATCTGAAGCAGGCTCCAGGCTCTGAGCTGTCAGTGCAAAACCCAATGCAGGGCTCGAACTCACCAACCACGAGATCATGACCAGAGTTAAAGTCAGCTGCGTAACCAACTGAACCACCCAGGTGCCCCTTAGTAACTTTCAAAAATACCATTCAGCTGTGTTAACTGTAGTCCTCATGTTGTACATTGCATCCCCCAATTCTTATTTATAACTGGAAGTTTGTACCTTTTGACCACTTTCAGCCAATTCCCCCTCCCCCCACTCCCTGCCTCACATAACCACAAATCTGATCTCTTTTTCTATGTGTTTATTTATTTTTGAGAGAGAGAGAGAGAGAGAGAGAGAGAGAGAGAGAGACAGAGAGAGAGATTGCCTGTGAGCAGAGGAGGGGCAGAGAGAGAGGGAAAGAGAGAATCCCAAGCAGGCTCCATGCTGAAAGTACAAACAGTGAGATCATGACCTCGGCTGAAATTGAGTCTGACACTGAAAGACTGAGCCACCCAGGTGCCCCTATTTGTTTTTTTTAAGATTCCACATATAAGTGAGATCATACAGAATTTGTTGGTTCTTTGTTTTATGCAGAAGTGGGAACTTGAGTTTGCCTTTAGGAGCAAACAATTCCTTTGTTTAGGGTATGTGGGAAGTCATGTTCTAGCAGTGAAAGGGTGAAGCAGAAATCTTTTTTTGAGAGAAGAGAGTTGCTTTTGTGGAAATGAACTTGCTTCAGGAAAACTAAAGAGAGAGGAGAAGAGTTGGGGCACCTGTATCTCGTCAGCCCTGGGACTGGGTTTGATCCCTCTGAGGCACAGTGGTGACAGTCAGAAGCTTGGAAGCCCCTTTCCTGGGTAGCTAGCTGAGACCCTAAACACGCACGGCTCCTTACCTGGAAGAGGCACACCTGAAGCAGACACTGAAGTCGCCGTCTCAACCACCTTTCCCTCACCATCCTTCTTTACTGAGTCTCCGTGCACCAGGTGCTCGATCCCAGCCTTCCTCGCACTAGGAGAGGCCAGGCAACCTGGTTCAGGTCAATGAAATGTTAAAGGAAGCCTACAGCTGGGAAGAGAGAAGGGGAGGAGGTAGTTCTGGGAATGATTTCCCTCCTGGGTAACTGGGAGGTCATGAAGGGAGCTCTCTCCCCTGAATACCTTCTCCCCTGCATTTGGAGACCATCAAGTGAGGACTTCATGCTCAATGCTGTGGCAACCATCTTGTGACTATGAGGTGCCAAGCTGAGAATGGTGGAGAAGAAGGCTGGAAAGAGCTGGGCCATTGCTGACATTGTTGAACCATGAATCAACAGTGAGATCACCCACATCTCAACTTTTCGTGTGATAACAAAAATCCCTATTGTTTAGGCCATCATTTGTTCTGTTACTTGAATGTTTCCTAACTGACAGCTTTGGGGGCATTGGGATATTATCCCCACAGCAGCCTCGCAGGGGACCACAGGGGGCATTGTGAGACTACTCCAAGCAGTTTTATGGACCACAGACAAGGAAGAGCCTGCGGGAGCCAATACAGGAAAAGAACAGGTGGCTACCACCTGGTGAATGCAGCTGACTCTCTGATCTGTGAACATCTCTTGCCCTGTGCTGAGCAAGTCCCTGTTGGGGACTCTGGAAATAACTGATGTGCCCTTTGCAAGAGTGACTGAAACTTCCAGTAATGAGTGGCATAAGTTATGGACCAAAGAAATTAAAAACAGTGTGGTGATCAATTAGTGATGTATGTCACAGGCAAAAATAATAGGATGGTAGCAATGGGTGTCTCCACATTTGTTTTTTCCTAGCTGCTCACTCCAAAGATGTCGATGCCCAGAGATGTCAATGGCCTGAAGTGTCCCCCATTGCCACTCAAGAAGGAAAGTCAGGTGCTGGAGTCCCTGGGGAACTTGAGCCTCCTCTCAACCTTGCCCAGGAAGGACCCCCACGACTCTATTAATTAGGAGGCCCTCGCACAACACCTTGTGCTAACCACCTCTCACACTCTGCTGATAGCGGAACCCGCCTCATGTCTAAGAACCATAACAGAACGAGGCACAGAGCCTGGCATTTAGAAGGCAAGTGTTAGTGACACCATGAGGGTTCAATATTCAGGCAGTTGCCTGCCTGAGTCTATTAGAGAAGTATTAAAATTTCATCCTACCAGGCTCCTGAATCCCCATCATTTAAGTTCATTCATTCTTAGACTTACATTGATGTTTCCAGAAACTTCATCTGCAAGGCAGTGGGGTAGAGTGGGAGGAGGGTACGTGGCTAGGCTTGCATCCTGCCCCACTTACCAGCTGTGAGAACTTGGAGAAGTCGCTTGACTTTTCCAAGCCTCGGTTTTGTCACAGCAAGATACAGACACCCACCACAGAAGGTTCTGTGGTTAAAGCGACGCGTTCCATGAAAATGGGCTTTGGCAACTCCAGAGCCCTGAGCAGCACATTCATCTGGGAGTTGATCTACTTTGCAGAGAAAAGAGAATTCTGTCAGGATTGGATACGGAATAGACACCCTAACAGGAGAAACAAGGCTGGAATTTACCTATTCATGTAGTCAATACCTGATGAGCCGTGCCCTGTGCTGAGCAAGGAATACAAGGGTGAGCAGCAGACATGTCTCCTGTTCTTACTAAGCTCAGAGCTACAGTGTCCTTACAATAGCCACTACCCACGTGAGACCATTTAAATTTAATTTAATTTAAAACTTATATTTCATTTCCACAGCCATACTAGTAACGTATAAAATGCTCAATAGCCACATGTGGCAAGTGGCTACCATACCTGACAGCACAGATATAGGACACTTCCGTCATTGTAGAAAGTTCTTATTGGGACAGCACTGAGGTGTAATCTAGCTAGGGAGACAGACACTAAAAAAAGAGCCACACAAACAACTAATTACACACTGTGGCATTTGTCAGTGGGAATCCAGGGGCAGTCCTCTTGTCATTTTTCAGTTGAGGAATAGAGCCAAGGAAGCCTTTGTTTTTCATTTGCCCAAAGGGGACTGAACATTTGAGAACCTGACACAGCTCCCTCTACCTCCTAGAGCTGTTCTCTCCAAGGCTAGAGACTGAAGGAGCCTTCAGGGACTTGAAGCTCATCTCTGAAGATGTCTGACCTTGCAACAAATTATACCAGTTTAGCCACTGGATAAAAGAAACAACCTGGGTTGACTCCGAGCTCTGTCAACTGTATGACCTTGAACTGGTAATTAACCCCGCTGGGCCTCAGTGTCTCCATCTGTTACACAGGGTGAATAATAAAATCTGGTCCAGAGGATTACTGGGAAGATTAAATATTTTAAAGAACGTTAAGCACTTAGAACAGCGCCTGGCACACAGTAGCACTCTTATCATGATGGTGATGATGATTATCCATGACTCCCTGAACAAGGGGTGGGGTGTGGGGGTGGGGAGTATGCACCTGCCACTCAATAGCCTCCATTTTCACTCTTTGCTTCTGAAAGTATCATCACTGAAAGCTAAACTCATCAGTGAGAGTCCCTCTGTAAAATAAGCCAGAAAAGGGAATATAACCATATATATATCAACATGCCAGACTCTACATGGATCACTTTACATGTATTATGTGTGTAATCTTCACAACAACACCAATAGGCATGTACTACTAAAGTTGTGTCCATTTCGCGTTTTGCAAGAAATTGGGGCTTAGAAAGATGAGCTTGCCCACGTTTACACCGGAAAGGATCTCGGTGTCAGTTCCACTAAGTACCACCAGGTGGCAGTGCCTATCTATTTTCCAATTTCGCAGTCCCGCGGGAACGCAGTAGGGTCTTCCCGTAAATATTTAAAGGTCGCCTGCTGAATGCCAGGCATTGTTCTAGGTGCTGAAGATACGTCGGCAAATAAAACAGAAAAATCATTCTGCCTTTCCCTTCCATTTTTCCTTAGAAATAATAAAAGGTATTCGCCGAGATGCGTACGTGGTCTGACCAGGAGAAAATATGCTTGTCTGTGCAAGAACTGAGAGGCCAGAGGCTCTCGGGAAGTGATGAAAATATCTGAAAGGTCTGTGGTCTTCAAAGATAGGTAGCATTCACCCACCCCCAGAAGGAAGTATTATTCTGCAACCCACCTTCCTGCCTCCCTATCTCCACCTCACTGCAGGGAGGTAGGGACCAGGGGTCATCTCCCTGCAGTGTCTTGGGATGGAAGGAGGTGGTCTCACTCTGAGAAACCGGAGTGGGGCGTCCTCAAAGTTCTGGGTTGGGGGGAGGGGCTTGAAAGTCTGAAAGTCACCCAGGGAACCAACCCCGTGGGACTGCAGCACCCCAGGCCCCATCTGGGCAATGCTGATCTCCAACAGCCGGGTGGACTAGGAGCCAGACTCCAGTGCCTAGTACCCCTCCTTCAAGCCGGTGCTGGGGCCGTCCTGTGGGCGTGCATCCCGGTTGTACCCTGAGAGTCTGGGGAGCGCAAGGCCGGTGGCCCCAGGCAGTTGAGTGTGTGCCGTTGATGTAAGTGGATGATGTGTGCGGCGTTCGTGGTGGGGATCCGGCTTAAGGACCTACGTTAGAGGTGCGCAGTGTGAACGTGTATGTTTGGGGTAGCCAAGGACACAAGGGTTGAGCAGTGTGCGCAAAGGGACAAGGATGTTGGGGCGGTTGGAGGTGGGGGAGGCAGTGGAGTGCGCCCAGGCGGGAGAAGGCTGCGTTTCCACCAGCTAGAGGAGACCAAGCCGCACGCGTGTGCCTGGCCGTATACTTTGGGACGCGAGCGCCAGGATCCTCTTGCGTCCAGGACCGGGTGTTTGTATGTTGTGGGGAAGTTACTGTTTGTGAACCCACGCTGGAGAGTGTCCTGAGCGGAGGAAATCCCCTGCACTAGAACACTCGTGGGAGTATCCCTCTGTGTATGTGTTCCTGCAAATGAATCAACTTGGGGATATATCCGGTGCGTCTGGACTGCTTATGGGCGCACTGTGGATGTGGGGGATGTGTCCCCAAATTTGGGACACTAGAAGGGGGTCGTCTCAGCGCTCCGGGCAAGGAGCTAGGAGCTTGTACTGGTGGAGAGGATGGAGAGGCGCAGCGCAATTGGCGCGGGGCTCGGGGAGGAAGACCTGCGGGGCAGGAGCAAGGGGCGGAACTGGGTGCTCCGGGGGCGGGGCCGGCCGGGGGGGCGGGGCCGCCGCGGCTGCAGCAGCCTGCGCCCGGCCAGGGGGCGCCTCGCGCGGGAGCGGCTCGCGAGGGCGATGCAGTGAGACAGGACCGGCGAGCGGGCGGGCGCGCGCGGGGTGGGGGCCGCAGCGGCGCTGCAGAGATGTGACTTGAGGCCGAGAACCAGCAGGAGCGTCGGCGCTGCGTGGCCGCGGGGTCGGTGAGTGCAAGCCGCGCCGATCGGGTGGAGGGCGCTTGGAGGACCCCAAAAACTTTTCCCGCCGTGGACTTGGGGGGAGTGGGAGCCTGCTTCTTGTGCCCTACAGAGCACCCCAGGGGGTTAGTCTGCTGAGGGATATGGGGGTCGAGAGTTGGGGGGAACCACAGTGCGGCGGGAGAAGAGCCGCAGAGGGCGGGGCGGGGGGAGGGGAGGGCTGGAAACCTTTGGCGGGGGGTGCTGTGTACCCGGACCAGGTGGAGATCCATGTCTCTGAGGAGGGTCTGGGGGCGACCACAGGTAAAGGGCAGCTGGGAGTAGGTGAAGGAGTTCAGCCGTACCCGAGTAACTCGTCGTGTGAGAGGAGCCTCGGGCAGGTCCGGGGGCCGCGTGGTCAGCGTGGGGGCTGACCACAGACAGGGCAGACGAAGTTGGGGGCGTAAGGACCCGACTTTGGGGCTGAGCTGCCGCACCTGCCGCAGGGGCTGGGGGCCTGGCTCGCAGCCGATGGTGCCTGCGCACTATGGGACAAGAGCGGAACACTGCGGGGGAAAGAGGCAGAGCCGAGACCTGCGGCCGAGGGACAAATGAGGGGCGGCTGCATACAATGGCGGGGGCTTAGCCCTTCTGTTCAGATCTGACTGGGGCTGAGGACTAGCCCTGTGCTATGGTGCGTTCGCTGTCCTTGGGGGACACGGGCGCCCAGGCCCGCACATCCCGGGATCCCCACCGCCCGCACCCGCCTTGGCCCCGGGGAGCTAGTTAAGTAGCCTGGGAGCCAAGCGCCGACCTTGCCACAGAGGACGGCCCCAGCGCAGCTTGCGAGTTCGTTCCCTGGCCCTTGCTCTGTCACACTCAGGCCTGGCCAATCTCCCCCTCCCAACTCGTCCCCGGTTCGCTAAGGGGGCGGCTCCTTGGAGCGCGGACAAAGGCCCCTGGAGTGTGGCGGGCAGCGGCGTCCCTGTCTGGGGCCCCGGCCCACGCGCCACACTGGCTGCCCAACTGCGCCAGGAGGGTGGGGGTGGGGGGGCACTTGAGCAGCGCCCAGGAGGAACCGGGGGTCCTCGAAAAGACAAGAGAAGTGAGGGAAAAGTGAAGGAAGGGCCTGGCACAAAAGCCACGGAACTTCAGCCAGGGAACCTTGATTCAGAAGTTTCTTCGGTGGGGTGGGGGGCTTTCGGAGGATTCAGACTTTGAGTTAAGCTGCATGCAAATAGCATGTAAATAGAATGCAAATCATCATCTGTTGGTTGGGAGCCCTCCACGAGGCCAGTTTTGTAACTAGGCTGTAGAGTGAAGGGTTTTCTCTCTGTTCCCTGCTCTAAGTCTCAAAAGGGGTCAGCTGAGTTGAGAAGGAGAAAAATGGAAGGGGAAAGGAGTCGCCATTTGGGGCAGGCAAGCAGCCTCGTTAGAAAGAGAGGCTCAAAATCTTTATTGCTTAATTTGTTCTTTCAGTAAGTGGGTCTACAAAACTGGGTCTGGGGCACTACAGTGTAGAAAATGGACAAGCCCCCGCTCTGAGGGGACTGGCCAGGTGGGTGAACAAACACTAAATAAATAAATAGTAAGTAGATATAACTTCTAATTGGGATAAGGGCTGCCAGGAAAATAAAACAGGAGGATGTCAAGTAAAGTGACCAGTGCTGGTGTATGTATGGAAGCCCATTCTCAGGGGTGACATTTTTGTGGAACCTGGCAAGATGGAGGGCCTGCCACTGGGAGATCTTGGGGGACCACTGTGCAGGCAGAGGGCACTGCAAGTGCAAAGGCTTGGAGGTGGGAATGAGCTTAGAACTGAACAAAGGCCATTGTGACTGGAGCTCTTAAGCAGTTGTGGAGGGAGGTGGGTGGGAGAGGGGATGGTAGGGACCAGCCAGACCACGATCTTTTGGGCCAGGGAAAGGAGTTTAGGTTTTGTTCTTGGGCCAGTGAACCCTTGGAGGGTTTCGAGTGGGAAGCCAAGGGATCCGATTTTTAAAAGCTTCCCTGTCCTCAACACGGAGATGCAAAGCAGCTCCCTGTTCGTGCCTCTGGGGATGAAGAGGCGCGGGGAGCCTCTGAAGGGCTCCATACAGCCTAGGGGACCGCTTTGAGCCTGCCCTGCCCTGTGAGCCCACTTGAAGAGCGGCTCAGGTTTTAAAATTAACTCCCCTCTTTGAGGTAGTTCTAGTCCGCCCTAAGCGCCCCCCACCCAGAGCCCTTGGCTCCGTAAGCACTTCATGCTGAGCTTCATGGGGGGTTCTGAGTTAGTCACATTTTCTTCTCGAAATTACTGCCCAAGAGGAACCATCCACCCCGGAATGGACAGCCAAGGATGCAATTTGCATTTAAATGATTGCTTTTATTTACAGGATTGGAGCTGGTTTGCATATTCATGGATCACGGAGCTTGTGCTCTGGCAGCCCTGTTTACTAACCTAGGAGGCTTATTAAATTCAAGGGCCCCCAAATAGGCTGGTGGTCTGGGAAGCGTTAGGAATGAAGATTATGAGATGGTGTAACTTGGAAAAGATATCAGATGGTGAGATTGTGGGTCTGGGAAAGAGTTTAACGTCAGGAAACCTTGTAACAGTTTAATCTCAAATGGCAGGAAATGCACCATCGGCTGCAACGGGAGTGGGCTGGGACACAGTGTAATGCTGGAGTGTGTGGGGAGACTGGCTCCACAGCCTCATCCTGGCCTTCTGCCAGACAGGGGTTGAGGGCTCAAATCAGAGGTGCAGTGGAAAGGCCTTGGGTTGGGAGAAATGGGTTTTAGTCCATTTAGTGAAATGGCCTATGAATTCCAGTAAGCCTCTGGTCAAGCTGCCTCACTTCTCTACCTCCATTTTCTCGGCAGGAAGGACAATGGAATCATGATTGTCTTTTTAATAAGACAGTTATTGGTGTGCCAAGCACCTTGCTGAGTATTTTTCATGTACTTTTCACACCAACTTTGTGAAGGCAGCCACTATCTTTATCTTTGTTTTATAGAGGAAGAGACTGAGGGTCAGTGAGGTTAAGTAATGCCCCATGTCACATAGTTATGTCTGGCTTCACTCCCACTCCCACTGAGGTCTTCTACTCTGGAGGAGATTGATGGGTGGGTAAATTCTGTGCCAGGCATTCATCCAGGTACTGAACTACTAACTATGCCCAGGAGTAGGAAAGCCCCCTCCCCACCAGTTTTTTTTTTTTTCTTTCCCTTCCATGTTCTAGCACCTCCCCACATCTTTAGAGAAGATAGGTTTAAGATGCCTCTGATCAGCTGGGCACTATAAGGGGCCCCAAGATAGAGGATAAGTGGTCTCCTTAGAGCCCTGCTGGTAGTAGCTGAAGAGAGGCCAATAAGAATGGTGTATTCAGAGTGGTTTTATACATTTTGGATCTCTTTTCATATGGGTAGTGGGTAGATGAGGACACTAGTTTCCCAAGAGAATGGCCAGTGTCTGGTCTCTGGGTGTCCTCCCTCTGACTTCTTAACAGAGAGACGAGGTTTTAGGGCACCCAGGCTGACCTGGGTTTCCCAGGGGAGAACCACCTTCACAGTGAGGATTCCACTTAGAGCACCTGCTTTGGGGATCAGGTGAGTTTAGAGGTTCTTAGGGTAGACTACCACCAAAGACATCTCCCCTTCACACCACCTCAGAGATCTCTTTGCTTCGCATGATGGGGGAGGCTGGAAACCAGTGGTGGACAAACACTTGGGCGAACCCCCTCCTCCCCCATCTCCATGGCAACTGCTTCTCCTGGAAAAGCAGTCAGGAAAGTTCGTAACCTCAGTCGAGGAAATATTTACCAATCATTTCTATTTATTTAACAGACAGCATACCCTGTGTCAACTACTGTCCTCACAACAACACCACATGTTGGGTACTGTTAACACCCCTATTTTGCAGATGAGGAAAACTGAGGCAAGAGAGGTTCGGTCAGCTGCCCTGGGTTACCAGGTACCAGCAAGTGGCAGGGGCAGGACTTGAAACCAGAAGAGCTCACTCGGAAGTTCACCCTGCGTGATGGGGAGTGGGGCTGGGAGAACCAGCCCCGGAACGTGGCCTTCAGGCAGGCAGCGCTGTCCTTTCTCACACAGGGAAACTTGCCTGCATTCTTTCCAGCCTCTACAGGCCCCAGCTCGTGGAGAGATGGAGAAATGGAGCGTGCTGCTCCACCACCTGCCGGAGGCTTCTGGCCCCTCTGTGGGTGGGGGTGGTGGACAGAGAGAGAGAGAGTGAGAAAGAGAGAGAGTGTGTGTGTGACAGAGAGAGAGAGAGAGAGAGAGAGAGAGAGATAGTGTATTTAAGAGCCTCTGAATGAGTCACATTTCTAGGATCCTGGCTGGCAGCAAAGGTAATTAGTATGTGAGCCGAGGCCTGTGCAGTTGCTCACATTTGTTCATTACTCCTTTTGAGGAGCTGCACGCCTCCGTCCCATGGGTCTGTTGCCATATATTCATCCCGTCCCAATCAGCCTTGCCTGCGGCTGACGTGAAACCTCTAATCTGGCATTGTTCAGTTTGGGATTCCTGGAGCACTGCTCTTTCTGGGGCGGGGATGTAGAATGGGGTGTGGGAGTTGCGGGGGGGGAGGAAGCACTAAGTGGCTGCTGCAGCGGGATGAGGTGCATCCTGACAGTGGGTGCCGCCCGCTTGCTCTCCGGCAGGGTTGGTGAGGCAGACTATACTGGGCCTGGGTCCTGGCTTCCCCTGCTGCATGTAGGTCTGAGCTTCTCAACCCTCCGTGTGCCCAAGCATTTGAACACACTTGGAGCTTGCTTTGGGGGCTTGTTGAAAACCAGGGGGCTCAGCCCACCCTCTGCGATTCTGCATTTCCAGCAAGCTCCCAGGCGACACTGCTGCTTTTGGCAGGCTGAGGATCAAACTTTGACTTAACCCTTTCAGAGCATCAGTTCTTTCCTCTGTAAGACTGCTGTGACTGGGGTCAATGAGGGTTTGAGACCAGCTATTTAAAAATTTTTTTGATGTTTATTTATTTTTGAGAGAGACAGAATGCAAGCAAGGGAGGGGCAGAGAGAGGGAGACACAGAATCTGAAGCAGGCTCCAGGCTTTGAGCTGTCAGCACAGAGCTGGATGCAGGGCTTGAACCCATGAACTGTGAGAGCATGACCTGAACTGAAGTCGGACGCTTAACAGACTGAGCCACCCAGACGCCCCCGTTTGAGACCGTATTTGTCCATTCATTTGTTCTGCAGCTGGGTTGTGAGCCCTGCCCATGTGCCAAGTACTAGAGCGTCTGTGCAGAACAAGACAGACAAGGGCTTGGACACAGGAGAAGGGGGAACAGACCAAAAGGGTAATAAGATATTTGGAAATTGTGGCACAGGCTACAAAGATGAAAATCAAAAGTACTGGCATGGAGCTTAGTGGGGGCAGGAAAGACCTAATTTAGAAAGACGGGCCAGCAAAGGGCTCGCTCACCAGGTGACATTTCTAGAGCCCTGGTCTGTAGTGAGAAGCCCAAGTAACAATAGTACAATTGTTTGCCTCCTGGCTCCACCACTTTCTAGCTGTGTGACCTCGAACAAGCAAAGTGAACTCCATGTTTTATTTCCTGTAAAATGGAAATAATACTAGTACTTTGCCTTGTAGTGTCATCTTGCAGATTGTAAGTCATTACTATATGTGAAGTTCATAAAAGTGTACCTACAGTATTGCAAGCACTATGAGTTAGTTCTTGTCATTGTCACTATGGTAGAAATAGAAAACTCTGGAGGACAATTCTGAATCCCCCAGAAATCCTACATGAGCCGGACTCTGCTTCATTCTGAGGCAGTGTGTAGCCCTCCTGATCATCCTAGACATTGTTCTGTAGAGTGGGGTGGCTGTCCCCTCATGGGCATCCTTGACAATGATAATAATCCACTTGAGGCAGCTGGATTCCACTAAAACTCCTGGCTGCCATTGGTTGCATCCACATGCCTAGATGTTGGGGAGGGAGGACGTCCTGGAAGAAGGGGGCCACATGATGGGGGAGGAATAATAGAGCTTCTTTGTTGGCAAGGAACACAAACCCAGTTCAAACTGGCCTAATACAAAAAAGGGAAGTTAATTGGCTGGATGAATAGTGGCCGGACCATGAGTCTGACTGCCAACCCCTGGCGTGCATCCTCACCCCTAATTTGCTTGAGTGGGATGCTGGGATGCATGTTTAAGAAGCATCTCTTGCCAGATGTCTTCTGTTCTGGGTCTGCCTTCTCTCATCTATAGGCAAAGGTGATGATCCCTATAGCACCAGGTTTCTCATTCAGCATCATCAATAATTTATGCCAGGCAATGGCTTCACGGCCAAGGCAGGATCAGTGCTGCTCATGGGATCCCGGTAAAGGAGCAGAGAGAGAGAAAGACAGAGAGAGGAATGGTCGATACTGCATTTACTTAAGGAAGCCCCAGGGATGAGCCGGAGCTGTCTGGAGGTGGCTGGTTACAGCCTCACTCATGTGCAGCTAAAGCAATAGGTCCAGCCTGAGCTCCCTGGAAATGACAAGGAGAGCAGAGCTGCGTAGGTCCTGGCTTTCTGAAGGCCAGGTTCCCTCCAAAAGCAAGAGCTGGTGGCAGTGGGATAGAGGAAAGAGTCCTGGTGAATAAGTCCGTCATTCATTCAACATTTACTAAGCATCTACTTCGTGCCAGCCCTGTGTGCTAGTGCTTCAGTCTACACCAGTGGTGTTCATCCCGGTGATTTTGCATCCCCACCCCCACAGAGGACATTTGGCAGTGTCAAAAGATTTTGGGGTTGTCACAGTTGGGGGACTGAGTGTGCTACGGGCATCCAGTGGATAGAGGCCACGGGTACTGCTGAACATCCTACAATGCACAGGACGGCCCTCACAGCAAAGAATGGTCAGACCCAGAGTGTCAGGGATCCCAAGGTTGAGAAACCCTGCTCTACCCTGATGATCTAGACAGTGTCCCTGTCCTCCTGCATCTTGCAGTGGAGAAAGGCAGGGAAAAGAGGAAAAAGAGAATGAGAGAAACAAAATAAACAGGCAAGGAAAAAAGATACAGAGATGATTAGAGCAAAGAAAGAAATAGACAAGAGGGTCTGGTGAGGGATGGGGCTGTGACCTTGGCCATATTGACCAAGGGCTCAGAGGGTGACATGGGCAGAGAGATGGGGGGGGGGCACGGTTTTCCACTTAAAGGGGTCAGGAGTGTTTAAGCAGAAGGAGCAGCAGGGGCCCATTTGCCATGGCTGCTGTGTGGAGTCCAGAAAGAGTACCAAGGGGAATCCTGCAGGCACCTGGGGAGACGGACGGGAGGTGCAGTGAAGATGAGTTCCCCGGCGCAATCTTTGGGGGAGGTGTGAGGGGAGAAGGAGAGGGGGAACCCAGGAAGATAGTTCGTTTTGGATACGCTATGTTTGAAATGAGTGCATGCTTCTAGGAGCTTGGGCGAGTGTCCTAACCTCTTGGAAACCGTGCTTTGTCACCAGGATAAGAGCGGATGTGCCTAGTGCGTGGCTTCGAGTGAGTCATGGGTAAATATTAGCCGTTACCATTGAGAGAGTGAACGGAGGCAGTGCATACCATTCTCAGCACAGTGCTGGGCTCATGGCTGGCCGTTTTAAAGTTTTGTTTTCATTGCCCTTATTTTTGAAGAGGTCAGACACAGCACAGAATATAAAAAATCAAAGAATACAAAAGAGTATACACAGAGAGCGAATCTCTCTCTCACCCTCTTCTCCAACCACTAGCAATGATGATTCATGATTGTTCACTGCGCCAGACCAAGGCGGCAGATGGGAGCTGAAATCCGGGTCCTGCACCCCACTCCCACCCCAGGGGCTGTGCTGTCTGGAGAAAGGGGTATGTTTTTCTGACCTGTCAGAGGTAACTTATGGGCTAGCAGGTTTAAATGAGGTAGGTCTTAAAAAGAAGTCAGGAAAGTGGGAATCTGACAATGAACTGGTCTTTTTCTCCCTCCAAACATCTCCCCCGTCCTCAATATTCTGGAACATTTCTGGTGTCAGAGAGAAAGATGAGAACCCACCAGGTGCTCGCCTTCCTCCTGCTCTTTGTGATCGCCTCCGGGGCCTCTGAGAACGCAAGCACTTCCCGGGGCTGCGGACTGGATCTCCTCCCTCAGTACGTGTCCCTTTGCGACCTGGACACCATCTGGGGCATCGTGGTGGAGGCGGTGGCGGGGGCAGGCGCCCTGATCACACTGCTCCTGATGCTCATCCTGCTGGTGCGGCTGCCATTTATCAAGGACAAAGAGAAGAAAGACCCCGTGGGCCTCCACTTCCTCTTCCTCCTGGGGACCCTGGGCCTCTTCGGGCTGACGTTCGCCTTCATCATCCGGGAGGACGAGACTATCTGCTCGGTCCGCAGGTTCCTCTGGGGCGTCCTCTTCGCTCTCTGCTTCTCCTGCCTGCTGAGCCAGGCATGGCGCGTGCGGAGGCTGGTGCGCCACGGCAAGAGCCCATCCGGCTGGCAGCTGGTGGGCGTGGCGCTGTGCCTGATGCTCGTGCAGGTCATCATCGCCATCGAGTGGCTGGTGCTGACCGTGCTGCGCGACGCGAAGCCGGCCTGCGCCTATGAGCCCATGGACTTTGTAATGGCCCTCATCTACGACATGGTACTGCTTGTGGCGGCCCTGGGGCTGGCCCTCTTCACGCTGTGCGGCAAGTTCAAGAAGTGGAAGCAGAACGGGGCCTGCATCCTGGTCACAGCCTTCCTCTCTGTGCTCATCTGGGTGGCCTGGATGACCATGTACCTATTTGGCAACGCTGAGCTGCGGCAGGGAGACGCCTGGGGCGACCCCACCTTGGCCATCACACTGGTGGCCAGCGGCTGGGTCTTCGTCATCTTCCATGCCATCCCTGAAATCCACTGCACCATTCTGCCGGCCCCGCAGGAGAACACGCCCAACTACTTCGACACGTCGCAGCCAAGGATGCGGGAGACGGCGTTTGAGGAGGATGTGCAGCTGCCGCGAACCTACATGGAGAACAAGGCTTTCTCGATGGATGAACACAACGCAGGTAAAGTGACAGCCACTCCGCTGGGTTGGCGCTCTGGGGCCATTTGCCCCAAAAGGACTCCCTTCTTTCTCTCTAGTGGGAGATGGGTGGTCCCAGGGGCAATCCTGGCAGGTGGGAGCCCACAAACATTGGCCCCTGTGCCATAACTGGCCCAGAGATGGGTTTTTACTTAGCATGTTTTCCTATCCATTGCCAACTCATTTAAATATAAAAACCTAGGTTTCTCTCCTCTTTTGAAAAGTCAGCTCTGGCAATGCTGGGTTGACATTCCCACCTGGCAACAATTGTCTGGAGCTGATGGACAGGTATGTGCTGGAAGGCCCTGCCTCTCAGGAGTTGTGACTGCTCCTTTTTATTTTTTTATTTTTAATTAAATTTTAATTCCAGTGTAGTTAACATGCAGTGTTACATTAGTTTCAGGTGTGCAGCTCCATACATTGCTCAGCGCTCATCAGGACAAGTGTACTCTTAATCCCCTTCAACTATTTCACACACACCCCTCCCCCGACTTCCACCCACCTCCCCTCTGGTAACTGTTGTCTATAGTTAAGAGTCTGTTTTTTGGTTTGTCTCTTTGTTTTTCCCTTTGTTTGTTTCTTAAATTCTACATATGAGTGAAATCATCCAGTATTACATCTTTCTCTGACTTAGCATTACACTCTCTGGATCCACCCATATTGTTGCAAATGGCCTGATTTCATTCTTTTTCATGGCTGAGTAGTGTATATATATATATATATATATATATATATATATATATATATATATATATAGACACACACACACATACACATAGACACACACACACATACACACAACATGTTCTTTATACATTCTTTATACATTCATCTATTGATAGACACTTGAGCTGCCAGTGTGGAAGATAGTATGGAGGTTCCTCGAAAAATTAAAAATAGAACTACCCTATGATCCAGTAATTGCACTCCTGGCTATTTACCCAAAGAATATGAAAACACTAATTCGAAGGGATATATGCACCGCTATGTTTATTGCAGTATTATTTACAATAGTCAAATTATGGAAGCAGCCCAAGTGGCTGTTCCTTTACATGGGGACCCACTTTGTGTTTACCACACTCCCCATCACTCCCTATGGCTCCTGACCCAGAGGTTATAACATATTAACATTAGCTCTCTGGCTACCTAGAAGTGTTTGAGTTTGTAGTCCAAGTGCTAGATGGATGCAGGGGATATTGAGAGCAATGCTTATGTCCCTCCCCTACTTTCATCATCAGGAGTATATGGATTGGGACCTGGAGTCAGATGTTTGGGTTCAAATCCAGCCTCTGTACTTCCAAATGTGTGGCTTCAAGCAAATTGCTTTACCTCTCTGAACCTCAGTTTTTCTCATCTGTAAAATACAATGAGAGAATGTGCCTCTAGAGCTGTTGTGAAAAGTAACACACTGAGTGTCACATGCTGAGGGTCTCCCCCAGGACCTGACATGCTGGATGTGTGTCTTGGCTGGGTTCTCCGGAAAGCAGAGCCTAAGACTTGGGTGCAGCTGGCTTACCTGGGAGGTGGCCCCTGCCAGGGAGAGGGAAGGATAACGAGACCAAGAAGGCAGAAATGCCCAAACAAGTATATCAATGTATTGGTTACTACTGTGGGGCTTGGTCCTGCCAGGGATTCGTGTAGAACGAGACTCAGACTTGATCTTTGAAATCAGGAGCCTGTAGCATCTGCCACCAATTCCTCCACCGCCCACCCTCATGTGTGTCCTCTGTCTCCTACTCTCATCGCCACATCCGCCATTACTCTGGCTACAGAAGTTCGTTGGCTTCTGAGGCACAAAAGCAGAGATTTAGCGGGCACTAGAGGTGGAGGCTGGCTGGGTACCCAGGACTGTCCACCACCACTGCAGCGGGATTCAGAGGTGGGCCTAGAGGTTGTGATGCAGGCACTCAGAGCCCCTGCCATAGACGCTTGAGAAGCATCTCTTAGAATCATTACTTCAAGTGAGTCGGCTAGGTTCCCAGCACTTGAGATTAAATAAAATTGCTTTTTCTCAGCATTCACTATGTGCCAGGCACTATTCTAAGGCCTTAACCTCCATTTTCTCTTTAGGCCTCATCTTCACCCAGTGAGATAGGTCCCATTACTATCTCCATCTTATAGATGAATAGATGGAGACTCTAAGAGGTTCAGTGACTCGCCCAAGGACATACAGCTAGGAGATGGCCCATTCCAGATGGTCATGGTCCCCTTTTCAGTGATGCTCACCCAGGCACCTGGGCAATGTTCACCAGCCAGTTGTACTGCAGAGTCAACGTTGTTGGGTTGAGTGCGGAGTGCAGCCTGCCTGTCGCCTGCAGCCAGAGGGAAGCACATCGAGCCATCAGATCCTCCAAGTCCACCCAGAGCCCTCCTCCCCACCTAGATGTGCCCAGCTTCCTCTGTCCTCCCAAATCCTGGCCAGACCCACAGGAAAGACTATCAGTGGCCCCACCTGTGGACAGGGCTGGACACCCTGGTGTGGTATTTATCAGAGCTGTTTCATTCTTCCTAAGAAGCCCCAGGCCAGCAAGCCCATGTTTGTCAAAGGATTTAGCAGGAGTAAGTGTCAGCTCTGGTGGCGCTGGCTCCCCATGTTGCCAGGAAAAGACAGGAGTCAGGATGGGGATCATCACTGGGAGCTTAGAGGGCCCCCCAGGGAATGTGATGAGCAGGGGTCAGAAGCCTGGCTAATTCCTGGGGTCCTGGTGGAGCCCCCTCTTCCCTGGCTCCTCCTGGAACAGGATCCTCTTTATCTGAGACCCATGGACTCCCCTTGGACCTCAGACATAGTAAGAACTCTTGAAATAGATGTACATTTTTGTACATTCATTGTGGAAAATTTGTCTGTCCCTTTGTCAGATTCTCAAAGTTGTCTGTGAACCCCAGAAGGTTAAGAATCAGTGTTGTTGAACCTGATGGTTTAGTTTACTTGCAATAAAATGGAGATGCTAAAACTACTCAAGCATTGGGGTCTTCAAAAGTAAAAATGTTTAACCTTAGTAGGTGTTTACCCTGGACCAGGGACCATCCTGAGCATTTTAGTGGCTAATCTCATTTAATCCCTACAATGACTCATTGAGGTCCATTTTGCAGATAGGAAACTGAGGCACAGAAAGGCTACACATCTTGCCTAAGAGGCAGAGCCAGGTTTGAGCCCACGCAAGCTGGATCCAGAACCCACATGCTTGATTAGTCTACCACAGAATTACTCATCTCTCGGGGCACCTCAGTGGCTCAGACGGTTAGGGCTCAGACGGTTAAGCATCTGACTTGTGAGTGGGCTCAGGTCATGATCTCACAGTTGTGAAATGGACCCCCGTGTCAGGCTCTGTGCTGAGCGTGGAGCCTGATTAAGATTCTCTCTGTCTTTCCCTCTGCCCCTTCCCCGCTCACACTTGCTCTCTTAAAACAAACAAATAATAAATACTAAAAAAAGTAGAATACTCCTCTCTTCTCAAAGCACTTGAGTGGCCCATATTTCACTGATGTGTCAGTACAACTTTGTGCCTTGAGGACACAGAGTTTATCAGTCCCATTTTATAGAGCAGGAAACTGAGGTCCAGGGGTATTGGACAACTTGTTCGAGCTCACAGTATAAAAGCAGGGAAGAGGGGGGATGTTGTTTTTCCACTATATGCATCTTTTCTTGTGAAAATGCAGCCAGTACTTCATACGTACATAAGATCCAGGGACAAAGGTATATGGGACCCAGGTTGGTACCAGCAGTATCAGGGCTGTACTCTGGGTGATGAGGGGCCTAGGGTTATGTCACCCCCCCCTCTATTTCACTCTCTGACACATTCAAAAGTCAAGTAAGTTGTCTTTCTGTCCCTTCTTTTCCAAAACAAAATAGCTATATTATTCCCTTTTGATGACAAAAAACAATAATCATGTAGAAGTTTCAGCAAGTAAAAATAACAAAAATTGTTCAAAATCCCATTGCCCAAAGGCAGCTGCCGCCGCCTGTTTGCTCCCATCTTGCCAGACATCTCTCAGTGAGCACACACAATCTCCCTCCCTCCCTCCCTCCCTCTCTCTCTCTCCCACTCTCTTTCACACACACACACACACACACACACACACACACGACAATGCCATAGAGCAGTTCTTAACCTTAGCTCTACATTAGAATCACTTGGGCAGCTCAAAAACATGACCAGTGCCTGCCCCCTCGTTCTGATTTGGATAAGTCTGTTTGGGCTTGGGTTTCTAAAGCTCTTCCAGTGATGAGCAGATGTAGCCACCGATGTACGCAGCGTTCTGCAGTGTGCTTGCTTAAATCAGCATTGTCTCATGGACGGAGGCCCTTCCAGGCCAGTGACTGGGGAGCTATAGTATCCTTTTCATGATGCTGAGCTTTCCATTAGGCACAATCGTTTACTTTTCTGATCCTCAGCTGGTGCAAATTCCACTCGTTTCTGGCTTTCCATATAAGCAATGCTACAGTGAACATTCATCTCTGTGCCCTTGACCAATTAACTTCTTAAACAAAATTCCTAGACATACATAAAAGGATCTACACCTTTAAATCTTGATATATACTGCCAAATGGGCCCCCAGAAGTTAAACTACTTTACTGCCCCCCCCACCCCCCAGCTTAATAACTCTTTGAGAGTCCCGTTCCTGTTTCCCCACTTCTTCCCCAACCTTGGATGTTGTCAGACTTAGTTTTAATAGCCCTGTTTTGGATCATCCCAAATGTGTGTCCACCAGAATTCACCTGGGACCAATGGGACCCAGGGTAGGCGCCGGGCAAAGCTCATATAGACTAAATTGGAGTCCTGGCTAGGATTGCCTTTGTTCTAGAAACCCTTGCTTTGCTGGCTGGGAACATCTGGGCATACTTCGTTGTCACTGTGAGAACAGCTGTTGTCGTCTTTAGTGCTGACCTCAGCCAGCTTATATTTTCGGTAACCAGGCCCCACAAACTGCCTTGCCCAGGAGCTATGGTTGGCCCTGTTTCTTTTGCATTTTAGCCAGCCAGACTTTTGGGCTCTCCTTCCTGGAGAGTCAAGCCCCAGTGCCCTCTGCTGCCATATTTCCTTCCCCAGAATGAGACCCCAGGCAGATACCACTTCATCAGCCTCCTGCTTATTAATAAGTATCAACAAGGCATGAGGTATGTGATAAAAGATTAAAATGCACTGAAGGATGTAGCACCTCAGATCACATCTGGGAAAGTGTTAACAAGGCATGTTCACCTTTCAAAGGAGCAATAAAGAAAAGTGGGGATTTGGGCTCTCAGATCTCATTAGGATGAAGGGCTATTTAAACTCTGACTTAGCTTCCTGGTGGAAGGCCCTGAATCAGCTTTGATGGGAGGACCGATCTAGCCTCACTTTCAGAGTCTGGGCAAGAGAAGCCTGGCATTCAGCCTGTAAACTTAGATTCCTGTGGGGACACTCTTACGGATGAGCCCTGCTTGCCTTTCACAGCTGACCCAGGTCAGAGTCGGGTGTTAGTTGGGGCACTTGACGTTGCAAGTAATAAAAAAAATCTGATTTGAACTGGCTTAAGCAAAAACAAACAAAACAACAACAACAACAAAACACTAATGTACTGGAAATCAGGCTCCAGGAATCATTAGATCGAGGAGGCACAAGTGATGACTACAGTTGGTCTTTCTCCATCTTTTGGCCCTGTTAGCCCGAAACTCTAGGCTTGCACAGAGTCCCAGTGGAAAAGAGGACCATGTCCCAGGATGCTTGAGCAAAAATCCCAGAGTTAGCTTTGACTAGAACTGATGTCCTTCCCTGAGCCCATCAGTGTGGCTGAGGAGACGTGATGCCCTGATTGGCCACGTTGAAATCACATGCCAACCTCAGACCAGGGTAGAAGGCAGTCGTAGCCAACACTCAGGGGCCTAGAATATGGGAGGGATGTTTACCAGAGGAGAACCACAAATAACCACTACAGAGAGGAGCCCTTGGACCAAAGCACCCCACAGATGGCCAGCAGAGTCAAGCCTTTGTTTCTTGGAGGAAAATGTTTTGGGGCCAGATTCTCCCACCACAGCTGGCCGGGTCTCTGCATTACCGGGAGAGCAGTGCTGTTCGTGTTCCCTCTCATCCAGCAGGTATCGGCTAGGAACTGAGACTAGTATGAGTCCATGAACTATCTCCTCTGCCCCCTGCTGCCGCTCCCTGGCTCCCCCTTCTCTCCTCCCTGGGAAAGATATCTCTCTAATGAGCTGCTTGAAGATGTGGAGGGAGATGCTAAAGCAAAAACTACTGATGTCTGGGAACATTTGTTCACCCGACCTCAGTTTCTTTGGTCCAGTTTGGGCTGAGCTGCCCCTCCCCCATGTCACTTACGTTCAAATTGCTTCTGGGGCACCTGGGCACTGACCTGGGTGGCTCAGTCAGTTGAGTATCTGACTCTTGGTTTCCACTCAGATCATGATGCCAGGGTTGTGGGATCCAGCCCCATGTCAGGCTCTGTGCAGAGCATGGAGCCTGCTTAAGATTCTCTCTTTCTCTTTCTTTCTTTCCCTCTCTCTCTCTCTCTCTCTCCCCCGCTCCCTTTGTCCCTCTCCCTAGCTCGTGTTCTTTCTTTCTCTCTCTTAAAAAAAAAAGTTGCTTCCAAGTAACTGAGTGTGATGGTTAAAAACAGTATTTGGAGCCAGTATGGCGTTAAGAATGCAGATTCCTGGGGTGCCTGGGTGGCTCGGTCAGTTAAGCATCTGACTTTTTTTTTTAAGTTTATTTATTTTGAGAGAGAGAGCAGGGGAGGAGCAGAGAGAGAGGGAGAGGGAGAGAATCCCAAGCAGGCTCTGTGCTGTCAGTGCAGTGCCCACATGGGACTCCATCCCTCAAACCATGAGATCATGACTTGAGCCAAAACCAAGAGCTGGACACTTAACTGACTGAGCCACCCAGGTGCCCCAACCTGGAAATGAGCGTCCGACTCTTGGTTGCTCTGTTTGGGATTCTCTCTGTCTCCCTCTCTCTGCCCCTCCCCTCCTCACACTGTCTCTGTCTCTCTGAAAAATAAATAAATGAACTTAAAAACAAAACAAAAAAAGATTCCCTGCCTGGGTTTGATTGCTGGTTTAGCCTCTTTCCAACTGTGTGACCTTGGACTAGTAACTTAATTTCTCTGTGCCCCATGTAAAGCGGACATAAGAAAGTACCAATTATGCTATGAAAATTATATGAGTTAATATATAAAGTACTTTACACAGTGGCTGGCTCCTGGCTGGCAGTCTATAAGGTTCACGATATTGGTGAGGTGATTTTGGTCCCTGCCTCAAGTAATGTGTAAAAACCCCAAGTTCTCTTGCTACTTTTCAGCCAGAAACGTGATTCCCCCTTCAGGGAAGACTCTGAAGTGAGGCTTTTCTTAGCAAAGCAAGGTTAGTGCCCTCAAGGAGAATGCAAATAGTGACAATGCAGTGTCACCCCTGAGATGGACTTTTGTTTTTATAGTGCTTCTACCTTCTTCATTAGTTTTTAAGACATTATTTTTTAGAGAACTGCAGTTTCACAGAAAAATTGAGCAGGAACTACAGGAAGTTCCCA
Organism: Cryptoprocta ferox; assembly: GCA_028646485.1. Taxonomy (NCBI): domain Eukaryota; kingdom Metazoa; phylum Chordata; class Mammalia; order Carnivora; family Eupleridae; genus Cryptoprocta; species Cryptoprocta ferox. Next base: position 14,530,389 of record CM053564.1, on the reverse strand, counting down.
CATGCCCCTATCTATTATTAACAGCCTGCATTAGTGGTACATTTGTTGCAGTTGATAAATCAAAATTGATGCATTATTATTAACTAAAGTCCACCATTTACATTTCAGAGCTCACTCTTTTGTTTGTGTAGTTCTATAGATTTGGACCAATGGGTAATCTCATCTATGTACCATTATAGTACCCGAAAAAATGGTTTCCCGGCCCTCAAAATGCCTTGTGCTCCACCTGTTCCTCACTGCACCCCCCTCCATGCCCCTGGCAATTATTAGTCTTCTCACAGTCTCTATAGTTTTGCCTTTAGCAGAATATCTGAGTTGGAATCACACAGTATGCAGCTTTTACACACTGGCTGCTTCCACATAGCAATATGCATCTGTTCCCTCCATGTCTCTTTGTGTAATTGGGGCTTTCTTTACAAAAAAAGGAAATTTAGATCTCTACAAGCACACAGAAAATAAGAGACACCATTTACCCACCTTTCTGAGGTTAAAAAGTGCTGACATATTCTGTCCTCTTTGCTACCACTCTCCCTTTTTTCCTGATTAGAAGTGCCCTACCCGGGTCCTTGGGAGTCCCTCTGTTCTCTTCCCCATCACTTTCCCATGAAGACAACCTCTACCGTGTACTCAGTGTCCACATTCTTAGGGTCTGCCTGTGTATATCTAGAAACAGTGAACAGGGTTGAATGGTGTGATGTTGAACTTGACATGAATGGTGTCTTGTGGGGAAAGAGGAAACCTTTGAGGGATGCAGAGGTGCTTCCTTGTCACTCGTGGCCTGCAGAGGCTGGGGGTGGGAGGGCTCTGGTAGAGGCTCAAAACCCTGCCCCCACCTCAGCAGCCTGGCCCTGGATTCTACAAACTTCCCAACCCCACTGAGATGGGTCATGCTCCAAGAGAGCCAGAGAACAAAGCCCCTTTGTGACTTTTGTTTTGAATCTGGCTTGTGACAATGGGGAGGAGTAGGGAGGGGGGTGGGGGATGTATGCTGGGAGCACGGTGTTGATGCAGGGGAAGAAAACAAAATTGTGGGGCTTTTTTTTTTTTTTGGTGTTGTATTGCTGCTTCCCGCCTCCCTCAGCTCTCCGAACAGCGGGATTTCGCAATGGCAGCTTGGGAAACAGACCCAGCGCTCCGTTTAGAAGCAATGTATATCAGCCGACCGAGATGGCCGTTGTGCTCAATGGCGGGACCGTAAGTATCAAGAGGTGATGTTTTGGCCAGAAGCCTAAAGAGCAGTCAGTGTTGGGGGACAGTTTCACGGGACACACTGCTCTGTGGAGGCTGCTCATAGGCCCTGCAAACACACTGGCTCAAGTTGATGCCCCTTGCAGCTAGAATGCATGCGATGCTTCCATTGTTCTTTCCCTCTCTACCCCTTTCTCCACTCACTGAACACCCACCTATACTTAGCTAACCGTCTGTGGATTTGTTTGAAAAAGTCTCTGTTTCTTGGGGCTCTTGTACCCAAGGAATTCTCTGGCTTTCATTATGCACAAGGTGCCCCCCCTCCCCAGGAGGTGACTTGTAGGAAAAGTCCATAGCTGTGAAACCCTGGCGGATTATGCTGACATCCAACCTAGCATACCCCGCCCCCCGCCCCACCATCTCTGTGCCCCAGTGGGCACCGGGTTCCCCTACCTCCACTCCTTTAAAGATGTCTTCAGAAATTGGAGTGATTATCATTTCTCGCCTGCGAGCACAAAAATAGGTTTTACTATCTGATGCCAAACAGACCTTCAGCAGAATTGTCATTGTTTACATCTTGCCTCCGTGGAATTACATCATTTTGTTTCTCCAGCAATCCGAAGACACGCTGTCATTCCCACATTTAATTTCCAAACATAGCTACATGCTTCTTTCAGAAACAACGCGTAAGCCAGTTTACACATGTAAATTGGACTTCCATTCTTTATATCATGTGCCAATTTCATAACTCAACCTGAGCTTTTTTTTTTCTTTTACTTTTTCTTTTTTTTTTTTTAAATGTAAGTCAGGGATGGTCTTTGATCTCCGGAGGGAATTCGGGTTTTCCTGGCCTTTTGAATGGTATGCAAGGCATTGGTTTGCACTGGTTTGGAACAGGCTCAAAGACAAATAGACTCACAGATTTGCTTTCTGAAAACCCCTGCCATCCACTGGGCTGTTTTATTATTGGGTGCCAAGAAAAGCCTGACTCGAAAGCATTTGGCCTGTGTGTTATAATAAATATGGTTGGAAAATGGCCCCACCAGTCACTCTTAAACCCTCCTGGTCTCTTCAAGACCAGTGTGTATACAAACACCCTAGACTTAGAAAGTGAAGTGGGTTTCTGGGTAAGGGAACCTCCGTTTGGGGTGCGTGATTACATAAAAAGGGACATGGCCTTCCCAAGAACAGAGCAAGATAACACACAGTGCTTGCTGCTTTTCTTGGGAATTACTCAGCCCATTAGGAGAAAGCAAGGGAACTTCTCTTTGGCACATTGTTAACAAACTGGTTTTGATGTTGACTTTGCAAAGCACAGAGTTCTTAGTTGTGTTATCCTTGTTTCCAGATCCCAACTGCTCCGCCAAGTTACACTGGAAGACACCTCTGGTGAAAGACTTTTAAGTTCCAGAGAATAAGAATCTCTCTTACCGATTTTATTCCCTGGCTGTGTCTTTCTTGAGGGAGAAATCAGTAACAGTAGCCAAACAAGGCTGCCTCACAGCCAGGAGATCTAGAAATCCTGCACCAGGGGATTTCGTGTAAATGTGAACACTGCTGAACTGAAAAGCTAACACTGACTGCCCTCTCGCCCCCTGCCACACACACACACAAACACGTAATACCAAATCAACCTCAATCCCTGCAAACTAAAGCAAAGCTAATTGCAAATAGTATTAGGCTCACTCGAAAATGTGGCTGGGCAGACTGTTTGATCCTCTGGGGGTAGAACAGAACCAGATTCACAGCCAGTGGGCCAGGCTGATGTGGGTTGGTCATGGAGGCCCCCCACACCATCGCCCTCTCCAGCGAGTGCTGGGCCCCAGGTGGCCTCTTGGAGATGACTGTTGCATTGAGAGGACTAATGGGGACTTTCCCACCAGCTTGCCTGTTGGTTTGCACATTTCAGGGGGGTCAGGAGCAGTTGAGGAGGTGTGGGTGTGATTCTAAGGTGAGGCCCAACAGAATCATGGGGTGAGCTTTCCAACCAGTTGTGGTGGAGGGATCCTGACACATGCCAACACAGAGAAGGCTATCTGGGAGTTGAAGTGACCATCACATTTAGAAAGTGGTGACCCACCACCGTGCCCTTTATGGGCCTCTTGCTCCAGGTCTACGGCCTGGGCAGAAAACAAGTGCACCTCCCTCCTTGGTGGAGCCATAGCAATATTCGGGCTTGGGGCAGCAGTCTCTCCCCACCCCCACACCCCTGCCCGAACCCTTTCCGAGGCTTTTATTCCCATGCTCATTTCAAAAGCTCAGATGGAGCATTAGCTTCCAGCCACTGGGCTGCCCGGCCAGAAGGCAAGTGCCACGGCAGATTTTCCGAGATGATGTCGCGTGGTAGGGCATCCCAGGGGAGAGAGGACACTCTGCTGCCTAGCACGCAGTGAGTTCTCCAATCCTATACGTTGACAGTCCCAGGATTCTGACAGTTGACAGAGTGTAAGTTCCAGGGAGGGGTGGAGCACTTGAGGGGCTCTTGCTGCCTTTGGAGGGTACGTGGGACGTTTCTGACTTGGTTTTCTGTAAGTTCCATGAAAGTGATTCTCTTCAAAGCCCATTGTTTCTATCATGATTTCCATCCGTCCTAAGCAAGTCATTCCTTTGTTATTTGGCATTTCGAACATCTCGGCCATTAAAAAGCCCCATGTTCTCTGCACTGTTTGGCCAGCATAATCACTAGCAGTGATTCAAAGCAAAGAGTTTTAACCTGACCATGAAATGTGTAAGTGGGGGTGAGCCCTTTGGCGTCTACGCTAATGACTATGTTGCTTTTTCTATAAAACAACCCATAAGCCTTTAACCTTTAAAGAAAATGAAAAAGGTTAGTGTTTGCGGGGGGAAACTGACCTCTTCATAAGCCAATATGTCTGAGCTGTTTTAATAAACCTGATTTTTCTCAAGGCCCTAGTCTCTGCTGTGTCCCGTCCTCGCCACAGTCCCCCTCCCCCCTGCAACCTTGCAGAGCAATGGGATAAACAAGGCCAATTTGGCCATCCCTACACGGCCAACTTCGAGTTTTCCTTCCAACTAGCACACTTCCTTGAGTTGCCATGCATGGGGAAGAAAAAGCATGGCACCAGAATGCCACCCGTACCTGACCTTTGGGAAACAGCCCCACCCCAGCCCAGAGCATGTGCTTGCTTCTAGAGAATCAGATTCCAATCCTCTCTCAGAGGAGCATCATTGGTGGGCTGGAAACCTGGAGTACTGGGGAGGGGAGGGAGGGAAAGAAGCTAGGACCTGGGATGGGGATGGGGGCGGTTGCATGCAGTCCCAGGATTCTGAGAATACAGAAATCTCCAAACACCTCGGTCCAGTCCGATGAAAAACGACAGCATTACACATTCTTGTGCCAGGAAATGGTTGCTTACCCCCGCTCTCTGGAGTCCTTTGGAGCTCTCTGATCCCATCAGTGATTCCGTCTGCACGAGCCCCCCCTCCCTTGCAGAAGGGAGCAATTCACCTGAGCGTTTCCCTTCTCAGTTCTTGGTGGTCTGGGCGTATAAGGTGAGCACAGCACAAATGGCTACAAGGGGAAAGTAATGTTTCACCAACATAAAAATGGAACCAGCTTTGAGCCACGGGAAACCTCACTTGATAAGACTTGTTCCCCCCTGCTTTCTTTTTAAATCTCTGATACGTTATTGCGCTTCTGGGTTTTGTCTTATTTTGGCTTAAAGGTTGAGAGTGGGCTGGATGCCCTCCCAATGGGGCAGAGGTGGGGAGTGAGGGCAGAGAGCAGAGAACGGGTATTTTTCTAATGACTCCACCTGAAAGGTACAAAGAGACCCCTTCGCCAAGAGACTGTGGCCACCAGCTGCCCCCATGGAGCAAAGTTTAAATATGAAATCAAATGGCACCTCTGTTTAAGATCTGTTTATATAACAACACTTGTTGAGGGAAAATAACCTGGAAGGAGAGCATCTGTGATCAAAATACCTAATTGTAAGCACAAATCTTTCTGTGTCCAGTTATTAAAATCACTTTGGGACTATAACAGCCACTCTTGTCCCCCCTTTTAATAGAAAATGGTCATTCTATCCTGGATTGCTCCACTGGATGTGGAGGGTGGGAGTGAGGGAATCCGCTCAGAGAACAGACAAGCTGGGAAGTTCTGGGAATCCAGTGCTTTGAGCACAGGTTCTGTCAGGGCCCACTGGACTAGTGTCAGCTCGGGGTGATCTAGGTTGGCCAATGCTGAGTTAAACCCCAAACTGAAAGGGAGCGTTGTGGCTTTTATAATCCAATGATGCAATGATTATACCAGCTTACAGGAGTTCTCAGCAGGTGCTTTTTATTAATTGATAAAGAGCTATGGCTCGTTTTTGATAGATAATATATATTTATTAAATGTATTAATGTGTGTTTTATAATGTACCTTTATCCTCCCCGGCTGACTGTTGCATACTTATTAAAAAAATCGTTAAAGAAATGTCAAGACAATCAATGTGTACCATAAATGACTGTACATAAATATTACAAATTTAAAGGTTGTAAAGCATGGGCAGATAGGTTTTATTTTCAAAATGCTGTTCTTAACACAAAAATAAAGGCTTTACTATTTACTTAAGACGTGTGGTAGCTTGTCAAAACAACTCAGTAGACCTACTAGGCTTTCTTTCGCATCTGCCTGGAGGCTGACTCTGTGGCATCGTGAATGGAGGAATCCTGGTTAACAGCAAGCCCCAGAACAAATGAAGGTAGTAAGTTAGCTTACCCATCAAATGAGGAAATTTTCTATAATATTTTGGGGACTTGACAACAAACACCCTTTGTTACTGTTGTCTGGGTTTAAGTGTCTCACCTTGTTGGATCTATAGTCAGAATTAAGAGTCAGTCTCCTTTGGAAATGATTGCAGGCAGTATGTCTTTTTTATGAAATGAATAACTTAAAAACCAAATCAACTTAGAACCCAGTGCAGAGGTTTGGGACTTAAATTTAAATAGCGATTTTTACAAAGGCAGCCCAGAGTGGGAAACTGGCAACTAAAGCACTTCAGCATCTTTTGGAGCCAGAGTTCGTTGTGGTGGCTGGTGCAGAAGAATACACCTGAAACACTGAAGAAATAATATGGATAAAAAGAATAAAATTTGGAGATAGTGCAGAAAGTTAAGATCAGCATTCTCTTAGGATAAACTATATGCACTAAAGTGTGTGTGCCACAAATGCTATCTTCTGCAGAAAAGATTCTGTATTCACATGTACCAAATGTGGTCATTAAGAAAGCCAACAGAGAGGAAGCATAGCTCGTACATTTTCCTCACAGAGGGTCACTGAAGCTCCGAAGGGAAAAGATCCCACCCGTGGCTAATTAAGGTGGTAGAGTCTTAGCTCAAGCCTTCTCCTCATCCTCCATTTTGCATTTCACTGCAAAGAAATGAAAGAGAAAGTCAGGATCGATTTGCATATCTAGACAGACTTGTCACTTTGAAAATGGCAAACTTTGATGGTGGAGTCAATGACACCAAAGCCCACTGAGTACCTGCTATGGTTCTGGTGCCACGGGTCCACCGTCCACCGGGGAAGGACACAGGGCCATTGTACTCCAGGGACAGAATCTGAAGTTTCAAAACCATGCAATGTTCATGGATGTTCTTCCCCCAGTTTTATTGAAAAAGAATCAACATACACCACTGTATAAGTTGAAGGCATAAAGCATGATGGTTTGATTTACATAGATTGTGAAATGGTTACCACAATAGGTTCAGCTAACATCTATCCTCTATAGATACAGTAAAAATAAAAAATGAAAAAAAAAATTCTTGTGATAGAACTCTTGCTATTCTCTTAATGACACAGCAGTATTAGCTATAGTCATCAGGTGTACATTACATCCCTAGTTCTGATTTATCCTATAACTGGAGGTTTGTATTGTGCCTGGTAACCACAAGTCTGATCTCTTTTCTTGTGAGTTTGGTTTCTTTTTTGTTTGTTTGTTTGGTTGGTTGGTTGGTTGGTTGGGCTTTTTTAGATTCCACATATAAATGAGATCATACAGTATTTGTCTTTCTCTACCTCTTATTTCACTTAGCGTAATGCCTTCAAAGTCCATCACGGCCATTCTTAATTTAGTTAGAAGGTGCTTTGCAGGTCAGGGGGACTGAAGAAAGGAAGTTTTACTAAAGATGATGACAGATTCCAGGCTCTTGATTCAGCTCAGTCTGTCACCACCCACCTGGTTCCCCCCACCTGCCCCAAATTAAAAACTCAGGATTACACTGGGGTGAATACAAGGTCAGAAGAGAATGTTTCCTAGTCTTTCACGGTCTGGAAAAGAATGTGATCTGGGGGATTTCCTGCATTGGTCAAACAGGAAAGTTCACAGAATACAGGATGGCACTACTTGTCCCGGTGGGTACAAGCCCCTCCCCTGGAAAAATAGGGAAACTCAGTCCCCTGGGAGTTGGAGGGGAAGGAGATGGAATCCTTTCAGAAAGACACTCTCATTTTTACTAAGGGTTTGCTTCTAAGTGTCCAAGTGCTTGTCCTGGACATTAATGTCCAAAGGTTCTTCTGAACAAGGTCCTGGGCTCTGGTTACATGTGGAGAGCAGTGTCCTAGCAGAAAGGGAGTTGGGACGTGTTACCATGTAAGGCAGATGTTTTGATCCAACCAGGCCCAAGCACAGAGTGAGGTGTGGACACCATCACGTGCAATGCAGTTATTTCCTGTTGGAAGTAGGGCAAATGCTTTCGATAGCCCAGGCTAGCCCGGCAATCTTCAAGCTGGAGCTACACACAGACTTTCTAAGCGTACTTGGTCATGGTTTATTCAAGAGAGTCAACCTCCAAATCTGTAGCTTCCAACCGTGGACTCGCAGTTGTGGGATTTATACTGACCCCCCTTCCTACCTCTCCCTGTCCTGGCATTGCCAAGTGTGTACAAAATCCCTGGGTGTCAAACGAGGCAATTTGTCCAACAGTCTCCTTTCTATGTTTAATAACTACCAAGAATTATAATGTATTTATCTGGCTTTGTGAACTAATGATTGTATTAATAACTCAAACCAGAAAAAGTATTTTTAATACTTGAAACCTGTAGTCACTGGAAAATTCAAAGAATTGTTTTCTACGTATACACCTTTTTTGTTCCATACACATGGAAGATTTACAGGTAACCACCGTGAACACCCCATATGCATCTAGATCCTACTGATGACAATGATCCTGCATAGCCAAGGATGCGGTACACCCCTGAAGGTGCTTTCCCAGTATCCTGCTGATCTACGATGTGATCCGGATATGAACGTTTTGCAACTGAGTGGGGATGGCAGAGTCCTGACTTGTAGTATTTGCCAATTTCTATGGTCAATTTTAAGCTACCAGCCTGACCATGTACAGTACATGGCTGCTCTGGGTCCCTACAAGCAGGTATACAAGGAAACCTCAGGAGCAAGATGGTGCTCTAGGCGTGGTTCGGGGGGACTAGCAACGTTTGCTCACTGGGAACCTGTTAGAAATGCAAACCCACAGCTCCACCCCATACCTACAGAATCAGAAACAGTGGAGCCCAGCAATCTGGGCTTTTAACAAGCCCCCAGGTGATGCTGATGGAAACAAGTTACAGTTTGACCCACTGTTGGTTCTCTACCCTGACTGTGTCTAAGAATCACCCCTGGGCCAGTTTGGAAGCCTGTTAGTGCCTGGGTCTCACCACAGATCTGAAGTAATTGGTCTGAGGCCCTGGAACCAGTATTTATTCAAAGTTCTCATATGTTGCTAGGGTTCAGCCAGGGTTGAGAAACCCAAACTGGGGTTGGAATGCCTTTAAAAAAACATGGCTATAAAGACCCTCGCAGCAGTTTAGAAGAATCTAGAACTCCCCTCAATGTCTCAAAATTTAAGCAGGTTGAATGACCTCTCTGGCCTATAACTGCCAGACAGACGCTAGAGGCTCCTAATAGCCACATAGAGAAGGAAGGATTGGCTTCTGTGAAGAATTCCCAGCCCTTGGATTTTTTGTAGTTTCTCAGACCTACATGAAGGAAGAATTCACCTGCTCACCTTTGTCCCAGTATCTTTTTTTTTTTAAGTTTATTTATTTATTTTGAGAGAGGGAGAGAGAAGCAAAGGGAGAGAGAGAACCCCAAGCAGGGTCTGCTCTGTAAGCAGTTTGCTCTCACAAACTGTGAGTTCAATCAAGAGTTGGATACTTAAACAATTGAGCCACCCAGGTGCCCCAGCAGTATCTTTTTCTTAAGGTGTTTTTCTTTTTAAATTTTTGAGAAGAGAGCATGAACAGGAAAGAGGCAGAGGGAGAAAGAGACAGAGGATTCAAACCAGGCTTGTGCTGATAGCAGTGAACCTGATGGAGGGCTTGAATCCACGAACTGGGAGATCATGACCTAGGCCAAAGTCAGACGCTCAACCAAATAAGCCACCCAGGCGCCCCTACCTTTGTCCCAGTATCCTAACTAATCCCTGTCCTTGCCTCGATAACCTCTCTTAGCCGCCCCACACTTTGACTTGCTTGGGAAAAAGTCCTTATTTCCTCTTTCGGATTATTACACAAAAATCTTGAGAGAGAAGAGCAGAAAGGGATGCTAGGACCAAAAATCTTGAGAGAGAAGAGCAGAAAGGGATGCTAGGACCACTCCTCCAAACTGAAGAATCAAAATACTTTCCAGAGTTGATGGACTGGAAAGAAAAGTGGACATGAAGCCTCATGATGGGACCGTCAGGGGAGCTTTGAACACAGTCAATGCCAAGCCCCACCCTAGCCAATCAGGTCAGAGTCTCTGGAGGTGAGGACTGTCCATTAGTGCAACCGCATTGGAAAAGTGGCATTATCAAGTAAAAGTGAGTATGCATGTTCCTTGCAATACAGGGATTCTGCTCCTATATCCATCCCCTGGAGAAAGCCTTACACACATGTTCTGAGAGAGTAAATTAAGAAGTTCATGATAGCAGAAAGTTGCAAACAACCCAAATGTCCATCAATAGCTGATTGGATAAATAAATCATGGTCTGTGTGAACAGTGGGTATACGGCAATGAACATGAATAAACCATGGCTACACCTATTGACTTGGATTAGCTTACCGATAATGAAGGAAGGGTGCAAGTCAGAGTGTAATACATGTAGGGTGATTCTATTTACAGCAAATCTAAATACTGAAGAGTGCCTATAAAAATGAGAAGAACTCTAAAGAAAGGCAAGGGAACGATTAGCACAAAAGTTAGGGTGAGTGGCTTCACTGGGTGGGGAGGAGCTTTAAAGGTATTGACAGTATTCTATTTCCTTAACTGGGATGGTAGTTACATGACTGCTTCATACTTATATGTACTTAATAGTCACTGTTGTTTGTATATTCCTCCCGCCCAAAACAAGTAAAGATGGTAATATATTACTTGAAGTTACGAAGTCAACTCATAAAGGAACAGAAAAGAACAACTTAACTGTTTGTGGAGGGTAGAGATGGGGTATAAGTGAGCTAGTCCCCATCTGTTGTAGCAGGAAATCAGTAGGTAATGTCAAAAACCATATCTATCATATCTAAAATCATAACCATCCAGCTAAGAGTTCAAAGTGATTGCTGTGGCAGAGGATGCCACAAAGATGATGCTCATTCTGTCCTTCGGTTCATCCTGTACAGCCATCTCCCCCGGCCCCTTGTCCTCAGGGAACACGTTCCAAGAGCTGCAATGGATAAGGTGGGGGGATGCACATGGGAACCATGTGCAAGGATTACTTTGCTAAAAATTAAGAAACAGATTGAAGTCTTCCCCTTAGTGGTTTTCCTCCTCATCTTGGCAGAACACAGCCTTGCACAGGTGGGTCCACAGGTAGGTAAAAGGAGGGAGTGAGGGAGGAACAGCAGGGGAGAAGCAGGTAGCGATGACTAAATAAAAGAACCTGGTTTCCATTTTAGTTTTAGAGACATCATCATGGTTGGCCTCCAACACCAATGGACAGATGCCTCTGTGCCCCTGCACCGTCCTTGTCCCCCTCAGCAGGCTGGTGTGCAGCCAGTTCCGGAAGGGCTGGAGAGTGGAAAATCCCAGAGAGATGCGCCAGCCCTTCAGCTTCAATTAAAGGCAGTGTGACAAGAAAGGCCCTGCATACTAATGAGAGTTGCTTACGGTTTCCTCCTCTTGGTCACCCTCCTTCTCTCTTGTTCCACTTAGTGACAAGGCTGAGAACTCCAGACAGTTGGGAGAAGCTGCCTAAGGCTTGAGACATAGGAAATTCAGGGACCACGGGGTTGCCCGGATATGGCCTCAGTATAAAGGATCACCTGGGGCCTGGGCCACACCAGACCTTTAGAATCAGATCTCTAAGAGCGAGGACTGGGAATCAGCATCCCCCATCTCTGTGCCGTGAGTGATCCTTCTGATGTGACAAGTTTGGGAAAGAGCACTGCATCACTCAGCCAGCACTCAGTGTCTGTCTCCTAAGGACCCAGGTATGAGATGGTGCTGGGAGGAACAAACAAGACAAGGCCTGCAAAGTGCTGAGCACCGAGTCTGATTCAGAGTTAGGCACCCAGTAAGTACTACCTGTTATTATTTTCAGGGCATGCTCTTTGATCTCAAGGAGCTCCCAGTCGAGAGGGGGAAACAGAAAAATAAACAGGAGCTTATAAGAACCAAGACATGTCCACACACTGTAGAGAGAAGTTGCTTCAGTTAAATATTCATCCATCATACAGCTATGGACCTGAAAGAATGCTGCGTCCTGAGTTACAAAGCGGAGCCTGGTTCACACTCTCAAGTCAGCAACATACTTAATAAACCTTCAAGTTTAATTTGTTATCCAATAAGCACCCAGCTTCTAGGATTCCAGGTAAATAATAAAAGCAAACACTTCTGTGGCACAGACTGAGCCCTTTACACATATGAAGTGCTGGGGAAGGGAGTGCTGTAATTTTGCCCAGTCTGACAGACGAGGAGACTGGGGCACACACAGGTTATCCTGTGTAGCTTGTCCTGTGTACCTTGTCCGTGGTCACACCATGGGCTGTCTGGCTCCTGCATTCATGCTCTTAACTCCTGCAGGGTCATGGTCTCACAATGTCTCTCGTGGGAGATGAAGATTTCCATACTCAAAGATACCACAACGAAGTATGCAGACAAAGGTGTTCACTACCACATCATTTACCACAAAAATGGTTTGGGAACAATCTAAAGGCCCAACAATCGGGGAATGATCAGTTATCTGATTTTTTTTAAAAAGTTTTATTTATTTATTTTGAGAGAGAGCGTGTGCACACAGGGCAGGGGCAGAGAGAGAAGGAGAGAGAGAGAATCCCAAGCAGGCTCCCCACTGTCAGTGCTGACTCAGGGCTCGATCTGACCATGAGATCATGACCTGAGCTGAAATCAAGAGGCGTGTGCTCAAGCAACTCAGTCACCCAGGTGCCCTGGTATCTGATAATTTATAAACTTGGCAAAACATACAAAGCCATTAAAAATGTGATGCTTTTGCAAAGTTTGAAGGAACAGGTAGAAATGTCAAGGAGAAAATACAGGCACATTTACTATAAATTTTGATGAGGCAAATTTGAAATTGCTCAATACTAAAAGCTAACAATGTCTCCAAGGGGAACACCAAGGTTCTGTCTGTTGGTGCTGGTAGTCAACCATGATGATGTTTCTAAAGGTAAGGTGGAAACCAGGTTCTTTCATTCACCATCTCTGCCCCCTTTTTCCCTCCTACCTTTCTGTAAGAAAACAATATTTTGGAAGAACAAATGACTCCTGTTTTACATCTATTCCTGATTGAGGCCTTCCACAGTACATACTTAAGTGTGACTGCCTTTTACAAAATCCAATCATGTCCATTACCTCAACTACGTTATGGCCCAGCATCTCAACTATGTTTAAAAAAAAAAACAAAAAACTAGACATACATAAAATGATTGAGAGGAAATGGGTGAATTTCTGTTTTCCCAAATGTCTACAATACACAGGTATTGCTATCCAGTTGGGAAAATTTTTCGTTCTAGAAGAATTATCAGAAAATATACCAGACAGGGCGTCCAGGTGGCTTAGTCAGTTAAGCATCCGACTTCAACTCGGGTCATGATCTCACAGTTTGTAAGATCAAGCCCCATGTCAGGCTCTATGCTAACAGCTCAGAGCCTGAAGTCTGCTTCAGATTCTCCCTCTCTCTCTCTCTCTCTCTCTCTCTCTCTGCCATTTCCCTGATCACCCTCTGTCTCTGTCTCTGTCTCTATCAAAAATAAACATTGAAAAAATTAAAAAGAAAATATACCAGATAGAAGAATAAAAAGGATTATCAAGAGAATGAATACCTATACAATATTAATGCAATCAGACAGAGCTCAAAGATTGGGAAAGGTGGGAAGGAAAAAAAATGGGGTCAAATGGCCAAAAGGAAGCTAGCTGCAGGAGTCCAGGAGGAGCCACCCTCCCCAGTATGGCCAGACACGGCACTGGAGACCCTGAGAGATCCACCTGAAGGTGAAGTTGCCCTCATAGAGGTGACCATTCCAAAAATATTAATGAAATGGGCACTAGCAAGTTTCTGACTAGAGAAATGCTAGAAAAATAATGCTTCCCCTTCAGTTTCCTTGCATGTAGAAGGGTAGACTTTGAAGTCAAGCAGACCCAGTCTTCAAATCCTGGCTCTACCATTTAAGAGCGGGGTGACCCCCACCTCCAGCCTAATTTGCTCATTTGAACTGGAAGTATAATCATCTCGACCTCACAGAGTCCTTATTAACACAGGGGCACTTGGCCGGCTCAGTCAGTGTGACTCTTGATCTCAGGGTTGTGAGTTCAAGCCCCATGTTGGGTATAGAGATTACTTAAAAATAAAATCTTTAAAAATTTTTAAAAAATAAAGGAGATAATGTATTTAAAGTGCCTGGTGCAGGGATTGACACATATGTAGTGGATACTCAACTAATGTGATTTCTTTTCCCCTACGTGGACTGTAGAAATATAAGCTGAAATGCTGTTAGAGAGTTCACTTAGCATTTAAGAAACCTCATAATATCTCACTTATCTGCAAGTTATTTCTCTTGCAAGCTCGCTATCAAAGAGAGGTAAGACCTTGAAAGTAAGCAGAAGCCAGTGTAGATGTTCAGAAATGTGTGCCCCAAACTCTGCTGTTTCAGTCACAGGAGAGCCTCTGCAACCTCTCTCAGAACATGTGTGCTCATTCTTTAAGCCTCATTCTGGCAAACGGAGGTATCAGATATCCCAAGAGTATAACTGAATTTAGAAATGCAGTGGTGTGTCCCAATGGCTGATAATCACATTAAAAAGGTGTACAACATCATTAGTCATCAGGGAAATTAAAGGCATGATGAGAGAGCTAATACACACCCATCAGGATGGTTAAAATGAAAGAGATTCACCATACCAAGTGTTAGCAAGGACGCACAGGAACTGGAACGCTCATGTGTCATGAGTGTGAACGGGAATATGGTGCAACCACTTTAGAAAATGATTTGGCAGTATCCTCTAAAATTAAATATTATATATACTCCTGGACCCATCAATTCCACTCCTGGGTAGTCTGCAACTGAGTAAGCCAGAAAACATATACAAGGACATTCATAACAGCAGCATTTTTCATAATAGCCAAAAACTGGAAACAACCCAACTGTTCATCTGTAAAGTGAATGGATATACAAATTGTAATAATATTCATATGAAAGAATACTACGCATCAGTGAAAAAGAGCAAACCACTATTACCCTCAACAATCTAGCTGAATCTTCCAGACATAATGTTCAGCAAAAGAAGCCAGGCACAAAGCAGTTCATCCTGTGTTTTTCATTTATACAAAGTTTGAGAATAAGCAAAACTATTTTATGGTTTTAGGAGTCAAAATAGAGTTTGCTTTGGGATTTGGGGCTACTCACTGGGTGGGGGCATGAGAGAGCCCACAGAGGTGCTGACATGTTCTTTATCTTGATCTGGATGGTGGTTATGTGGGATATACATATGTAGATGTTCACTTAGGACCAGGGGTGTCTGGGTGTCTCAGTCAGTTAAGCGTCCGATTTCAGCTCAGGCTATGATCTCATTGCTTGTGAGTTCAAGCCCCATGTCGGGCTCCGTGCTGACAGCTCAGAGCCTGGAGCCTGCTTTGGATTCTGTGTTTCTGGTGCTCTATGCCCCTCCCCCGCTTGTGCTCTGTCTCTCTCAAAAATAAATAAACATTAAAAAAAATTTAAAGAAGTTCACTTAGGATCAGTGTATCCTACTGCATGTAAGTTTTACCTCAACAACAAATAAAATAAAATAAAATAGGAAAATGAGAGGAAGAGAACAAGTATAAAGATCTGAGGACCTTTTAATTCAGATCCAGGGCCAGAAGTCTTATGTGTCTTAGCAGTCCCTAAGAGCACCATATACTTGCAAGAGAATATTAACAATATCACATAATTAATCAAGAAACTTGCATTAGCTGAACATTAGACATTATGTTCATTTATCATCTCATTCAATCCACCAAGCCACTCTGGGAAGTAGATGCTATCATTATTTCCATTTTACTGATGAGGAAGCCAAGGCTCAGAGACACTAAGCTACCCAAGGTCACAGAGCTGAGTAAGTGGCCATGCCAAGATTCTAAGCCTGATCTATCTGAGTTTGAAATCCATGGTCTAAACCATGAATCATAGCACTATAAAGTAAGAATTGGTGTTCCTGATCCTGACCCAGAATAATCCAATGGAGCTTACAGTCATGTTCCATACTTTCCAGTTAAGAAGGCAGGGCATATACAGTATCTATTACCAAGATTGTGTTTCTCTTCTGTCTTACTCGACTGAATTTTATTTTTGTGACATGGGGGTTGATCTCATGAACCATGTGATCATGGCCTGAGCCAAAACCAAGAGTCAGATGCTTAACCGACTGGGCTACCCAGGGGCCCCTGGACTGAATTTCAAAATGTGATTATTTTGGGGGGCGCCTGGGTGGCTCAGTTGGTTAAGCATCCAACTTCAGCTCAGGCCATGATCTCAGGGCTCGTGGGTTCAAGCCCCACATCTGGCTCTATGCTGACAGCTCAGACCCTGGAGCCTGCTTTGGATTCTGTCTCCCTTTCTCTCTACCCCTTCCCCAACTCATGCTCTGTCTCTGTCTCTCAAAAATGAATAAATGTTTTTAAAAAATGAGATTACTTTTCCATTATAAAAATAAAACATAGCCATTATAGAAAATTGGAAGAACGCAGAAAACGTGAGGAAAATAAACAAAAATAGCTCCACGTAACCCCACGTAAATCCAAAACAAATGATGGAAGTTTTTTTTTTTTTTTTCCTAACAAGAAATAAGTGTTGACATTCGAGGGGTAAATGTCAGTAGTCTAAGAGCCTCTTTCTTGAGAGTGTCAGATGTTGGCCTGCATTATTTTAAGGCAAGTTGAGCCGTGGAAGCCACAAGGCATCGGGGAGAATTTGACAGTCTTGAATGTGCAATAATTAAGGCGTATTGCTGACTTCTAAACAGTGTTACTAAAGTAAACTAAGTGAAGTCTCCTTGAAGGCGATATTTTAAATGGGAACATTTGGTGCTGGAAGTGACCAACATTGGTTATATTGAGACAGAAACATGGGGATTATCAAGTTTTGACCCTGGAAAGGATCTTGATTTCTGGAAAGGGAGACATTTAATAAAAGGCTCATTTTTTATAAGTGAGGAAAGCTGAGGCCCCCAAGGGGGAAGGGAGCCACCAAGGCACAACCAGTGACAGGGCCATTGGAACAGAGCTTAGCTGCTCAGAGCACAACTTCTGGAACCAAAATCAGTAAGTGCTCAATAATTTTTTTTTTTTTAAGATTTTATTTTTAAGTAATCTCCACACCCAACTCGCAACCCTGAGATCAGAGTCGCATGTTTTCCTGACTGAACCAGCCAGGTGCCCCTCAATAAAATTATTTTTTTCATGTTTATTTGTTTATTTTGAGAGAGAGAGAGCATGAACAGGGGAGGGGCAGAGAGAGTGGGAGAGAGAGAATCCCAAGCAGGCCCTGCACTGTCAGCATAGAGCGCGATATGGGGCTCAAACCCACAAACTATGAGATCATGACCTGAGCTAAATCAAGAGTCGGATGCTTAACCGACTGAGCCACCCAGGTGCCCCTAAAATTATTTGTTAATCATATGAGTAACACAGTATCTGTAGAAAAACTGGAAAATATCCTATTTTTAAACAAATATTTAAATGAATTTTCTTTAAATCATTTTTTCTAAAAATCAAGTTTTATGTGCTATTCAGATGTCTATATATCTATGAGCATTTTCTTTCCACATCTCAGTTCACAAGCCTAAGTCCATTTCGCAGTTAACTGAATTGCATCAAGATTGGAGTTTCAACAATTTAAAACAGCCACCATCTACTAGGTTGTCCTTCAAAATTCAGTGTCTTCAAAAGCCTAGTGAGTCATGGGTGTGAATGAACAGACGAACCTCATCAGCCGTGTCTTGTGACTTTTTTATTTATCTCTGCATTCTCAGCTGCCGCTGCCAAGACTGAACCTTTAGAAATATCCCAAGCATTTTGAATGAGGCTGGGTATAAACAGTTCTCATCCAGTTCAGACTGGCAGAGGCTTTATATATTAAATGTTGCCTTTAAGTGAAAAGGAAACAAATCCTCCAGTTTATATTTAAACAGTTCCTTTACAAGAGTAACAATTTAATAACTAATCAAGAAATCGTTTCAATCTGTACTGAGGGACTGGGGCAGTATTCACTCATTATCTTAGTGCTTGGGACAGAGCCCAGGGCAGGCAGGGCTCAAGTCAAGAAACTCCAAGGGCTAAGAAACCAAACTTATCAAACATTAAGAGGAGGGGCTGGGATTCTATTTCTCTCCCTTTCTCTGCCCCTCCCTTGCTCATGTTCTCTCTCTCTCTCTCTCTCTCTCTCAAAAATAAATAAACTTTAAAAAAATTTTTTTTAAAAGGGGGCACCTGGGTGGCTGAATCAGTGAAGCATCCAACTCTTGGTTTCAGCTCAGGTCATAACCTCACAGTTCGTGAGTTTGAGCCCCCACATCGGGCTCTATGTTGACAGCTCAGAGCCTGGAGCTTGTTTCAGATTCTGTGTCTCCCTCTCTCTCTGCCCTCCCCTACCCATTCTCTCTCTCTCTCTCTCTCTCTCTCTCTCTAAAAAAGAAAATAAATACACAGTAAAAAAAAAAACTTTAAAAATTTTTTTAACTTTTTTTTTAATGTTTATTTATTTTTGAGAAAGAGAGAGAGAGAGCTTGAGGCGGGGAGGGGCAGAGAGAGAGGGAGACACAGAATCTGAAGCAGGCTCCAGGCTCCAAGCTGTCAGCACAGAGCCGGACGCAGGGCTTGAACCCATGAACCGTGACATCATGACCTGAGCCGAAGTCGGATGCTTAACTGACTGAGCCACCCAGGCACCCCTAAAAAATTTGTAAAAAGAAAAAAAAGAGGAGGGTTTGAGAATTAACAACCCAGGAGTTTCAAAAACAGGGTTCTTCTTAATAAGAAGTCCCCAGGTATACTGAAAAGAAAACGTGAATGTTTCCAACCACAGACAATGAGAAACATATTTACCTCCAAACAAAACTGCATTTTAGAAAGGATCACTCATATCACCTACATCATTCTTACCCCGACAATGTCTCCTAAATGCATCCACTTCTGTCCATTCCCACTGCCAACATGTCATCTAATCTGCTCCCACCTGCAGCCACATTCATCTTTCTAGAAAGCCTGTCTGATGCTGCCACTGCTCAGCTAAAACCCTTTAAAGGCTCCCTGCTGTCCTCAGGATCAAGTCCACAGGCTTTAACTGCTTTCTTCTGGCTCCCCTGTCACTCTGTATCCTGCTTGTGCCACACGGGCCTTTTTTCAGTCCCCTTTTCATACTCAGGGTTTTTGCTTAGGTCCTTTTCTCATTCCAGAAAGCTCTCCCTGCCACTCACATCTGGTTAATTCCTAGCTTGCTTCTGATCTCAGCTTAGGGGAACCTATTCAAATTCTCCTGCTGGTCTCTGATGGAACCCTCAAGTTCTTAGAAACACTGATCACAGTTTGTAACCTAGTACTTATATGGTTACTGGAATAGTGTCTGCTTCCCCACTAGACTTTGAGTTTCCAGTAGAGAAAGGTATTGGCTTATGGTCTCCATTGTATACCCCAGCACCTGGAACTATCCAGTCCCACACCCAGAGCAGGTACTCGATCAATCTTTGTTGACCTAATTAATGAATCCCACTCTAGCTTCCTTTTATAAGCTCCAACTACCCTCTCTTTCTATCAGTCTCTAGTTTGTCAAAAGGACACACATCTTTCCTGGGAAAAGAACACCCTGACTTTAGTATCAGAGAGGTAAGTATTTGCATTTGGGCTCCAGCACTAACTACCAGTACATTAACCCTCTTGAAGCTTCTGTTTCCTTGCCTATCACGTTGGGTTCCCCATGGATCTTATTGCACGGGTTATCTTGATATTTAAATATATTAACTGAGATTGCAGATAAAAATCCACCAGAAGAATGACCAACACACAACAGATGCAACAGGTGCATAATAAATGGTGGTTCTTACCGTGATTCAAACTGCTGTGTGCCTAGTTTCCTATGCTAAGCCCCTTTAGCCCCTGCTGCTGTGACAAAGTAATAAAGCAGCAAAATATATTGGGGGCCTGCTGCTTTCCTTCTTGCATTCCTCTGTCAACATCTACTGTGTGTTCATTGATGCTCCATCTAAAATGGTGAACATGCCAGACAGAGCCAATGCTCTCTCGGAGCTAATCTATGCTTTAATTAAAAGATAAGTGTTTTCAATATGTAAACAGTATCTTCCGTAGCTACAAAAATGGAATTAAGCCATCTCACAGCCATTGCTGAAAAATGATTCTAAGAAACTAACCTTAAATATACACAAAGATTTAGGAATGAAGACATCTATTTGGTGCATAATATTAAAACACTGTTTTTTGGTTAATGTGAGAAATATTTAATGTCTACTCATTATTTTTTAAAATATACTCTTTAAAACTTTTTTTTATTTTTTAAAGTAATCCCTACACCCAACGTGGGGCTCAGATTCACAACTCAAGATCAAGAGTCGCACGCTCCACCAGCTGAGCCAGCCAGGAGCCCCTAATGTCCTCTTTATTATGATTGGAATTCCCAGGCTGATAGGAAAGACCTGAATGCCAGCCCACCATCTCCATTTCCGTTACCTGTTGTAACTTCTAATGTAGCTATCAACAGTAACAACAACGACGAAAAGAATAATGATAATTATTATAAGTACTATTTACTGAGTCATGTGTGCTAGGCTATATATTCCTATGTTCCTTTAATCTTCAAAACAGCTCTATTTTTTAAGTTTATTTATTTATTTTGAAAGACAGATGGAGGGCAGAGAGAGAAAGGGAAAGAGAGAATCCCAAGCAGGCTCCGAGCTGTCAGGAGATCATGACCTGAGCTGAAACCAAGAGTTAGACACTTAACCGACTGAGCCACACAGGCACCCTTCACAATAGCTCTATTATTATTACTTTCTGCATCTGTCAGCTGAGAACACTGTGGCTCAGACAGATTAGTGATTTTTCTAAGTTGCAAATGTGGGATTTGACTCTTACTTGTCTGTGCCTATTCTACTGCTTTTAGAGAAATCACTTCAAAGTTTGAATTAAAAGATTAATGTTTTCAATATGCAAAAATATCTTCAATAGCCTAACAAATATAATTAAACTCTCTTAGGAATGAAAGCAGCCATGGCGGTAATATTTATAATGATGAAGTTCAGAAAGAAGTGTCTGATAGTAAGATAACTAAATTATGTACTAAAGCATATGTAAAATAAGTTTATAATAGAGAAGGATGTTTACAATGTAGAGTTAGGGACATATGAAAATAATTGTTATGGGGTATGATTTCATTGACGTAAAATTAAAGATAGAGTTGTATTTTCAAAAACATTGACAATAAAGATGACAATTGGAAATTCAAAGGTCCCAGAATCACCAAAACAGTCTTGAAATAAAGGAAGTTGGAGGATTGAAATTTCCTGAATTAAAAATTTATTATGAAGTTACAGTAATTGAGATTTTGTGGTACTAGCATAAGGATAGGCACATATAAAATGGAATTAAAATCCAGAGAATAACCCTTACAT
Organism: Cryptoprocta ferox; assembly: GCA_028646485.1. Classification (NCBI taxonomy): domain Eukaryota; kingdom Metazoa; phylum Chordata; class Mammalia; order Carnivora; family Eupleridae; genus Cryptoprocta; species Cryptoprocta ferox. The sequence goes on along the minus strand of CM053564.1, from coordinate 14,509,105 downwards.
TCATGTTCAACTGATTTGTAACAAGGGTGCCAAGATCATTTCAATGGGGAAAGAAGAGTCTCTTCAACAAATGTTGCTGGATGCCTGGATATCCACATGCAAAAGAATGCAGTTAAACCCTTACCTTATGCCATATACAAAAATGAACTCAGGGGTGCCTGGGTGGCTCAGCTGGTTAAGCATCCTACTCTTGATTTTGGCTCAGGTCATGATCTTACTGTTCAGGCTCTTTTGTGCTGACCAAGGAGCCTGCCTGGGATTCCCTCTCTTCCTGTCTCTCTGCCCCTCCTCTGCTTGTGCAAGTGCATGTGTTCTCTCTCTCTCTCTCTCTCTCTCTCAAATAAACTTAAAAAAATTAACTCAAAATAGGCCAAAGCCTTAAATGAAAGCACTTGAATCATACAACTCTTAGAAAAAAATAAACAAATCTTCATGACCTTGGATTAGGCAATGGTTTCTTAGATATGATACCAAGAATACAAGCAACAATTGAAAAAATAAATTGGACATCAGACATCACCAAAATTAAAAACTCTTGTGCTTCAAGACCCCAAGAAAGTGAAAAGACAGCCCACAAAACTGCAAATTATATATCTGATAAGAAACTTGTGTCTAGAGTATACAAGGAACTCTTACAACTCGACAACAAAATGATAATCCAATTAAAAACGGCAAAGGATCTGACCAGACATTCCTCCAAAGAAGATATACGAATGGCCAGTAAGCACATGAAAAGATGCTCAGCCTCATTAGGCATCAGGGAAACATAAATCAAACCACAATGGGATTCCACTTCACACCCACCAGGATGGCTATAATCCAACAGACAGATAATAACAAGTGTTGGCAAGGATGTGCAGAAATTAGAACTCTCCTTCACTGCTGGTGGGAATCGAAAATGGTTTAGCCACTCTGAAAACAGTTTTGCAGTTCCTCAAACAGTTGAACCCAGAGTTACCATATGACCCAGCAATTCCACTCCTACGTACACACCCAAGGGGATTGAAAATACATGTTCATGCACAGCTGGTACACGAATGTTCAGAGAAACATTATTGAAAATAGCCCAAATTGGAAATAACTCAAACACCCATCAACTGATGAATAGATGGATGAGATGTGATACGTCCACACGATGGGGATTATTCAGCCATGTAATGAGCTGAATTGTGTTCCCCCTCAAATTCATTTGTGAAACCCTAATCCCCTCAAGTGACTGTATTGGAGATAGGGCCTTTAAGGAAGCGATTAAGGTTAATGAGGTCTTAAGGGTGGAGCCCTAATCCCATGGACCTGGCACCCTCATAAAAAGAGGAAGAGACCCCAGAGTTCTCCCTCCACTGTGTAAGGATCTAGCTAGAAGGCAGCTTCTGCAAGCCTGGAGAAGAGCTCTCACTAGAACCCGACCATGTTTGCACCCTGACCTCAGACTTCTAGCCTCCAGCACTGTGGGAAGATAAACGTTAGCTTAACACCAGCTAGTCTGTGGTACGTTGTGATGGCAGTCTAAGCTGACCGATACAAGCCATAAAAAGAAATGAAGTATAGATAAATGCTACGACATGGATGGACCTTAAAGCACTGTGCTAAGTGAAATAAACCAGTCACAAAGATGACTCTATAGAGACAGAAAGGAGATTAGTGATGGTCTGGGGCTGGGAGGAACAGGGGTCTTGGGGAGTTATGGCTAAGGGGAAAAGGGTTTCTTTGCGAGGTGATAAGAATATGCTAAAACTGATTGCAGTCATGGTTGCAAATTTTGTGAATATACTAAAAGCCACTGATTTGTATGCTTTGAATTGTATGAGATATGAATTATATATCAATAAAGCTGTTTTTTTTTAAATAAAGCTATTTCAGTAGTGGTGATCTCTGGGTGGTGAGACTTACAATGACCAATATTTTTCAATTTTTCCACAAAGGGCAATTATTACTTGTTTTTGCAATTATTACTTTTATAATCAGTTAAGAAGAAAGTTACTTTCAAAAATTCCATTAAAACAAAGACCAACAGTATTCTCCTTTTCTACAAAGCTGATAAAACTTCACACCTCTGCAAGAGTCGGATACACTGTAATGACAACTCCTCCTAGACCAGACTTCTCGGTGTTTAATATTCTTTCGCATACATTATCTCATGTGAGATTCACACACGGCCTTTGTGTTGTAAACAAGACAGATGCCTGTTTTCTTTCTGAATATATTTATAGCTTGCTTTCTCCCTAAAAGGATTTGAGATAATTCACAACAAAATATAGTAATAAAAATGGAAGAAGAAAAAAAAAAAGAAAACCAAGTCTGAAGAGAAATGGATACGCTAACCAGGAGAGCCAATAAGCTGTTATACAAGAGCTTTAAAATGAACGCTGAGGTTTCTGGCAGACAAGGAAAACAGGGAAAGTTAGGGAAGAAGCAAACCGTTTCCTCAAGGGAAGCAACATTTTTCCTGGCACTATCTGCTGGATAACATTTCTCATATGAGGATTTTTTTTAATGTTTACTTATTTATTTTGAGAGAGAGAGAGAGAGAGAGAGAGAGCAAGCAGGGGAGGGGCAGAGACAGAGGAAGAGAGAGAATCCCAAGCAGGCTCCAAGCTGTCTGCGCAGAGCCTGACTTGGGGCTGGATGCCATGAACCATGAGATCATAACCTGAACCAGAGTCAAGAGTTGGATGACGCTTAACCAAGTGAACCACCTAGGCACCCCTGATGGTTTATTTTTGTAGAAGGATTTAATGGAGTGTGACTCAAACGTTTTTACAGAAGATGCTAAAGTACATTTAATATGGCTATTTCCTAGAGTTACCTTGGTTTTGTAAGCCAAAGATATACCACCTTGGCAAATTCAGGTTAGATCTAAGATCAGAGGACCCAAGTTTATCTGATCTAAGCCAGTGGTTTTCATACTCACATACTGCAAAGCCCAACTGGAGCACCTGGGTGGCTCAGTCAATTGAGCATATGACTCTTGGTTTCTGCCAAGGTCATGATCCCAGGGTCGTGGGCTCAAGCCGCTGAGCCTGGAACCTGCCTGGGATTCTCTCTTTCTCTCCCTCTGCCCCTCTCCCCCACTTGCATGCTCTCTCTCTCTTTCTCTCTCTAAAAGAAAAAAAATTAAAAATAAATGCAATTTACATGGGGCATCTGGCTGGCAGAAGAGCACTCAACTCTTGATCTCAAGGTCATGAGTTTAGGCTCCATGTTGGGGATAGAGGTTACTTAAATAAATAAATAAATAAATGTTTGAAAAAGGGGGAGAGAGTGCAAATTACATTGTTTTTACAGTACAAAAACCTCTCACTGATGAGCATTTCTCTTACTAAAGCAATACACACTAATATTTTCTAGGTCAATTCTTGTGTTTTAAATGCATGTGGCAACCCACTAATTGATTTCACCATCTACGGTGGGAAAATGGCTCTAACATGCTTCAAATATTGTTTGGTTTACAGAAGTCACTGATCATTACTGAGCACCTAATGTGTATGAGGCATTGAACTAAGCATGTTATATGCATGGTCTCATACAGGTTTCTCATCCAATGAGGGGAGTACTTTTATTATTTCCATTGTACAGATGAAGAAACTAAAGCATAGAGAGGTTCAGTAACTTGCTCAAGGTCACACAGCCAGTGAGAATCGGCAGGTAAGCATTAGTTCAAGTCTTTTAACTCAAAAACCTCTCAGTTGGACTTTTAGAGGGATGTTCATTTCATTTTACAGTAAAAAGATGGAAGATCAGAAAGATTAAGTGCCTTGCTCAAAGACACACAGCTAGGAAGCTTCCAAGCAATGTTTGAAGGTAGATTTTGGGACTCCAAAGCCCAGACTTTTTCTGCTATCATTAGTTGCTCTCTCTGGACAGCTTCAGGGGTCACTTTGAAATCTCTTAGGAGACAAGTCTCTAGATGATACAAAAAGCAAATGAGGGCAACTCTAATACACATGGTAACAGGAGGACATTACACAGGACTCAGTTTCTGCTCCCTCCCGCCTATTCGGATGGGACAAAATAAGGCACTTTTAAAACATTTTTCTATATACCAAAGTATCTTCAGTGACAGTCTTGGAGGGTAACTTTTTCTGATCTCTTGATGCTTTTCTGCATGTATTACTTTGATAAGGAAACAATTTTTAAATTCGTGTAAAAGGAATCAGCCTGCCCTTCTTGGTATCTACCTTCCAGAGCCCTTTACCTTGAAAATTTTCCATGTCCTGGACTAATGAGAGTTGAATCTGGAAATTGGCAAGACACTTTAGCTACTCAGATCCTAAATTTAGATCCTAAGGCGAATACCACGCGTCAACAGGGCTGGACTGGTGCTCAGAGTGGAGGCGGGACAATTAGGCGGGTGGGACCACTGCCCTTTAAAGCAGGCTAACAGGCATAAAGGGACATGAGCTTCTTGCCCTTGGCAGTTTAATCAGAGGTTGGATCCTGATGGATTTCATATGAAACCAAACACCAAGAGATTTCTCTTGAGCATTTTAACTCCATAAATAACATCTGTGCATTGCAGCATAATGAAGTGGGGAAGAGGAAGGTTTCTGGAATCAAGCTGCCTGGCTCTGCAACTTCTTTGCTGTGAGGCCCCGGGTACATTGTTCAGCCTTTCTGTGCCCCAGTTTCTTCATCTATTAAATGGACACCACAGTAGTACCTGCTTCACAGGGCTGCTCTGAAGACTGAGCCACGTGGAACAGTCCGTGCCTCATAGTAAGCACATAGTTGATATGAACAATCCTTGCTGTTATTAGAAAAAATAATCAAAAAAGGAAAATAATTGCCTACATTTCTATTTTAGAAAAAAACCAAAATAGGCAGAAATCAATCAACCCATCAATCGCCAGCACCACTACCACTTAGAAATAATCACTATACAGTGGTACTTGGCTGGCTCAGTTGGCAAAGCATGTGACTCTTGATCTCGGGATTGTGAGTTTGAGCCCTGTGTGGGGTATAGAGATTACTAGAAAAAATAAATAAAGTTAAAAGAAAAGAAATAATCACTATTAGCATTTTGGGATTATATTCTAGTAGCCATTTCTGTTTATCCACTTATATATTATGTGTAAGCATATGTTTCCCATTTATTTCTTTTTTGTGTGTGTTTGCTTGCTTAGAAACAGTCCCATTTACTTGTCGTTGGAGTGTTCACTAGGCTAGATAATTTGAGAAGGGGATTATAAAACACAGATTCATTCATTAATCAACAAATATTTCTTGGGCATCTACCATGGGCTGGGCACTGTTCTAGGTGCTGGGGATAGAGCAGTGAACAAAACAGGAAGGAAAAAGAAAGTCTCTGCTATTACAGAATTTACATTGTGTGGTTACACAGACAATAAACAAAATAAATCTTTAAAATCCTGGGGGATTCAAAAGAATTAAACATTTAAAAAATTATTAGTGACTAAGTTATGTGTATAACGTAGTCAAAGACAATTTTATTTTTTAATTTAATTTTTAATTTTTCAAAATATTTTAATATTTATTTTTGAGAGAGAGAGCATGAGCAGGGCAGAGAGAGAGATAGAGAGAGACATAGAATCTGAAGTGGGCTCCAGGCTACAAGCTGTCAGCACAGAGCCCAATGCGGGATTCAAACTCCCCAACCACGAGATCATGACCTGAGCCGAAGTCAGACGCTTAACCGACTGAGCCACCCAGGCACCATCATCAAAGACAATTTTAAAAGGAACTAGTACAGTTAGCTACAACATATATGCGGGCCCCATGTAACATACACAGGACACAGGGCACCCAGCCGAGTCAGTTCCTTCAGATCCTTTATCACAGCTTGAAGGGCAGCCATGACATGTTTCTTTATCTCTCTGAGGCTACAAAGAAGAGGTGGCCCCCACCCCAAGTTCTTGATCTATTCCCACCAGACATGGCATGTTATAATAAAAGACTGTAAGTGGTCAGTTCTTTTTGAATCACCCTGTAGAGAACACAATGAATGGGGACAAGCAGGGCAGAGAGATAGGGAAGCAAGGGAGGTCAGGGAGGACTAACTGAAGTGACATTTAGCAGACTCGTGGAGGTGACAGAGCAAGCCATGAGGATATTTGGGATCTGTGCCTTCATTTTTTTCTCTCAGTTTTTTACTGTGGTAAAACACACATAAAATTTACCATCTCAACCATTTTTAGGTGTACAGTTCAGTGGTACTAAGTATCTTCAGACTGCTGTGCAACCATCACCACCACCCATCCCCATGGTTCTTTTCATCTTGCAAAAACTGAAACTCTGTGCCCATTAAACAAGAACTCCTCATCCTCCCTTCCGCTCAGCCCCTGGCAACCACTGTTGTCCTTTCTGTCTCTACGAATCTGACTGCTTGAAGTACCTCATCTAAGTGGAATCATACAGTACTTGTCCTTTTGTGACTAGCTTATTTCACTCAGCATAATGTCCTCAAGATTCGTCTATGACGTAGCATGTGTCAGAACATCCTTCCTTTTTAAAGCTGAATGACATTTCATTGTATGGATGGACCACATTTTGCTTATCCATTCATTTAGACATAGACGCTTGGATTACTTCCATCTTTTGGCTCTTAGGAATAACGCTTCTATGAATGTGGGTGTACAAACATCCCTTCAGGACTCTGCTTTCAATCCTTTTCTGTACATAACGAGAAGTGGAATTGCTGGATCATATGGTGCTTCCTTTAAAAACCTTTTTTAGTGTTTATTTATTTACTTTTGTGAGAGAGAGAGAGAGAGACAGAGAGAGAGAAAGCATGAGCAAGGAGGGGCAGAGAGAGAGGGAGACACAGAATCTGAAGCAGGCTCCAGGCTCTGAGCTGTCAGCACAGAGCCTGACGCAGGGCTTGAACTCATGAACTGCGAGACCACGACCTCAGCCGAAGCCGAACGCTCAACTGACTGAGCCACCTAGGTGGCTTTTTAAATTTAAAAAAATTTTTAAGGAACCACTTTGGTTACACCATTTTATGTTCCTACCAACAGTGCATGAGGATTCCAATTCTCTACATCCTCACAAACACTCATCATCTTCCGGGGGCTCTTTGATAGTATCCATCCTATTGGGTGTGAGGTGGTCTGTGCCTTCATTTTAATTTTTTTTGTAGCAGCTTTATTGAAACATAATTCACATACCATACAATTCACCCATTTAAAGCGCACGATTCAATGGTTTGCAGTATCATCACAGATGTGTGGAATCATCACCACAATCGAGTTAATACTTCCTCATATCCCATACCCTTTAGCTATTGCCCTTCATTGCCTCAGCCCTAGGCAACCCCTGATCTACTGTCTCTGCAGATTTGCCCATTCTGGACATTTCATATAAATTAAATCATATAATATGTGGTTTCTTTGGTGTTTGCTATTTGTACTTCGCATAAAGCTTTCAAGTTTCATCCATGTTGGGGCAGGCATCTGTCCTTCAATTCTTTTCAAGGTGTGGCCTTCATTTCTACATTAGACTCCTTCTGAGCTTTTGGAAAGCATGATTTCTGGACCTCTCCCTCAGCCTACCAGTCCATGGACTGGCCAAAAGGAAGGTTGTGAGAACAGCAAGGCAGTAAGATGTTGTGGAAAGTTCTAAATTTCTTCCACTTATTGGCTGTATGACCAAAGGTGAGTTACTTAACTTTGAGACTGTTTCCTCCCCTAAAATATAGGGGTAATAATATTTGTATTAATAGAATTAGTTGTGAAGATTAATCAGAAATAATATATGTAAGGTGCCCGGCACATAGCAGGCATTCAATAAATTGAGCTTTCATGAAAACCATGGATCTTTGCAGACAGCCAAGGTTTGGCAGTTAAGGACATAGGCAACCCTATCCTGCAGGCCAGGACACCACAGCAGGGGCACTTTCCCACTGCCCTCCCTTCGTTGGTGCCAACTTTCATTCAGAGTCACCCCTAGGTGTGACAGACCCAAATGCGGTGATAGGAAAGGCCCTCAATCTAGGGTATATGCTTCCACTCTTCAAATATATGATCAAACAAAAGTCTCCTTTAAACACCCCTGCTCTCTCCCCACAAACTCTCCTAAATGGCCAAATACGCAATCCACCCTTTCCTCGAACCCACCTCAACATCTAAACCTCCCCAGTTACTCTCTGGCCCTCAGCTATCCCACCCTCCCCTCCCCAACAAAAGCCCAGAATCTTCACCATCTTATTGTTTTTGCCTTCAGTACTGAGACCAACAATCACCAGTGAGAGAGCCAACAGCAAGTTTTCCAAGGTTTATGTTTGCTCAGCAATAGGCCTCTTGCCCAGGGGGCAGGAGATTCTATGGCAAACACCTGTTGGGAGTTCTTGTCTAGAGATTTCCTGCTTTACTCTTTCCATTTTTCAAAGGAAAAAGCAAAGTCCATCTACCTGGTAAATTGCAGAAATGGGCCAGGAACTCAGATTCCCTGAATTTTAATACAAATGAAATTGCATTAGTGTGAAGAGCCTCACAAAGGAAGACTTTGAATCCAAAGCCTATTGCTATTGCTGGGACCTCGCAGCTAGTCCACAGTACAGTATTAGGATTTTGCTGATGCATTTACAACACATCTCTACTAAGAATAAACCCGTGTAATCACTTTATCTGGCCTCTAGCCTGACATATCCTTGTAAATTTCTCCCAGGGGGTGCTAATCTGCAGCCAAGATTGAGAACCACTGCTATCGGTAAATTACTTGGAATAAAAATTTTAGGGGTGCCTGGGTGGCCCAGTCAGCTTAAGCGTCTGACTTTGGCTCAGGTCATGATCTCAAGGTTCATGAGTTAGAGCCCCACGTCAGGCTCTGTGCTGGCAGCTCAGAACCTGGAACCTGCTTCAGATTCTGTCTCCCTCAATCTCTGCCCCTCCCCCTCTCAAAAATAAATAGACATTAAAGATTTTTTATATACATTTCTTGACAGTTTAAAAAATATTATTAAAACCAGCCACCAGTTATTCACCTTGTGCCAGGGGTCTATTTAATACCATACAATAGTATTTAATCTTACTTAATCCTCACAGGAGCCCTCTGCAACAAGCCCGAACTGTCCCCCTTATAACAGAGGAGCAAACTGTCCCTTGAGAGGATGAGCAACTTGCCCATGACCTCACTGATGATAAGGGGCAGGACCCAGGTTCTCTCAGACCCCAAAGCCAATATTCTTTTTTTTCTTATGTCTATTTATTTATTTTGAGAGACAGAAGGAGACGAGTAGGGGAGGGGCAGAGAGAGAGAGAGAAGAGAGAGAATTCCAAGCAGGCTCTATGTTCTCAGCACAGAATCTGATGTGGGGCTTGAACCCGCGAACCGTGATATCATGATCTGAGCCAAAATCAAACGTTTATGCTCAACCAACTGAGCCATCTAGGTGCTCCCCTCCCCCACCAAAGCCAATATTCTGAGTAGCAACATGTATTAACCATATATTACTAATCATTTATTGACCTTCTTATTATGAGCGAGGCACTGTTCCAGTTAATTTAATCCTCCCAAAATCCTATGGGGTTGTTTCTAGTATTAGTATTTCTATTTTATTGCTGTGCAAACTGAGTCAGAGAGAGAGTAAGCAACCTGGACAAGGTTATACAGTTGATAGATGGGAACCTTAATCCAATCTGGTTCTGAAAGATTTCCAGATTTATCTAAATCCTACAAAAGCACTCTGCATCCATATAACTACAAAGAAGAATAGTGAACAATCAGATGAAGGAATGAAGCTAAGGAGGTTGGAAGCATCCATTTATATAAACTTAAATTTGGGATCTTGAACTTGTGGGGCAAAGCACTTTAATTTTTTTTTTTTTTAGAGATAGTGCAAGTTGGGGAGAGGGGCAGAGGTAGAGAGAAAGAATCTCAAGCAGGCTCCACACTTAGTGCAGAGCCCAACGCAGACCCTGATGCGGGGCTCCGTCCCACGACCCTTGGATTGTGACCTGAGTCAAAATCAGAAGTCGGAAGCTCAACGGACTGAGCCACCCAGGTGCCCCATGGAGCAGAGCATTTCAAAAAAGGGAAACCCTCTTTTATTTACTTTTTAATTTCAGCAGAACAGTAGGGGATCCTTGGGCATTTCAAGAGAACGCATGTCCTAGCTATGCAGACTTCTGCAAATTTTTAATGAAGAAATATGTATGAAACTTGACGTCATCCAAACATTTCCACCCATGGATGAGTCTTAAAAATATAACTGATGAAAGTAATATTGAGGCATGAAGTCCCTAGATTTCTTTTAATCAAATTTTTATTTCTTTTGCAGGTTCAAATGGAGAAGGAATAAAGGTTTGAGGAGATATGAGAGAAAAAATTAAAATGTAAGTGACACTTTAGAGTTACTGATATATTTCTTCTTAAAGAGCCATGGTATTATCAAAGCAGTGACCTCATTTAGAATTACTCCCGAGGCAATAATCATTCTCATTTTACAAGCATGGAAAATGAAACACCAAGATCACATCACCCATCAACAGTTCCAAAGTGGGTTGGTGGCATTAAGTGCAAATGGAAGCAACAATTTTGGATGACAACATGGCAACCACTGTCTAAATGTAATACATGCACGTTCTTTGAAACAGCAATTTCATTCCTAGGACTTTATCCTATAGAAATACTTCTATGAGTAAGCAAAGATAAATCTACAAAAACATCTGTGGAAGTATTGTTCAAAATATGGGCTGGTTTTAATAGGGATTGGTTTTTAAAAAAAGTATAGTACAGATTTATTATCATTTTTATGGACCCACAAAAAATAATGAGATAGATCTGTAAATACTGACATGTGTGATATTGTGATTTATAATAAGAAATATATATTTGCCTCTGTCCCCATTTCTGGCATACAGCTCCTAAAATCCCTTGGAATTTCCCAAGTGAGGAGAATGATAAAGGTGTCATTTGTCATGTTAATAAAGTGACTTTTGGACCCAAGTTAGGATGGGGGCTGGTTGCCAGGGAAAACCAACTATGTGATTAGAAGGTTAGGAACTTTTGGTACCCCTGCCCTGGCCTCCAGGGAGGGGAGAGGGGCTGGAGGTTGAATCAGGCACCAATGGCCAATGATTAAGTCAATCGTGCCTATGCAATGAAACCTCCATAAAAACTCAAAGGACAGGGTTCAGAGACTTCCAGATGGGGATACCAGAACAATTCCCGGTGCCACCGCACTAGGCCCCAAGTCCCATGAGGACAGAAGCCTCTCTGTTCGGGACCTCTCTCTCTCCCTTTTATCTCTCCATCTTGCTGCTGATTCATATCTTTTAATATAACCTCTGTAATAAACCAGTGATCTAGTGAATAAACCAGTTTCCTGAGTTCTGTGAGCTGCACCAGCAAATTAATTGAACCCAAGGAGGGGGTTGTGGGAAGCTCCAAACTGCAGCCGGTCAGTCAGAAAAGCAGGTAACAACTTGGACTTGGGATTGTCTGCGGTGGGGACAGTCCTGTGGAACTGAGCTCTTAACCTGTGGGATCTGATGCTACCTCTGGGTAGGTAAGTGTCAGAATTGAGTTGAATTCTCCAACCTAGCTGGTGTCAGAGAATTATTTGATGATGTAGAAAAACCCCTCACCATGCAGTGGAATTGGTATCAGAACTTCTGGCATGAAAAGACGTCCGATATATTGCCAAGTGAAAGAAAAAGCACGTTGCACTACAGCATTTATGTTTCCATGTTCATAAATATCTATCTGTATATATTTATATGTAGATAGATGAAGAAACCCTATGGGTGGACACCCTCAATAGTAACTGCCTCTGGAAAATAAGTCACTGATTATTTTAACATATATCATTGTTAGGTGATTGATTATGTTTGTTAGTCACAGAGGGCCACAGCTAATGCCAGAACCCACCTCCTGAGCCACAGGCTCGTGTTCTCTGTACCCGGGTATCCTCTTTGGTGGCGAAGCCCTTTTCTGCTCCTCATCTATGTATGGGCAGGGTATTTGGAAGGAGGGAGAAAAGAACATTCTCATCCTTATCCACTTACCCCTGGCTTCCTAAAACATGCTGACAGATCCTGCAGCCTCTGGACAAGGGACTCAGCATCCCCTCTCTCCATACGTCCCCTATCCAGGGGCCTGTGGCTATTTCAGCGTTAGTGGGCAGGGTGGGAGACATGGCCAGATGCTGACCACTGTTCAGCCTGGGGGTCCTGGTATCCTCTTGGGAAGCTTTGCACTGGGCCAACATACCCTATTGGGCACACAGGTTAAAGTAACTGGACAACATGGCATGAAATGGCCTTAGGATCCCCGGCATCAGGCAGATCTGGGTTCAAATCCCTGGCTGGGCCCTACTGGCTGTGTGACCTTGTGTGAGTCATATTCTCCCAGCCCTGGTTTCCTCATCTGTACAACGGAGATGATGTCCTCTCTCTGACAGAGCAGATGTGAGGACTACATGGCAACAAAAGGTGCTGCTAGCACGGTGCCTGGCACGTAGTACGTGTCCAACAAACTACAGCTATTTCTTAGTTTCAGATATCCTTCTCTGCTCTAAGAACTAAGTTCCAGGGGTATCCTAAGGTCATAAGCATGTGCTGTGGCGAAGATGAGGTGCTTATTTTAAGACTATCTTTAAAACCCAATCCTAATATAGTTAAGATTTGTCATTATAATCTAAACTTAAAATACTAGAGTAAAAAACAGAAAAAACCCCAAAACTTCTCTGGTCTCTACCCCCTCCCCTCAGGCTTTGTTTTTTCCCAGGGTCCTCTTTTTTATGTTTATTTGGGGTTTTTTTGGGGGGAAGGGCAGAGAAGGAGGGGAACAGAGGATCTGAAGCGGGCTCTACACTGAGCAAGCAATGAGGGACTCAAACTCACAAACGCAAGATCATGACCTGAGTCAAAGTCGGATGCTCACATGACTGAGCCATCTAAGCGCCCCTCCCAGTGTCCTCTTAATGAAAGAAAAACCTCCGTTCCAGGAATAAGTGTGCTTCCAAGAACACTCTTAATCTTAAAGACACAATAAACACTATAATGATCCTATTTCTTTCATTGTGGCTTCTAGGAAGCTCAGAGGCATTTTTCTATTTATTATAGGAACATTTTTGAGGCTATTATTCACATTGCATAATGTATTAGGGAAGGGCCGAGTGTTTCCTGAAAAACTAGCTTGTCTTTTTTCTTATAGACACTGTGAACTATTTAACAGATCCTATTTCCCTCTTTGCTTTGTCTCTAAGAAATCTCTAGCAAGTATAGGACTTAAAGTATTTTGCTTACTGCATTTTGCGGCTTAACTTTTTCTCTCCTTTTAATTTTTCCCCAACCCAATTACCCAATTACCACATTTACCTAAATGTTAAAGTTTCTTTAAGCTACTGCAAACTGCTCTTGGAATGAGGTAGGGACTAAACAGGTAAGCAAAGAGAAGTAAATAATCTGTTTCCTTTGACAGGTCAACCTCCTCCATCCTTTTCTTTAAAATTTCAACAAGAAGTGATAAAGTAATTTAAAGAAAGAATACTTACATATATATAAAGCATATACACATACAAATATAATCTGATGTTTCATATATATATGTAAATATATGTAAATACATACCCCCCAACACACACACACACACACACACACACACACACACGATATGCAACCTGATATTATAGGAACAATTTCTATGGCTTCTTTCTTCCTAGTCATACTAGATTTCCAAATAAAATATGACCATTCAAATACAAAGCACAATTGAAAACAATTACTGAGTATACGAAGCTAATAATAACACTATTAATCGAGAAGGGATTTTTGACCACGTCTCAAAAATGACTTAGGCATCTTGTTTGGAATTATATTGGCTGCAATTCTTGTCACACACATTTAAAAATAATTCCTGCAACTGTCCCAGTGGATAGAGACTCGAGGCTAACTTCACACCATTTCTGTCCTAGAAGAAAATCCTGTTTGGGAGGGCCTCTGACTCAGTGTAACATGAGATGAGCTATATATGACCACAACTCTACCCTGACAGAGGACACTATTCTCCCTCAGACCTCCTGTCTGCACCAAGGTTGCTCCAAGAAATGAACTTGGCAAAATTTATTCATACCATAAATACCGGAACACAATATGGGTAATATGGCATGCACTCAAAAAACATATTACATGTGTTTGTTGGATTTGTACATAGATCAGTTTGTGGGTTTTTTAGATAAAGCTGAAAAACCATTTTTATTTGCAATCATTCATTTTTTTCTTTACTGTAAGTCTAAAGGAGAACTAGCATGTGTTTAACATAAATCACTTCATCAGAGGTCTTTGGGGTCTAATGACAGTATCACCTTGGCTGGGGGGATTTATTATTTGAACCTCCACACTACCCTAATTCATAAGGTTTAAAACAGGAAGTAACTCTGTAGTGCCTGAGTGTAAGAAATTATTTGGCTCGGGGCGCCTGAGTGGCTCAGTCAGTTAAGAGTCCAACTTTGGCTCAGGTCATGATCTCACAGCTCGTGGGTTCGAGCCCCACATATGGCTCTGTGCTGACAGGTCAGAGCCTGGAGCCTGCTTCGGATTCTGTGTCTCCCTCTCTCTCTGCCCCTCCCCCGCTTCTACTCTGTGCATCTCTCTCAAAAAAATAAACATTAAAAAAATTAAAACAAACAAAAACCAGAAACAATTCAGCTCAGTGACACCTGAAGGGAACAAGGAATTCTGCTTCCCCTGGTGGGCAGGTTGTACCCTGCTCCTACTTAGGGGCTTCGGTCACCACAAAGAACAGGAACCCAAAGCTGGGTCATGAGAAATAGGAGGATTCCTGAGGGAATGTGGCTCTAACAGTAGAATCCAAGAGAGTGTCTTAACTTTCTGTGTCTTTCCTCAGATAATGTGTTACAACACTGGACAGAAAAGGGGAATGCCTGGGCCCCAGTCCTAGGCCCTCCTCTGGCTGTGTGATCTTGGGCAAGTCTCTCAACCTTCTTGGGCCTCTACTAATTTATCTGTAAAATGAAGCCTAGAGCTCTGTCCACCCTGTATGTATAGACTGACTGCTCTGTGGCAGGCTCTGTGCTAGACTGGAGGCATCATGAGTAAGACAAACACAGTCCTTTTTTCCAGGGAACCCTATGGGGCTTAGAGTGTAGTTGAGTAAAGCAATAGAATTGTTTAAAAGCACACAAATATTTTAATAATACTAATCACGACAATAACCAGCCTCTATGGGAACAATGTGTCAGGACTTATTCTAAAGATCATCTCTTATAACATTTTAACAGCCATATGAGACAGGTACTGTCATTAGTCCCATTTTGTACAAGGGAAAATTGAGGCTAATGAAGTTAACTAGATCAGGATCACACAAATAAAAATAAAAAGACTCCCTGAACAGGTCTGGCCAATTCCGAAACCCAGTCCTTTACCCATTGTATGGTATTGACTTCCTTCTCAGCTGACCACAGTTCTGGGGAAAGCGTTTAGAACTGGCTTTTTTTTTTTTTTTTTTTACCCTAGGGCCATTTCAGTCTTATTGTAAGTGGAAAATTTATCCATGAGTTCCCATTGGAGCATTTCCTGAACCCCGTCTTGCCTGGAAAGGACTGCTCCTTCTGGAGCCCTGGAAAGGCCGCAAGGGACGAGAGCAGCAGGTGGCCAAGATGGAGGGGGGGAGGGTGAAAGGGGTGGGGATGCTTTCACAGTGCCCCTCTACTGCTGGCTGGGTTACACACATCAGATCCCCTCTGCTCTCCCTGCTACACAAGCAAGCCAAATCAATCTGTCAACCAACAGCAAATCAACTCAAAAGAATAAGAAACAACAGAAATAAATAGGCACGCTGCACTTTCCCTGACCTTTAAACTGATTACAGCCTTGACTATCTTCCAATTTTGAAGTGAAATGAAATGGCAATTGTGCACAGAAGAGAGGCCTGGGCTGAGCCTGCCACTTACAGCTCAAGCTGCTTCTCAGCAATTGTTAAATGGTAGCAAGGCTTTAAAACCGCCAATTTGATGCTTTCTTACTCTGTACCAGGCACTGTCTGTATGCGGCTCATTTAAGCCTCAGGACTCTACCCATTCATTCATTTATTCACTCACTTATTCATTCAACCAATATTTATTTGGTGCTCACTTTATGCCAGGCGCTGTACTAGATCAGGTCTTCGTCCTCATGAAGCTTATACTTTAACAAGGAAGACACGTAACTGCCAAGTAAACAAATAACAGATGGACTTCTCTTGCCTGGGGCTCAGGGCATGCAGGCTTAGAGGACTCCACATTTTTTTACCATTAGTTTAGAGAGAGAGAGTGCAAGCCGGGGCGGGGGGGGGGGGGTGAAGGGAGGCAGGGGGAGAGAGAGAGAGAGAGAGAGAGAGAGAGAGAGAGAATGAATTTCAAGCAGGCTCCACGGTAGGTGCTGAGATGGATGTGGGGGTTGATCCCACAACCCTGGGATCATGACCTGAGTGGAAATCAAGAGTTGGACACTCAACCAACTAAGCTACCCAGGTGCCCTGACAACTCCCCATTAAAAAAATTTTTTTTAATGTTTATTTAATTTTGAGAGAGAGTGACAGAGCAGGAATAGGGGAGACGCAGAGAGAGAGGAAGACACAGAATCTGAAGCAGGCTCCAGGCTCTGAGCTGTCAGCACAGAGCCGGATGCGGGACTTGAACCCATGAACAGCAATATCATGACCTGAGTCAAAGTCAGCTGCTTAACTGACTGAGCCACCCAGGCGCCCCAAGGACTCCCCATTTTAAAGAGAACACAAACAACTGCAGATTCAGTGCTTCCTTAGAGGTCAACTCTGGCTGACCATTAGAACTGGGAAACTTAACATTAACACGCATGCCTGGGGGCTCATCCCAAAACCATTGGATCAGAATCTATGGAGGTGAGGCACTGGTATTTTTTTAACTTATAATTTTGAAATAATGTTGAATTTACAGAAAAGTGGATATCATCATCCAAAGAACTCCCAGGTTTACCAGTTGTTTACACTTTGCCATACTTAAATTACCATTTTCTGTGTATGCATACATATACAGGCGTGTTACATATTCTTCTTTTCTGAATCATTTGAGGTTAAGCTACATGTCATATCTGCTGATCCCTAAAACCTTCAGCATGTATCTTAAGAATGAGGAGGTTTCTTCTTTTTTTTATTTTAATGTTTATTTATTTTTGAGAGAGAGAGAGACACAGAGCGTGAGCAGGGGAAGGGCAGAGAGAGAAGGAGACACAAAATCTAAAGCAGGCTCCAGACTCTGAGCTGTCAGCACAGAGCCCGATGCGGGGCTCAAACCCACGAACCGCAAGATCCTGACCTGAGCCGAAATCGGCCGCTTAACTGACTGAGCCACCCAGGCACCCCGAGGAGGTTTCTTATATAGCCCAAGAACATTGTTTAAAATGAGGACCTTTGATATTTATATATCAAATATAGTTATTTATATAAAGCCTATATTCAAAGTCTGCTAATTATCTCACTAATGTCTTTCATAGAATTTTTTCCCATACATGAGCCAATCTAAGATCATGTGCTGTGTTTAGCTGTCATGCCTACTTGTTCCTTCCTTAATATTGGTCTTTCTTGACACTGGCATTTTTTAAGAGTCTGAATCAGTTATTTTGGTGCATGTCCCTCTATTTGGGTTTGTCTGATGTTTCCCTATGATTAGATTCAAGTTATGCATTTTGACAGGGATAGTGTATAAACATACATGATGTGTGTCCTTCTCAGTACATCATACCAGGAAGCATGTTATGTCAGCTTGTCCCAAATTTGGTGATCTTAATTCTGAACACTTGGTGAAGGTGGGTCCGTCAGGTTTCTCTAAATGCAAAGTCAGTATTTTCTCCTTTGTTTAATGACTGATTTTTAGAGGGCTATTGTGGGACTCTAAATATCATATTCCTCATCAAACTTTCACACAATGGTTTTAGCAAGTACTGATGATTCTTGCCTGAGTTAAGTTACTAATATGGTTACAAGATGGTGACTTTTTAATTTCATTATACTTTCTTTTTTTAAAAGTTTATTTATTTATTTTGAGAGATGGGGGGCACAGAGCGAGGGAGAGAGGGAATTCCAAGCAGGCTCTGTGATGTCAGCACAGAGCCTGATGTGGGGCTTGAACTCACCAACTATGAGATCATGACCTTAGCTGAAGTCAGACGCTTAACCAACTTGAGCCACCCAGGCACCCCTAATTTCATTATACTTTCTCAGTGTATTAGTTGGTATTCTAATGTAAGGAAAAGCTTCCTCTTCTCCCTCATTTGTCAATGAGTTATAATTCATTACTGTCCTATTAATTTTGACACTTAACTGTCCCAGATTTGCTCAGTGAGACTCTCATCAAGCTATAGCCTGTATTCTTTTCCCATGTCCCCACCTTTATTTTCTGGCATAAGATGTTCTAAGCTGATCTACTTTCCTTGCTCCAAGACTGGAATCAGCCATTTCTCCATGAAACTTTTTTTTTAAAGTTATTTATTTTGAGAGACAGAGGGAGCACCAGTAGGGGAGGGGCAGAGAGAGAGGGAAAGAGAGAGAATTCTAAGCAGGCTCTGCACTGTCAGCACAGGGCCCAACTTGGGCTCAAACTCACAAACCGTGAGATCATGACCTGAGCTGAAACCAAGAGTCTGACACTTAATTGTCCGAGCCACTTAGGCATCCCCATTTCTCCAAGAAACTTAATTCTGTTTAGAGTAAAGCATACTTAGGAACCAAGATCTGGGCACTAAGAACGTTCATTGCTTCTAGGATTTTCTGTCAATGGCACTGGTATTTTTAGAAAGCTCCCAAGGTGATTCAAATGTGCAGCCAGTATTGAGAACTACTGTCTATGAAGGGGCCCAACCATTACCTAAGTAGATGGCTTTGGGAAGGGAAGGGAGAGAGGAAATTTTAGGAGCTGTGGAATAGTGGATTAATACAGTATGTCTCAAAGCATGGGTAAAGACACATTAGTGGGCCATGAAATTCATTTACTTGGTCATGTCTGGCATTAAAAAAAATAAAAAACAAAACCTCAACAGAACAGGAGGGTATGTATTAGATTATAATATAAAGCTACTTCTTACTGGGTCACAGTCCAAAAAGATTGAGAATTGCTGGTCTAAAAAGTGCTGTGCTTTTCTCTTCTCTGTTAGACAAGAGTGGGTGTTTCCCCCAAGTCAAACCCTAATCCAGGGGAGAGAAGATCCAAGAGAACACCTCAAAAAGATTAAGGGTATCTCATTATTTGGTTGAACATTTGCTTTAAGGGCAGATTTACATACACATCATTCCCCTTGCCCGTCTGAGCAGGTTCAATACACAGGGGCAGAGGGATGAAAGGCCATGGAGAAGTGTGCATGTCCACCATGAGAGTGAGCCAGGTGGACAGTGGGATGTAACTTGGAACTATCTTCCTAATACCTCAACCAAGAGGGCTGGCCTCTGGGTAAGGAGACCCCCAAGAGCAAAAGGCTGAGAGTGGACTGGCAGGGGTGGGATCTGGGGTGGTGGTGGAAGAGGTAGAGACGAATCTAGATCCCCACTGGGGTTTTCTGCCACCTGTTGTTTCTCCAGGAAGAATGCATATGAAATACAGGGGTCAGAGAGTCAGCATGGAGATGCCTGGACAAAGGACATGAATGGTAGCCTTAGCCAGAGAAGCAGCAGTAGCCAAAAGAGGATCACAACAGACAATGATCTGTATCTCCCTCCTTCCCACCCATCCCACTAGAGGAGAATGGGATTCTAACAAGGAAAGTGTGAAAGCTCTAATAGCTCTGTCTCCCACTCCCATCCCCACTGATGAAGGGTAGAGGGGGTTGGGTAAGCATTAAATGGGATTTGGGATTGAAATTTTAAATTAGACTGGGCTTTCTGAAATTGGAACATACTGAAAAGACATGGATTCCACCCAATATGCAATGAAGGGACTGGACAGACAGATTCAAGAAAGCAGGGTTGAAGACAGTGTCTGGGGAGAAGAGAAGTTTTTGTTTAGACCCTGCCATGTTGAGAGTGTTCAGTAAATACTACCTCAAGGAGGCCTGAAAGATGAGAAGGAGCTGAGGATGGGTTGTCAGGCAGAAAAAAAAAAAAAGAAGAAGAAAGTACAGTGTCCTCTGGGTGAGGGAGGTATCAGCATATGGAAAGAACAGAAAAATCTGGAGGGGCTATAGCCTAGTGACAGGGGACAGGCTGGATGGGGAGTTGAGAGGACTCAAAGTATGGATGGCCTGTAGCCTGCTGAGGTGAGTAGGATTATTTTTTCATAAATTATAAAGTATTATGTGTTTATTTAAAAGATTCCAAGGGTGCCTAGGTGGCTCAGTCAGTTGAGCATCTGACTCTTGATTTCAGGTTAGGTTGTGATCACAGGGTCGTGGGATTGAGCCCTACCTTGGGCTCCATGGTGAGCATGGAGCCTGCTTGGGATTCTCTCTGTCTCTCTATCTCTCAGCCCCTCTCTCTAGCCCACGCTCTTTCTAAGATCAAAACAATTTTTTTAAAGATTCCAACAGCGTACCTCTCCCCACCTGGTAGAAATCCTAAAGGTAGTGTATATCATTAATGTATTCTTCCAGATTGTTTAGACCTCTCCATGTTGCCATGTATATATTTTTAACATGGATGAAAACTTATGGTTCTGCTATTTTCTCCACTTGATCATATATCACAAATCTCCTTCCATGTTGTTGGTAGAATAAATAATGCTAAATCCATATGATACAGCTGTTAAACTTCACAATGCTACTCTTTAGTTGTTGATCAGAATGATGTTCTGAGTATGTTCAGTGACAGATCGTAACGATGTAAAATCCTATTTTTAATAAAATATGTATAGACACTTCTTTGTACCTGTTTGTATCAGAAAATGTATAGCAGGATATATACCAAAATATTAGCAGCAGTGGGATTTCTGTTTTTTCCCTTTTTTGGCTATTGTTTTTTTTTACTTTATTTAAATATACATACATATATTATTTATTAAGTAAATTCTATAAATTCATATATATATACACATATATATTTTTTAATTTATTAAGTAAATTCTAGACTCAACATGGGGCTTGAATTCAACCCCAACTGAGATCAAGAGTTGTATACTTTACTGACTGAGCCAGCCAGGTGTCCCTTGGGTGCTGTCTTTCTAATTTTTCTATTGTAAATATGTAGTAAATTAAAGTTTTATAATAAAAAATGTGGAAAGCAAATAGGACAAAATGGTGCTGTTATTCTTTGTTCTTTGTGTGTGTGTGTGTGTGTGTACGCACAAGTGTGTGTGTGTGTTTAATTTCTTACAAAAGAGGACAGGACAAGCATAAAGCATCATTTCAGTTCAGACACAGAATCAACAACTTAAAAAAATAACCACCCATCACACTGATGGACACTGCATTTCCAAATGAGGGGTTATCCTTGATGTCTTATAGCTTCAACAAAAAGACGTGCAGACACAAGCTGACCCTGGATTTGTCCCTGAGTGAGGCAAATGGCCATGTAAATTATGCCACATCACCTCTGACATTCCGGAGCAGAATCTTAATATGCAGCCACTTCCCCCCAGCACAGACTGAGTTCCCTGCAGACACAAGGACCCCGTAAGAACCCAGAGGGCTTCCTTCCGAGCCTGGGCTAAGACTCAGGCTTTTCCTAAATAAACTAAGAATTGTGAAACGAACAACTGACCTTTCTGTTCTTGTTTGGCCCAGAAAATCTTGACTCGCTGGCGAATGTGGCTGTCTTCACGCAGTTTCTTCTGCCACTGACGCAATTCTTGAATCTCAGGATCACACCGAACCTGGAAAATGCCCACAAAACTTTAGTTTCTTTCCTACAACTTCTATACATTAGCTTGGTAACTCTGCATGCAAAATCCTTTACAAACCAATTGGATATACTTTAGATTCTAAGCGAATCAGTGTTCTAAATGACTTCTCTAAACTCCTACAGTATATGTAGTAGTTGAGTGTAAATGACATTGTGTGAACATTTGCTATACTAATGGTAGGTTAAGAACATTCTAGATCTGTGCTTTTCAACAGAAATACAATGTAGCCTCATGTGAAATTTTACATTTCCTTGCAGTTCCATTTTCAAAGGTAAAAATAAACTACTGAGATTATTTTTAAGAATATATTTTATTTTGGGGCATCTGGGTGGCTCAGATTAAGCGTCCAGCTCTTGATTTTGGTTCAGGTCATGATCTCATTGTTTGTGGATTTGAACTCCACTGACAGTGCAGAGCCTGCTTGGGATTCTCTCTCCCTCTCTCTCTGCCTCTCCCCCACTCGCACTCTCTCTGTTGCTCTCAAAATAAATAAACTTAAAAAAAGAATATATCTTATTTAACCTCAAAGATATAAAATATTATTTCATCATGTAATCAATATGAAAATTATTTATGAAATATTTTACTCTCTGTTTTCTATACTAAGTCTTCAACATCTAGTGTGTATTTTGTAGTGACATCACAGCCCCATGTGGGCTAGACACATTTCAAGTGCTCAATAATCACACACAACTGGTGGCTACTGTATCGGTTCTAGAGGAATCATAGTCAATGTATTAATTTAACACCAACTGACTCAGCACTTACTGCATACTGGGCTTTGTGCTATACTTTGGCAATAAAGAGATTATCGATGATAATTTTACTAAGTTTTTATTTTATTATTCTGCAGTTCATATTTATTGAGCACTTAGGTCCCAGGCATTGTTTCAGTCTTTTACAAAATTTAACCATCAAAACAACCCAATAAGGCAAGAATGATTACGCCCATTTTATGGATGAGGAAAGTCAGTTTAAGCAGCTTGCTGAGTCACAGATCTAGGAAATGGTGTTGAGATTCAAACATAGGCAGACTGTTCCAGCTGCCCTTGAAGGGCTGAGAAAATAGTAGGAGACACAGAGTATACAGGAATAAGATCAACAAGGTGTGATAAGAATAAGGATATCAATGAGTACAAGGGAATACAGAGGGGAAGCTGAGCTCAGCCTGGAGCGGTCAGGAAACACGTCATGGAGGAGATGACCCCTGGGGTGAGTTTTGTAGCATAAACTAGAGTTAGTCACGGAGAAAAGGTGGGTAGAGTGTCATGGTGGCCCAGTTCTGCCTTATTGTGATCATATCACAAAGCCAGGGCTACCCTCCTGCTTTTTCAAACAAACATTGGATCTTGAAACTTCCTGCTCTGGTCATTGGGATCCAGGCTTCCTGGATCAGTTTCCAAAGAGTCCTGCTGTCCTCTAGAAGGGTACTCTCATGGTGTTTTATAACTAGGAACCTTGGGGAGCAATGTTGGGGTTGGGTGATCTCAGTCCCTTCCCTTCCAGAAAGTTCCTTGGTTCTTTATGCAGATTGATCCCATGCACCCCAGAGCTCTAAGAGGCATTTGGAGAAATGGCCTTAACAAACTCAAGAAAAATAAAGTCCTTCCTATTACTTCATCTCCCAGAGCATGGGGTGCCTTAGTTATCTTAAGAAAACTACTCAAGTGATCTTTTTCCCAAGATAAAAAAGACTGTTCCCTGCTGAACTTATAAATGGCAGCTACTCTTGTTTAAAGAAAAAAGAAAAAGAAAATATACAAATTATCTATAAATGTGTATTTTAAAAACTATCCATACAACGTACTGTGTATGTGTACACTCTGTATGTATATCGTGAGTATACAAATATGTATGTGTATACACATACATGTTTAGTACTTTGTATATAATGTATACACATATACCAGCATAAAGTTATGCAAATTTCAGAGAGTAAAATGGCCCTATATTGTCATAGAACATAAAGATTTTCGCCAAATCTTTTATATTACAAACCAATGTTTTTACAGTGTTTCCTAAAGTCTTATGTTCAAAAGATTAGGCACCTCCACCATCTCTGTTCTGTAGGCTAAGCAAACTCAAGCCCTCCTGGGCGGCTAAAAAAGAGGTTATCCACATCTTTTCCAGCAGCTTCTGTTTATCTGGATCCAAGCACGCAGAAATCCCCACATTTCTGCACCGTGACAACTGATACTCATAATGCTAATAAACGTGAAGGATCTTCTGAATCACTAAACAAAGTTTAACACTAATTATAATCAGCAAGTTGACTATGTTTTATTAGAGTCAAATTCTTTCTGTATAATTGATGTAGTCCTAAAGTTTGGAAGAAGACACGGACTGTGGGTTCCTCTAGGAAGGAAGAAAATGGGGGAAGGAGCTTTCGCTTTTCACTCATATTTTTCTGGATTGGATTGTTTGGGATGTTTACAATAAGCATAGACTGTTTTAGGAATACATGTGTTTAAATTTTAAATTAACAGGCTTCTGAGAGGCAAACAAGAGTTCTTTAACTTAAGAATAACTGATGAATTTTTCCGACAATCCCTTGAACCCTCAATTACCTAAATATTTATCAAACAGAAACACCCATTTCTTACATCATTCCAGAAGGCTACAGATGTTCTCAGGGTTCTACTGACCAGTTTAGGATGATTTTCCTCTGTCTGGTCAGACTCTTCATGTTTTTCTTGATTTCCTTCACGTGGAAAGCAAGGACTGCTATTTACTAAAGTGGAATATGGCAGCCTTGTTAGTTAACTTCTCATTACCAGGAAAGCCTGGATCCCTAGAGAAGGCTTTTGTGAGCCCTTGGGAAAGCATGCACCCATTGAACAGGGCTAATCCCCGTCATTATAGTCATGATTACGGAATCAATTTAAATGGCAGTGGCTGTGCCAATCAGCAAATACCACAGAGTGCAGTGTAATATTTAACACATAAACAGTTTCATTGCTTTAAACTTTTACTTGTTTAAATTACCACATGGAGTTCATCTGCTCTTTCCAGATAGGCACGCTGGCTATTACACACTTATCGTGTACTTGACTTTGGGTAAGCCAAAGAAGAAAACTCCATTATGTGGATGTGAATTTTTAAAAAAATGCCCATGAACCAATCAAACTCTCCTAATTATCTATTACTCGGATGAAAGCCAAAACAGGGTACCATATTAGTTAAGAAATCCAACTCTCGATCAGAAAGCCTGAAGTTGAATCTCAGCTCTGCAAATGACAAGCTGAGGAACTCTGAGCAAGTTACTTAAACTGTCTGAGCCTCGATTTCCTCACCTGTAAAATGGGGATAGTATAGATATTTCCTTCATCACGTTGGTGTGAAAACAAGATGAGATATTGTCTAGTCCATAGTAAGCCCTTCCTGTTTTAGCAATTTCTTACATCAACTAATAAAGTAATACGAATAATCTGAGTTCGGCTCTGAGGTTGCATCCTACAATTGCTGGTGGGACATGGAGCCAATTGGCTGAAGAGCCAGTGATTCATAAAATTGGAAGTGAGGCTTCTTCCCAAGGGCTTACAGTTTATTGAATACATAAATGATCTTATAATTATATAACTGTAAGCATTGCTCAGCCAGTAGAGAGGTATCAGGGCCGTAGGATGGTGACTGCAGGCAGGGAAGAAGAGAGGGACGTGGAAATTAATCTTCATAGATCTAAACTTCTAAATTCCTCTTAGCTCAGTTGTTTTCCTCACTTCTTGGCAAAACAGACAATAACATAGCAACGTCTATTTTCTCTGGAGGATTCCCTGGAGTTTTTCTAGTTGCTTTGGAGGAAGAAACTTTCAATATAGTACAGTTCCTGGAAAGATGCTGGAGAAACAATGCAATGGACAGCCCTTCATTCTTGCTGGCAAGAGTAAACCTCCAACTGGGTGTGAGACGCCTAGGAAGGTTCTTACCCAACCTTGCCATGACTTGTTGTACTAATGATAATACTAAAGGATTTTATACTCAGGAAAAGTGGATTTCAACATGAAGGAAATACATGTTTGCAAATTCTCTTGCAAATACCTAATGAAATATTCAGGATTCCCAACTCTTCATATGTTCCATTTTCTCTCTGTAAGTTCTTCTCAGATCTTTGGCAAAATGAAACAAAAGTTGGCTTCTCATTCTGGTGGTTATAAGTGTTCCTTATTGTTTTTAGGAACTAATTATAAAAACCTGTAGATATCGCGTATTTTCTGGTACTGTGAAAGTGTCCCAGACATTCTTCTGTAGTAAGACAGTATGCCTCTTAGGAGTTGTTGGGGGCTTTCAGGGAGGAGCAGAAATGTGTTCTAGAGAAATATATATTTTTTAAATTTTTTAAGAGAGAGAGCACTCAAGTGAGGGAGAGGGGCAGAGAGAGAGAGAGAGAGAGAGAGAGAGAGAGAGAATCTTAAGCAGGTTCCATGTTAAGTGTGGAGCCTGATGTAGGGCTCAATCCCACAACCCTGGGATCATGATCAGAGCCGAAGTCAAGAGCAGGACACTCAACCCACTGAGCCACCCAGGTGCCCCTTAAAAAACATTCTTTAAACAGTGGGTTCAGCACTTTAGTGAGTAGTAAGTTCACTTTTAGTGGGTTGTGAATAACATTTTAAAAAGTCTAATCCAATAGAAAAAATCAGATATTCTTTTATCATTAAGGACCCATTTTATCTCTAAAAATGTTTTTTTCTCTCAAAGTCTATTTTATCTGATGTTAAAAATGCAAAATCACTTTCCTTTTGGTTGGTATTTGTGTCATGTATCTTTTCCATCTCTTTACTTTCAACTATTCAGGGTCATTTTGTGTTATCTGTACCTCTAGTATAGAGGCAGATTTTTAATCCAGTTTGAAAAATCAGAGAAGAGCTTATCCTATTTTTACACTTATTGTGATCAGTAGTATATTTTTATTAATCTAATTCACCAAATATTTTGCTTTTTATTTATCATACTTTTGTTTTTTTCCCTTTCCTGCTGTCTATTGCATTGGATTTTCTTCTTTTTTCTTTTAAAATTTTATTTTTTAAAATAATCTCTACAGCCAACCTGGGGCTGGAACCGGAGATCAACCCGAGATCAAGAGTTGAACACCCTACCAGCTGAGCCAGCTAGACGACCCTGCATTAGATTTTTTGAATTCCATTTTTCTCCTTTCACTGATTTGTTAGTTCATATTTTTTCTTGAATATGTCATTATAATGTAATAAACAACTTAAAGTAAAAAATGAGTCCATCCAAACTCCCCTGAAGCAGTTATAGGACTTTATAAGACTTTAACGTCCTACTCTCAACTCTCATATGACTGTTGTCCAGTATTTTAGTTTCCCCTCATTTATTCCTCACTGGTGTGTGTAAATGTGTGTGTGTGTGTATATATATATATATATACATGTGTATATATGCATATATGTATATACAGTAATGTATATAAGTTTACGTGTGTGTATATATAATAGTCAATGTCTATTTAGATGTAGCAGCTTCCTCATTCACTATTGTTTCTTGCATTCTGCTCCCACTCCTTCCTTGTGGATTCAATTTCCTTCTAACTCAAGTACATTATTTAGTAGTTCTTCCAGTGAGAGATGTGTTTGAAAATGTATTTAGCCATTGCTCTTGAATGATAATTTAGTGGACATATAATTCTCTGTTGAATGTTACTTTTCCTTAGGGTTAGAACACACTTCACCGTTTTCTGGCATATGCTACTGTTGATCAGTAATCTTTTTTTTTTAAAAGGTTTATTTATTTATTTTGACAGAGAGACATAACAGTGTGACCAGGGGAGGGGCAGAGAGCAAAGGAGAGAGAGAGAATCCTAAGCAGGCTCCATGCTGTTAGCACAGAGCCCGATGCGGGGCTCAAACTCACAAAATCATGAGATCCAGACCTGAGCTGAAACCAAGAGTTGGACGCTTAACCAACCGAGTCAAGCAGACGCCCCTGATCAGTAATCTTGATCAGTCTCACTGTTCTTCTTTCATAGGCAATCCTTCTTTCAAAAATAGTTTTAAGGCTTGCTCTTTGCTTGTGGCATTCCAGTTTCACCAGGTAGCATTTTGCTTTGGTTCTGTCCTCATATATCTAGATTGGGATTCATGTTTCTTCAACTGCGGGATATTCTCTCCCAAATAGCTCTGCCAACACTGCCTCTCCCCCACTCATTCCGTTGTCATCCTCTGCAATTTCTATTAGACTTATGTTTGACCGTCTCCCTGTCTCAACTGCTTTCCCCAATTTCCCACCTCTATTTCCCTGCTGCCTTTTTTCTCCCAGATCTATCTCCCTGAATAGTAATTACTCCTCCAGCTATGTCTGTCTGCTATTTAACGCACACCCAAAATATGGTCCATGGATCAGCACCATCGGCATTACCTGAGCTCATTAGACATGCAAATTAATGGGTTCCACCTAAGACCTATGAAGTCAGAACTGAGTAGAGAGGGGCCAGGAATCTATGTTTTAACAAAATCTCCAGGTGATTCTGATGCTTACTGGAGTTTGAGAAGCATGGCTTTAGCCTGTTGGCTAAACTGTTTTCTTTTTTCTTTTTTTTAACTTTTTTAAAAGTTTATTTTTGAGAGAGAGAGAGTATGTGTGTAAACAGAGGAGGGGCAGAGAGGGGGGGGGGGACAGAGGATCGGAAGCGGCCCCACGCAGTCAGCATAGAGCCTGATGTGGAGCTCAAACCCATGAAATAAGAAATCATGACCTGAGCTGAAGTTGGATGCTGAACCGACTGAGCTACCCAGGTGCCCCTAAATTGTTTTCATTTCTAGAGGTTGTACTTATTTCTTTTTCAAATCTGATCCTTTATTTTCTTACTCCCCTGTTCAGCAAGGTTTATATTCTTTAAAAAAATTTTAGTACATCTCTATAATCATCTTAAATGTACTTATTTCATAGTCTCAAATTGCCACCTTGAGGCCTTGGATTCTCCAGTTGGTTGTACTTACTTGCTGCCCCCCACCCTGCCTCCATTTCTTGTTGGTTTATTTTTTATTATGAGCTCATAGTCACTGAGGGCCCTAGTTCCATTTCCAGGTCTGAGGTCATGTTTTTTTATCCAGGGGTCAATACAAGTTTTTTTAAACATCAGATAGTAAATTTAAAAAAAATTTTTTTTAATGTTTATTCACTTTTGAGAGAGAGAGAGAGAGAGAGAAAGTGAGAGTGAGCGAGCTGGTGGGGAGGGAAAGAGAGAGAGGGAGATACAGAATCCAGAGTAGGCTCCAGACCCTGAGCTGTCAGCACAGAGCCCAAAGTGGGGCTCACACTCATGAACCATGAGATCATGCCTGAGCTGAAGTCGGATGCTTTCCCAGCTGAGACACTCAGGTGCCCCAATATTTTTGGCTTTATGGGTCATATAGTGTCTGTCCCAATGACTCTGTTATAGCACAAAAGCAACCATACCCAATATGGTTTTTTTTTAAACGGGCATGGCTGTGTTCCAATAAACTTTATTTAGACAGTGGGCCAGAGTTGGTCCACAGGCTATAGTTTGTCAGTCCCTGCTCTTACCCTTGAGTGGGCATTAGGACCGTAGGCCCCAGGGGCGCCTGGGAGGCTCAGGCGGTTGAGCGTCCAATCATGTTCGGCTCAGGTCATGATGTCACAGCTCCCGGGTTCGAGCCAGCATCGGGCTCTGTGCTGACAGCTCAGAGCCTGGAGCCTACTCTGGATTCTGTGTCTCCCTCTCTCTCTGCCCCTCCTCTGCTTGCGCTCTGTCTCTCAAAAATAAATATTAAAAAATGAAAAGAATTGTAGCCTCAAGCTTCCTTGGTGCCCCTTCCATCTTTCTGTATGTATTGCACACACATTATTCCTTTAAGACAATTCCCTAAACTTACCTGATGATATTGAGATCACTTGGGGCACTTGTTAAAAGTGGAAACTCACGGGGGCTCCTGGGTAGCTCAGTCAGTTAAGCATCTGACTCTTGATTTCGACAGGTCATGATCTCACAGTTCATGAATTTGAGCCCTGTGTCAGGGGCTTGGGATTCTCTCTCTTCCTCTATTTCTTTACCCTACCCCCTCTCTTGAAATAAATAAATAAACATTAAAAAAAAAAGTAGAATCTCAGGCTCTTGCTTTGTAGGCTCTGATTCAGTGCATGTGAGGTGGAACCAACATGTCACTATGTTTAGCAAGAACCCCAAGTAATTCTAATGATCTGAAGAGTTTGAAACTCTGCTCTAATGGAAAAGTATGTGAAGAATGAACTTATGTTATGAGACTGCTTTAACACCTGCACATTTTTGTCCCTGTTCTTACACAATGCCACGTTGATTATTCCAAATTCTTAAAATCAGAGTCAAGAAGGACTGCTCAGGCTATTACTGTGTGGTCAGGAGACAGGATCTGTGTGAGTCACAAACAGCAGCTGCTTTTTGGTGGGGTAGTCTTTTTAGTGCAATTCTAGAAAGGCCTTCTCCCAGGAAGCCACACCTATTTTTCATACTAAAGTCCTTTGAATAATAACACCATATCACAGTATATACTTGGAAAAAGCAGAATTTCCCCCAACAACTCAGTGATGAAAGTTGAGATAAAGTTCATCCAACTTTCCTTGGTACTTGTTTACCCAAATAATCAGGGAATGATTAAGTTGCAAAAGCATTTAAGGGATTCGATGAACTTTCCAATGATTTATAAATTACAGCCAAGTGAATGGTGTCAAAGGCCATATTACTGCACAATGCTTTGATTTTCTTCTTACCATCGACACCCGGAACTGACGTTTATATAGTTATGGCTGCCCAGATGTTTCTAATGTGCAGTCAAGGTTGAGAGCCACTGCTCAAAAGTGTGGCTAGTTCACCCCTCTACCACTGGCTCTCAAAGCAGGGTCCCTAAACTAGCAGCTTCAACATCTCTTGAGAGCTAGTTTTAAATGTAAGTTCTCAGGCCCTGTTGCAATCTACCAACTTTGATACTGGAGTTGAGGTAGAGCAATCTGTGTGTTAGGCTTTCCAGATCATTCTGATGTAGACTACTGTATGAGAAGTGTTGCATTGTGCCCCCAGTGAATCCCAGTTCCCTGGATCTCTGCGCCTTGAAAAACTGTACCACTCTTCTCATTAAGCAGGGGAGTCTATCCCCCCTCTTTCAAATCCAGGTGAGCCTCTATGACTTGCTTTGACCAATAGAAGGTAACTGAAGTGCTGCTGTGCAAGTTTCAGAGTCTGGGCCTCAAGAAGGCTTGAAGCTTCCATTTCTAGAATGTTCCTTCCATAATGTAAGGAAACTGGTCTGGCCCACTGGAGGATGACAGGCCATGTGAAGGGGAAAAAAAGGGCCCCACACATGAACATGGGGCCAGCTTGGACCTTCCAGCCCAGCCCAGGAGGTCATCTAGGCTGAGAATACCATGGTGCTGCTGGAGAGGTCCATCATGGACAAAAGATGCATGCTGAAAGTGGTACAGATGAGGCTGGAGCGCCAGACACAGAGCCCCAGTGGGGAGCCACGCGGGGACATCCCACACACAGTTGAAGGTCCTGAATTCCGCATTCACCATTAAACGCACCAACCGAATGCA
This sequence comes from Cryptoprocta ferox, assembly GCA_028646485.1. Taxonomy (NCBI): domain Eukaryota; kingdom Metazoa; phylum Chordata; class Mammalia; order Carnivora; family Eupleridae; genus Cryptoprocta; species Cryptoprocta ferox. The sequence goes on along the minus strand of CM053564.1, from coordinate 14,477,796 downwards.
GCCACGTGAGTGGGCAGGGGAAAAATCAGCAGAAGAACTACCCAGTTAACCCAGAGGACTGTGAAAAAGAATCAATTACTGTGGTTTAAGTCACTAAGATTGAGCAGCAGAAGGGATTACATTACGGCTGTACAATTTACCGCTGCTTGGCCTTGAAGGGAAATTGATCAGCCCTTCAAAGAGAAAGTCTCCAGAAAAGTTGTGAATGTGGCCAGTACTAACTGCCAGGTAGAGTACTGGGTGCATCAGATGCACCTAATACATAGGGCTGGTTCACGGGCACCCTGTGCAGTCACATAGACCCCATGCTTAGAAGGGCCTCACATTGTTTTCACACCCTTGTTGTTACCATCTAGAAATTCTTAAAACTTTGAACCAGGGGCCCTGTATTTTTATTTTACACTAGGCCCTGTAGATTATGAAGCCAGTCCCACCAATATGTAGTTCCCTCATTTATTCCTCACAACACCCCTGGAGTTTGGCTTATCAGCTTTCACCACGTATTTGGGATGCATTGCGACTGAGCAAATAAAAAGGGGGGTGGGGGGTTTGCAGACTGTCTGGCAAGTTGACATAGCATTTTCTGGGCATATTAAGGAAAATCCACTTGCAGAAATAACCCAGAGTATATTTAAACAACCACAGGACTAGGCAGGGGGAAGGGGAAGAGCCTGGCCTGGGAAGCTAGGCCCCAAGCAGGCTAAACTCACTATTAATAGTGCTGTGGCCTATTTTGGCCTGCCTGTGGCCCTGAAAATTGCCCTGAGAACTGGGGCTGGGAAATGAAGGTGGAAATCAGGTGCCTTCATTCTGGGGTATCACTGGAATCATGCTGGGCACAGACAGAGGTCTTTCTGATGAGCTCAAGGATATTTTGCAAAACAGGATTTTCTTTGACAGAGAATAAAAAAAATTAAGGCAAGGGTGTCTGGGTGGCTCAGTAGGTTAAGTGTCCGACTTCAGCTCAGGTCATGATCTCACGGTTCGTGGGTTCAAGCCCTGCTTTGGGCTCTGTGCTGATGGCAAGGAACTTGGAACTTACTTTGGATTCTGTGTCTCAATCTCTCTCTGCCCCTCCCTTGCTTGTGCACGCTCTCTGTCTCTCAAAAATAAATAAATAAACTGAAAAAAATTAAGGCAAACTATCAGGAAATGATCAGGAATATTAGGGAAGAAAATGCATGGATTAGATCAAGTCAATAAGGAACTAACAGTTAGGAAATCTAACCATGTGCCAGGCACTATGCTAAGCACTTAACATACACCATTTCATTTATACCCTCACATATAATCCTGTGAAGACAGCACTATTATTATCCCCACTTTACAGGAAAGAAAACTGAGGCTTGGGAAAATGTGACTTTACTAAAGGTCACAGGGTTGATGAGTCAGGATTCAAACCCGCATCATGGCACTCCAGCTACCCAGGCTGTCCCCTACAGCTATTCCTCTCAAACTTTCACAGGCAAAGACTCACCTGGGAATCTTGTTAAGATACAGATTCTGATTCTAGAGGTCTGGGGTGGGGGCCTAGATTCTGCACTGCCAACCACTTGTCACGTGAAGATGATCCCACTGGTCCTCAGACCCCCATATGAGTAGCAGGGATGTAGATATTACAATAGTTTTTCATTCATGCTTCTACTTCTATCCTCCTACAGTTTGCTCTCTCTACTGCGGTGTTATTGTGTTAGTTTCCGTTGCTACATAGTAAGTGACGTCCCAAAATTTGGCGGCTCACAACAGCAATGGACACTTATCTCACACAGCTTCTGAGGCTCAGGAATCCAGGTGTGGCTGATTTGGGCTCAAGGTCTCTGATGAGGTTACAACTAGGATGTTAGCTGGGCTGGAGGAGCTGCTTCTAAGATGGCCCACTCATGTAGCTATTGGGTGGGCATCTCTGTAGAGCTGCTTGTGACATGGCAGCTGGCTTCTCCCAGAGTAAATGATCCAAGACAGAGAGAGAGAGAGACCAGGGCTGCAATGTCATTTATAACCTAATCTTGGAGTAGCACACCATTCTTTCTGCCATTTTGTATTGGTTACACAGATCACTGCTGGGATAGTGTGAGAAGGGATGCCCCAGAAATGAGAGAATACCAAGAGGTGGGGATCACTGGGGAGTCATTGTGGATGCTGGCCTGATGAAAACTAAGTGAGAGAATGTCTCTCTTCTCAGCTTCATTGATGTTGGCCTTGGCCATGTGACTTGCTCAGGCCTCTGGAATGAGTGGGGAAATGGCACGTCCCAGACTAGGCCTTAAGACTCGTGTATGTTTTTTCTCACCCCTTTGAGAGCTGTTGATCTCTGATGTAAAAAGAACATGGCCTTGGCAGTCTACTGATCTCAGAAGAATGACAGATGCTGGACAAAACTACATAGAACCCAAAAGCTTAGAGCCACGTATAGCCAAACCCAATTTGGAACAGCTAAAATCTGGCTGGTCTGCAGGCATGTGAGTAAGATATAAATGTATGTTGTGAGCCACTGAGTTTTGGGATGATCTGTTAAGCAGCATTATTGTGACGATAGCTAGCTGACATGCTTCTTGACATTATATCACATATTTATTTATATCTGTATAGTCTATGGCAAGAATGCAAGCTCCTTGAGGGCAGGGACTTGGTCTTATTCCCTGCAGTATGGCCAGCATGTGGACCAATGCCTGCCTGCCCGATAATAGGTACTCAGTAAACACTAGTGAATATCAGTGAATGAATTGATCTAATGGTAGAGCATGCTTGCTTAAACTTTATGCTATTAGACTGCCTTTGAGTTAGCCTAGAAAATTGCAAAGTATTAGAAAAAGAATGGTCTTGAATAGGATTCCTAGGCAGCATACCCTTTACAAAGAAAATGGAGACTCGCACCAAGTTGTCTGCCATTGTCTCTGTGCCAGATGCCATCCCTCTTCACCTGGGCCACCCAGGTCACCCTGGACTTCACCCAGAAGTGGACCCTGAAGTCACCCAAAAACCACAACCACCCCCGCCTGAGAACGGAAGTGCTGCTTTAAATGACACTAGCTCACCTGGTTGGGGGGCTATCCCCAGAGGAAAGCCAGAGAGATGGCTAATGACACACACAAAGAGAGGAAATCACCCCCTACCCCTGCCTCGAACAGCTGCACCAGGAGACACCCTCCTCTGGAAAGGAGGAAGAGGAAGTCAAGAAAGCTGTAAAGCTGACCAACAATCTGGGGAAGGCAACACTCATGAGAAAGCAGAAGGAAAAAGGCTGGCCCTTAAGTCACTAATTGTTGGACAGGCTGAGGAAATAGAAATTGACACCACCTACTATGGTTTTCCTCAGGTCCTGCCATCTCAGGACTCACTTTGGGTTAGGAATATTTTGAGTGTGTTTTCCTTCAAATACAAATGCTCAGGGGCACCTCGGTGACGCAGTCGGTTGAGTATCCGGCTTTGGCTCAGGTCCTGATCTCATGGGTTCAGGAGGTCGAGCCCCACATCGGGTTCACTGCAGTAAATGCAGAGCCCTCTTCAGATCCTCTGTTCCCCTTTCTCTCTGCCCCACCTCTGCTTGCACTCTCTCTCTCAAAAATGACCATTAAAAAACCCACAAATACAAATGCTCAGAATAGATTTATGTGTGATGTGGAAAGCTATCCTCAATGCTAAAAGAAAGGCAGGACTCAGGATGTAGAGTGTGTTCCCACACATATAAGAATGTATATCCCATATTTATGAAAAAACACAATAAATATACATAAATGTTCATATGTACGAAAGAAAAAGACACACACCAAACTGTTAATAGTGGTTTTGTCTGGGAAACAGGTTTAGAGTAGGACAGGAATAGAGAGTTCCACATTTAACTTTAAAGTACTTGTTATGGGGGGCGCCTGGGTGGTTTAGTTGGTTAACCGTCTAACTTCAGCTCAGGTCATGGTCTCACAGTTCACAAGCTCGAACCCCACGTCAGGCTCTGTGCTGACAGCTCAGATCCTGGAACCTGCTTCAGATTGTGTGTCTCCCTCTCTCTCTGCCCCTCCCCCGCTGACTCTGTCCCTCCCCTGCTCGCACTCTGGCTCTCTCCCTCAAAAATAAAAAAAATTTTTTTAATTAAAAAAATAAAGTACTTGTTATGGACTGAATGTGTTCCCCTCAAATTCATATTGTGAAGCCCTAACCTCCAACATGATGAGATTAGACAGTGGTAATTAGGATTAGAAGAAGTCACCAGGGTAGGATCCTTATGATGGCATTTGTACTCTTATAAGAGGAAATCAGAGAACTTGTTTTCTTTCTTTCTCTCTCTGCCATGAGTGGACATAGCAAGAAGGCAAAGAAGGCAGCCATCTGCAAGCCAGGAAGAGGGTTCTCACCAGACATTGAATGTGTCGGCACCTTGATCTTGAGCCTCCCAGCCTCCAGAACTGTAAGAAATAAATGTCTGTTGCTTAAGCCACCCAATCTGTGGCATCCTGTTATATAGCAGCCCAAGCTAAGACATTATTTCTATACAGGTTTCATTTACCATGAATATCTGCCATCTTATAATAAAAGTATCAATGAAAGACTTTCTTCATACAAAGATGGCCATCCTTTTCTATCTCCAAACTGACATGCTGCTCCTTGCAATACATTCTGAGGTTGTCAGATGTGATTGTAAAATGACCTCTTGTTTCCTATAACGTTTGCCAGTGACAAGGGGCCGTCCTCTTCCTCGCTCTGAGGTAAGGACAGTTATTGCATCCTTGGCGCCATGCCTCTGCTTGCCCTGTCCTTTCAGTTACATCAGTGTTTACTTTCTGCAAATTAGTGCTGACTTAACCCATCCAGCAGAAGATCGTGGTCTACAGCCATGCCCAGTTCTGCCCACATCACCACCGCCTCGGGAATGGTGTGTTTATCTCACTTCTCGTCTCCATCTGCTCATTGGCATTCCAGCTACTCTTATACCTCAAGCAATCTTCTAATAGCACACATAAAATTGACAGAGAAAGATTACTCTTTCCATTTGCTCTTGAAAACCTCTCTGATGTGTTTAGGAAACAGAACCTCAAATAGAGTACTTTTCAAATAGGGAAGGCACTGATAGATAATTACATCCATATTGATACCATTCATTTCTGCAGCTAGAATTCACAGGACACTTTCTCGTGTGCTGCCACTGGAAAACATTTTGATCCTTATGGTAACCTGGTGAGCTGGGCAGCTATTATTCTCAACTTAAAGAGAAAGAAATTGAGATCCTGAGGGTATTGATTTGTCCTGGATCATCCAACTGGTAGGTAGCAAAGTGGATTCCAATTCACTGGTGGGTCTTAAACCTGGCTGTATGATACTGTCACCTCAGGGGTCTTTTAAAAACTCCCAATCTCTTATTCTCACCCTGGCCAGCTGAACAAGAATCTCAGGGGAATGAGGCCTTGGGTATTAGAATTTTAAAAGAAAATATTTCCAAGGATGACCTTGACATATAGAAAGGCTTGAAACCATTGCAATCCATAGGTAATAGATAACTCAGTCTTTTGTTAAACCCACATGTGCTAATTCATCACCAGGATTAAGAACTCATTTTTATTGGGGTGCTATATTGGGGTGCTCTACTACTCAACAATAAAAAGGAAGAGACTACTGATACCCACAACCACATGGAAGAACTTCAAACGCATCAGGTCCATCCAGTGAAGGAAGCCAGATGCAAAGGCTATATGTTTTATGATTCCATTATCTGACATTCTGGAAAAGGCAAAACCAGAGGGGGAAGGGGTTAACTACAGAGGGGCAGCCTGAGGGAATTTTGGAAGATGATATGAATGTTTCTATGCCCTGATTACTAGTAGTTATACTATATGCAGTTGTCAAGATTGAAAGACTATACACAACAAAGGGTAAATTTTATTATATGTAATATATATCTTGAGAAACTTAAAACACATGTATACACAAAATGAGATATTACTACACACCCACTAGAGCGGCTAAAATTAGGTGAGCCTGAGGGGCTCAGTCGGTTAAGTGTCTGACTTCAGCTCAGGTCATGATCTCATGGTTCGTGAGTTTGTGCCCCATATTAGGGTCTATGCTGACAGCTCAGACCCTGGAGCCTGCTTCAGATTCTGTGTCTCCCTCTCTTTCTGCCCCTCCCCTGCTCATACTCTCCCTTTCAAAAAATGTTTGAAATGTTTAATGTTAATAAACATTAAAACATTTTTTTTTAATGGCTAAAATTAAAAAGACTGACTATACTAAGTACTGATAAGGACATGGAGCAATATCCATACATTCTAATAAGAATGCAACATGGTTTTGTTTTTTTGTTTTTGTTTTTTGTTTTGTTTGTTTTGTTTTTTTTTAAAGAGAGAGATGGAGTTGTGAGGATAGTCAGACCTGGCCTTAAATTCTGGCCCTACCACTTATCACTGTGTGATGTTGCGCAAGTCACTTAGAGTTTCTAGGCCTTGGTTGGTTCATCTACACATGAGATAATAGTAGTACATAACTGCCTACTTTATAGAATCAGCATAAAGCATAAAGGAGATAATGCTCATAAAACAATTTGATGTCTGGCACAGAGCAAAATAACCAATAATACTAGATTTTGCTATTCTTTTTAAAAATTTATTTATTTATTTTGAGAGAGAGTGAGAGAGCACGCATGCACATATGCACAGAAACATGCAAGCTGGGAAGGGCAGAGAGAGAGGGAGAGAGAGAATCCCAAAAAGACTCCATGCTGTCATTGCAGAGCCCAAGGTGGGGCTCAATCCCACAAACCCTGAGATCATGATCTGAGCTGAAACCAAGAGTTGGATCCTCAACCACAGGAGTCACCCAGGCACCCCTAGATTTTTGCTATTCTTAACATTATTATCATTTTTCTTGTTATTGCTGCCTCTGAGCTCATCAAGAGGTGGATGACCTGTTTCTAAAGCACCCAGCGCTCCCTGTTCTTGGCAAGTTTAAGGTCCTCAATACACATTTGTCAAATGAAAGAGTGAACATATGGAGCCACACATCAATGGAAGGAGTAAGGCCTCTAGTTGAGTGGAACTGGCAGAAGGGTTACCCACAGCCATCCTTAGAGGCACTCCACTTCAAATACTAGAGGTCTAATATCGGGATCCTCACCTAAAACCAAGGCCTCGAGAACACTGAGAAGTTCAGGAGTTTTATTCCACTTATTCAGCTTGTATATGTGGCCTCGATCTCCCTAACAGCTTATAAACATCTCCATGTGTTAGAAAATGCTCACAACCAATTTCACTGGCGGGGGTGGGGGGTGCAGGGTGGTTCACAAATACTTCCAAGACAGCCTGAAGGTAAGGGCATTTGGGGATTTTCTGGTTGGGAAGGTAAGGTGATTGTGAAACTGAAAAATAGACTGAAAATATATTCATGGGCCAGCAAACACCAAGAAGATTCCATAAGAAAATAAATCTGTCCTAGTGTTCCCACTAGGAGAACCATGGGCAGAGGTTGCTTATCAAATCACAAAGGTCGTGACCAACCCCTCTGAGGCTATCAAGAGATGGCTGTGCACCATCAAGAGGAAAGCTGAGGGTAATTTGATGCAACGCCCATTTTTAGCATTCCTTTTGTACAATACAATGTCTGACTTTTGCCAGGGAAGTCTGCCCACCTGTCAGTAGATATCAGCACTCGGAACAGAAATTCCAAGTGAAGACAATCTTTTCTGTCCAATACTCAGATGAATTAAACACACCCCATGAGCCTTCAGCTGATGCTCTCCTTTCAAGCCTGCTTGAGGGATCGTAACTTCCCCTAGCACACTTCATTTCTTCACATTACGAGGCTTGGTGCAGAGGTGGTTCACAAAGGCCAATGCTAAAATGAATATACTTTTCTCAAGTGTAATCTCTTGGGGATTAACAAGCACAGATATTGAATTCAAGGATCCTGGTACAAAAGCACCTTCCCACAAAAGTCCGTGTATAAGTGCCTGAGTCAATCCCAGAGAAGGGCTTTTAAAATGGAACAACACAGTTTGTTCTTCTTTGTTTTCAAATGCCCTCATTAGAGAGAACATTTAAAGGATTCAGTAATTCGCTAAAAATATTTATTATGTACCTAGAATGTGCCAGACAGTGTTCTAGGGGCCAATGATACAGGATGAACAAGTCAAGCAACCTCTACCCTTACGGAGCTCACGTTCTGGTCACGGTGACAGGCAAGAGACAAGTGAATATCCAATATGATGTCAGGTAATTGGTAAGTGACAGGCAGAAAACACAGCATAGTAAGAGGCTAGAGAGTGATGAGGGGGTGCCATTTTGCAAAGGGTGACCAGAAGAGACCATCGAGGAGAAACCTGAATGAAGCAAGAGAAGGTACCATGATTGAGAGTTGCAAAGTGCAAAGACCTTGAGATGGGAGCATGCGTGGTGTTCCTGATGAACTATATAAGGAGGCCACTAGCTGGGTTTTTTTTTTTTTTAATGTTTTGATTATATTATTTATTTTTGAGAGACAGAGTGTGAGTGGGGGAGGGGCAGAGAGAGAGAAGGAGACACAGAATCTGAAGCAGGCTCCAGGCTCCGAACAAACCTTCAGCACAGAGCCTGATGCAGGGCTCGAACCCACAAACTGTGAGATCATGACCTGAGCCGAAGTCAGATACTTAACTGACTGAGCCACCCAGGTGCCCCCACTAGCTGGTTTTTTAACAGATGCTCCGGGGTGCCTGGCTGGCTCATTCAGTAGAGCATGCAACTCTTGATTTCAGGGTCATGAGTTCAAGTCCCATGTTGGGTGTACAGCTTACTTTAAAACAAAAAGACGCCCTATTAAGGAAGACAGAACCAGTAATAATTATAACAGCAACAACACCAGCTAATATTTATTGTGGATTTACTATGTGCCTGGCACTGTGCCAAGGCCAAAATGCGGACTAACCATCTGATTCAATCTTCACAGGTGGGAACTATTATTATTCCTGTTTTATGAATAGGAAATTGTGGTTCAGAAGTTAAATAACCCACCCAAAGTTATCAATAACCTGACATACAGATTTCAACAGATCTGTCTGCTATTAGAGCCCACACTCTTAACAAGTGGCCATAAGGCATGTTTTACACAGAATAAAACAAGTCTTTCCACTCACCCACAACATTTAAGAACAAGAAAGTTAAGGCTAATGATGAGAACTTCGAGTGATCTTTCAAAAAAAAAAAATTGGGTGGGGGGATCATGCCTACCAGCCCAGCCAGCTGCCGGAAGTGGATGAAATTTTCTCTTCCTCTAAGTGCAGAGCCTCAACTTGGAATTTCTGCTGTCTGCAGAAAAATATGGGAGGAGCTACAAAACTTTCTTTGTATTCTTTGAAGGGCCTTTTCATAGTTGCTTGGTTTTTATCCTGGACTGTTCTCCTCATCCATTTTCTACCTAACTTATACAGGTCATCACTAAAGAGAAAGGAGTGGTTTTCAGGGGGGAAAATCAAGTTCAATCAAATCAAACACAGTTGAACACACCTCTCTTTCTTTTTCTTTCATTGTGGTAAAATACATATAACATAAAATTTACCACCTTTACCATTAAAAAAATTTTTAAGTTTATTAATTTATTTTGAGAGAGACAGAGTGAGTGGGGGAGGGGCAGAGAGCGAGATTCCCAAGGAGCCTCCATGCTGCTAGCACAGAGCTCAACGTGGGGCTTGAACTCACAAAACTGTGAGATAATGACGTGAGCCAAAATCAAGAGTTGGACACTTAACCATTTGAGCCACTCAGGTGCCCCACCACATTAACCATTTTTAAATGTATGTAGTAGTATTAAGTACATCAAGTAACTGTTGTGCAACCATCACCACCATCCATTCCAGGACTCTTCATATCTTCCAAATCTGAAAGTCTATACCCACTGAACGCTCCCATATTTGCCCTCTCTCCAGTCCCTGGCAACCATGGTTATACTTTCTGTCTTTATGATTCTTGCTATTCTAAGATCCTCCTATAATGTGGAATCATACAGAATTTGTCTTTTTATGACTGGCTTATTTCACTTAGCCTTAGGTCTTCAAGATTCATCCATGTTGTAGCATATTACAGATTTCTTTCCTTTTTAAGGCTGAACAATATCACATTCCATATATATACACCACATTTTGTTTATCCATTTGTCTTTCAATGGACACTTTAGTTGCTTCCATGATTTACGTACTGTGAATAATGCTATGAACATGGGTGTACAAATATCTATTTGACACCCCACTTTCAATTCTTTTGGAACACACACCACTTCTTATTTAGAATCTTCAGAATGCTCTAAAGAGGGAAATGCCAATATTTCTCCCCTGCCTTTTAAACTGTCGGCTGATCCAATGGGTTTTTCTCTAGTGAAGTCTAACACATGTGCTGTGAAAGGCTTTCTTTGTTCGTGAAATCAAATCGTTCTCCAAATGACTTGTGGTCTGTTATTTCTTGTTAATTAAGACTGTAACAGCAGAGCTATAGGCAAAATAATGAAACTTCCTTGCAACCTAAAATATTGAGCCTAGTTCTTTTCTACACAGACACGAGTGTGTGCACATGTGCACACACACACTGACACATGCACACACAGAGTCCTTAAGAGGCTCAGGAATAATAGTTTAATGATGCCAAATCTGAAAGGAGGAAAAGGGATCGTGGTTAAATGTAGGTTTTCAAGTTTTTATTTAAATAATGTTTTTAGGGGCACTTGGGTGGCTCAGTCGGTTAAGTGACTGCCTCTTGGTTTTGGCTCAGGTCATTATCTCATGGTTCATGAGTTCAAGCCCTGCTCTTAATTGGGATTCTCTCTCTCTCCCTCTCTCTGCCCCTCCCCTGCTCTCTCTCTCTCTCAAAATAAACATTAAAAAAAGAATCATTTATATTTGTTTATATCTATAAAAACAATAGATAATTTGAAAAATCAAAAAAAGTAGAGAGCAACGTCACCCCCACCCCACCTCTGAACAACTACAATATTTTTATATATTTGTTTCTTGTGCATTATCTACATGCACATGTGTTAACATAATTATAAACAATCTATATGTAAGACATTTTACTCTTTCTTCACTTAATATACTATGGCAGTCTCCATCTTGTCACTATGCTCTGTTTATTATTTTTAGTGTCAGCATAATATCCATTGAGTAAATGCTCAGTCTTTATTTTATAATTACTACATTATTGAGTATTAATTATTTTACTTATTTATTATTTAATTATTTTATTTAATCTAAAAGATGCCACACACTTTCAGGAAGAAAATTCTGATTCTGGATCATAACTCTGATTCTGGTAGAACTTCAGCCTCTAGCTATCAGAATAGGCCAAGAGATATCTACATATAACAAGTGGCCACTCAATCATCACTTCTCAGGCTTCTTGAGCCTCAGAGATCTGCTGTAGTGGTTGCAAATGGTGTTCCCTAGACAGAGTTGTGCAGTGGACAACCCACACAACTGGTCACAATGGCTTTACCTGTTCATACCCTGTTGCACAGTCCATGCAACTTCAAATTCCCTAGACATACTTTATGGTCCCAATCTTTTCCTCTCTCTACTCTCCCATCTAGACCTTCAGCAGGGCATACTTGTCTATATTGCTGGTGCATGTAAACAGATCTAGAGGCTAGTCTCCAGCCTCTCTAGAGTATAACATAGAAATAATTGGCAAAACTCTGAAAAAAGATGCTTACTTTTTGAGCCATCAATTCTACTTCTAGCAGTTAATCTTATAGAGAAAATCAGATAAGGGTGCAAAGACATATGAACAAGGATGTTTTTCATAATATGTGTTCCATAGTAGAGAAAACTAGAATGTCCAGCTATGGTTAAATAAATTATGAATTACAGTGCCATCATAATTTGTGAAACAGACTTTTGTGTACCGACAAAGAAGGATATTCCCAATATAATCATTAAGAGGAAAAGGCAGGCACAAAACAGTGTTTATCATCACAATTTTGTTTTAAAAACTTTCTAAAAATAGGAAAATTCTAGGATGAATACATTGTAGAATTTTAAAAAAATGTATGTGTTATCCTTTTTTTCACAATGGAAATGTATTACTTAAGCAATAATAATAATATATATGTCTAAGAAAAATTTGCTCCTTGGGGTAGGCTTCCCCTTCCCAGCTATGGGCAAGCCAATACAGGCCACAGTCTTTCCCTGGGACTAAGTGGCACGATTTCTCTACACAAGTGAACCGAGATTTCTATTTCGTGCCAATATCCTCTTTCATGTCCAAGTAATCAAGAGTCTAAAACTTCTTATCTTGAAAATTATCATTGTCAGGACTCCTATTGTGACAGAAACCCATCAGGAAGAGACTCACTAGTACAGCTGAATCCAGGTGCTCCATGGCGTTGAAGGCTCAGTTCCCTCCTGGCCCTCAGCTCTCTCGTCTCTGCAGTCACTTCTCCATCGGATTCTTCACACAGTGGCAAGATGTTTGTGGATAGCTGGGCCTCCCAACGCCCCCCACGCAAAGCAAGCCACTGCACTATGTGAACAACTCCTGTGAGACTTCCAGAATGGAGTTTCATTAGGTGTGAGTGGCCTGATTTAGGTCCCTTGTCCATCATGAACTACTCTCTGTATCCAGAGGGATACAATATTCTAGTGTCCAAGCCAACCAAGACCCACCTGTACAGTAAGGGGGAGGGGGACTGCCCAACTCTAAATCTGTACTCTTCATTTATAGCAAGTTATTTCTCCTTGGGGGCGCCCCATCCATTCCAGGTCATTGCACAAGAGACAAAGGTATAAATGCACAAGTTCTCATTGTTTTTGCAGGTGGAGATCAGAATTGCGAATCTTCTCTCTCCCTCCCCCAACAAAGCCGCAAAGGGGCTCCTGGAGCAACCTTGCTCTGTATTGTTCATCAAATGAACAAAAACGGTAATGATTGATGGCCTTTGTGACTGTCAGTTGTCACAGAACCTCGAGGGGAAGCTGATCCTGGGAAGAGGGAAGATTGTATGCCCCCTGGAGTCTAGGCTGAGTTAGACAGAATAAAAAAAAAAAATGGGCAGAACTCATAAAACACCCGAAGCTTCTTTAGACAGAACCAATATTCAATGGATTTATCTGGTCTCTGTCTCCTAAATCATTAAGGAAATTTCAATCCTTATGGCCCATGAGAACCTCATTTGAACTTCACAGGAGAGCAGAATTTTCTCATTGTTACCTATTCTATATAGTATTTCATAAGCAAAAGCACCATTGATGTGGTAGTGCAGCTTATGACTAACCACACTTCAGAAAGGAGAGTATCCGGGGACCCAATTTCATTCACAATATCCAAATGGATTAAAAAAAAAACATTTAGTTTTGCACATTGAAACAATCTGGCTTTCTAACCTTTAATCTAGTGTTTTGAAAGAAGGAATAAGAGCATGTCTCCTTTTACAGATGTGTTTAATATCTAGTAATAACTACCAGGAACCTAATTATAAAGCCAATTAGAAAGTCACACCTACCAAGAATGGCTCACTACACATAGCTTTTCCTACCATGTGACATTTTTAAAAATGTGGTTGGTTAAAATATATTTTTATGAGCTGTCCAGCTAGTTTTATGATAATAAGTGAGGATGTCAGAATTCTGAATTTTAAAACTTCCTTCCAAGAATATTCTTCAGTCTTAAAAAGGAAGGAAGTTTTGCGGGGTGTGCATGGCTCAGTCAGTTATTTAAGCACCGACTTTGGCTCAGGTCACAATCTCTCAGTTTGTGAGTTCAAGACCCACATCCTGCTCTGTACTGACAGCTTGGAGCCTGGAGCCTGCTTCCGATTTTGTGTTTTCCCTCTCTCTCTTCCCCTCCCTGCCTCATGCTCTGTCTCTCAAAAATAAACATTAAAAATGTTTTAATATAATAAAAAAAGGAAGGAAGTTCTGACACATGCCACAATATAGATGAATATTGACATTATGCGAAGTGAAATAAGCCAGTCATGACAAAGACTGTATGATTGTACTTATAGGAGTTATCTGGCTAGTCAAATCATAGACGCAGAAAGTAGGAGGGTAGTTGTCAGGGGCTGGGGGAAGGAGGGAATAGGGAGGAGTTATTGTTTAGTGGGTACAGAGTTTCAGTTTACAATGATGAAAAAAGTTCTGGAGATGGATGGTGGTAATGGCTGCACAACAATGTGAATGTGCTTAATGTCACTGAGCTCTACAACTAAGAATGGTTAAAATGGTAAATTTCTTTTTTTGTAGTTTTTTAAAATTTATTTATTTATTTGTTTGTTTTTAGAGAGAGAGCAAGAATGAGTGCGGGATGGAGCAGTGGGTGAGAGAGACAGAAACAGAGAGAATCTTAAGCAGGTTCCATGCTCCGTGTGGAGCCTGATGCAGGGCTCGATCTCATGACCCTGAGATCATGACCTGAGCCAAAATCAAGAGTATGGATGCTTAACCAACTCAGCCACCCAGGCACTCCAAAATGGTAAATTTCATGTTATGTATATTTTATCGTACAAAAAAATTTTGTGGGAGACTATATTTTTCCTTCATGGTGTTTAAGAAAGTACAAGTAAAGGTTTTCATTAATTGCAAAACCTTCATGGTAAGTGCAGTGAAACTACATGGGAGTGTTGTAAGGAAAGAGTTTGTATGATTGCCGGCTATGAGGGAACACTTCACGAATTCCTGAAAATCTCTTTTTCTGGTCATAGGAGCTTCACTGTTATTCACAAAACCAGGCCCAAAATCAAGATCTTGTGTCAGAAGAACACATGGTTAAAAGGAATAAAATGCCTTGCTTTGTATTTTTTCCCATAATATTCAGTCATGTTTTTTTCTTAAGTTTATTTATTTATTTTGAGAGAGAGCGTGTGAGTGGGGCAGGGTCAGAAAGAGAGGGAGAGAGAGGATCCCAAGCAGGCTCTACACAGTCACCCCCAGATATGGGGCACAAACCCATGAACCATGAGACCATGACCTTATTCGAATCTAAGAGTTGGAGGCTTAATCAACTGAGCCACCCAGGCACCCCTCATTTGTTTACTTATATAGAATTCACATAACATAAAATTCTCCCTTTTAAAGTTTACAATTCAGTACTTTTTATTCACAAAGTTGTACAACCATCCCCACTAATTCTGGAACATTCTATTAACCAAAACAATGCCATTAACAGTCACTCCCAGTGCTTCTCTTCTTCCAGTCCCTGACCACCACTAATCTGGTTTCTGTGTAGGGATTTACCTATTCCAAACATTTTACTTAAATGGACTATATGGCCTTTTGTGTCTGGCTCCTTTTACTTAGCATAACGCTTTCAAGGTTTACCCATTTTGTAGCAGGTAACAGTACTTCACTCCTTTTTTATGGTTGAATAACACTCCATTACATGGATGTACCACATGTTATGCATCCATTCATCAGTTGGTGGACATTTGGATCGCTTTCCACATTTTGGTTATTGTAAATAATGCTTCTGTGAACATTCATGTACAAGTGTTTGTCTGGACAGATGCTTTCAATTATCTTAAATATATACCTAGGACTAGGATTGCTGAGTCAGTGGTGGCTCAATTTTTAGATTTTTGAGGAACTGCCACACTGCTTTCCAAAGTGCCTGCACCATTTTCCATTCTCGCCAGCACTGTGTGAGTCTTTCCAAGATCTCTATGCTCTCACCAACATTTGTTATTGTCTTTTGGATCCTAGCCATGCTGATGGATGTGAGGTGGCATCTCACTGTGGTTTTGCTTTGCATTTCCTACCTTTTTTCATGTGTTTGCATATATTCTTAGAAGCAGTGTGTATTTGAATCCTTTGCCAGTTTTGTAATTGGGTTATTTGTCAGATTGTGAGAATTCTTTATATATTAGGGATATTGGGCCCTTATCTGATACAAGATTTGCAAATATTTTCTCCCGTTCTGTGAATTGTCTTTCTTATTCACTTGATGAAGTGTTCTTAGGAGCCGAAACGTTTTCATTTTGATGAAGTCTGATGTACTTTTCTTCTCTTGTTGCTTGTGCTTTTTGTTATGTAAACTGTTTAATCCAAAGTCATGAAAATTTACACTTATGTTTTGTTTTCAGAATTTTACCGTTTTTGCATTTTCATTTAGGTCTGATTAATTTTGGATTAATTTCTGTATATTGCACGAGGTTGCGAGTCTAACTTGATTCTTTTGCATGTGGATATTCAGGTGTTCCAGCACTATTTGTTGAAAAGACTATTCTTCCCCCAAAGAATGGTCTTGGCACTCTTGTTAAAAATCAATTGACCATAAATTTCAGGGTTTATTTCTGGACTCTTAATTCTATTCCATTGATCTATGCCTGTCCTTATGCCACTAGCACTTGATTACTATAGTTTTATAGTAAGTTTTCCAGTAGTTTTATAGTAAGTTTTCCAGTAGAGAAGTGTGAGTCCTCCAACTTTGTTCATTTTCAAGACTGTTTTGGCTATTTGGGGTCTCTTACATTTTCATATGAATTTTAGGATCTGCTTGTTAATGTCTGTTAAAGAAAAAAGTCAGTTGGGATTTTGATAGAGATTGCACTAAACCTGCAGATCAATTTGTACTGCCATCTTTACAACATCAGGTCTTCCAATCAATGGACACAGCCTGTCTTTCCTTTCCTTTCGGTCTTTTTAAATTTCTTCCAGTGATGTTTTATAATTTCCAGTGTATAAGTCTTGCAATGCTTTTGTTAAATTTATTCCTAAGTATTTTATTCTTTTTGATGCTATTACAAATGGAATTGTTCTGTTAATTTCATTTTAAGATTGCTCATTGCTAAGTACATATAAATACACTTGATTTTTGTATATTGATTTGGTATCCTGCAACCTTGCTGGACTTGTCAGTTCAATTTTTTGTGTGTGAATTACTTAAGAACTTCTGTATGGAAGTTCATGTCTAGATAGAGTATACAGATAGTTTTACTTCCTCCTTTCCAATCCGATGCCTTTTATTTCTTTTCTTGCCTAATTTCCTTGGCTAAAACCTCTAGTGCTATGTTGAACTAAAGTAGACAGGATATCTTTGTCTTGTTCCCAATCTTAGGGGGAAAACATCCAGTTCTCTCACCCTAAATATATTAGCTGTGGAGTTTTGTGACCACCCTTTATGAAGTTGAAGAGGATCCTTTCTATTCATAGTTTATTGAGTGTTTTTATCATAATGCAATATAATCATGTTTATTAATGATAAATTAATGGTTAATTGATTAATCATAAATAACAAAATCATTGAATTTTGTATTCTTTCTGCATCCACTGACATGATAACATGGTTTAAATTAATTTGAAATTAATGAAAATCATACCCTGGTCTGTTTGTAAAAACTGTTCAGTGTACATAAGGCTCCAGTCTCTCTAATTCTTTCCCAGCCACTCCAAGTTACCCACTATTGTCAGACTGCTCTGTTCCCTTTCAGATATTTTCCTATCCTGTGTGTGTGTGTGTGTGTGTAGCTGTCAAAAATATACAGTGTGTTTAAATTTTTTTTAATGTTTATTTATCTTTGTGAAAGACAGACTGCAAGAAGGGGAAGGGCAGAGAGAGAGGGAGACACAAAATCTGAAGCAGGCTTTGAGCTGTCAGCACAGAGCCCTCCAAAGGGCTTGAAATCCCAAACCTGGAGATCATGACCTGAGCTGAAGTCAGATGCTTAACTGACTGAGCCACCCATGCACCCCATAAAAATATACAGTATGTTTTAATAAAAATGGTATTTTACACACACACACACACACACACACACACACACACATTTCCTCTCCTTGGGATACCATCTTGATCCCAGCTAACAATCCAGTGTCCCATCTTTCTTTAAAGGCTGAAACCAAGTCCTTCCTTTTTTGTGGAAGCTTCCAAGGTCATCCCATATATCAGACCTCTTTTCCTTCTGGCCACAACTTAGGATCTTTCCCCTTCACTTGGTAAACTTTGGTTATATTTTTAGCACAGGAGATGTTTGGATTTGAACAACCTGAACTCTCACACAGTATACGCTTACGCCTAAACATCTTTTGTACCATGAGGAACATTTCTAGTTCCGGTGAGATGATGGTCCTATAACCACAGTTAAATTTTGGGCCACTTTCACATCTTTTTATATGGCAGCATTTGTTGGTGTGATAAGCGGGATTCAGCTGTCTTAAGGACTATAGCAGACAGTCTGCAACTTACGATGATTACAATGGCATGAAAGCCATATGCCTTCAGTAGAAATTGTAGTTCGAATTTTGAGTTTTGACCATTTCCTGGATGAGTGATATGCTATACAATACTCTCATGATCCTGGGCAGTGGCTGTGAACCACAGCTCCCAGTCAGCCATGCGATCACCAGGGTCAATAACCTATACGCTGAGGACAATTTTGCACCCACACAATTATTCTGTTTTTCACTTTTGGTACAGTATTCAATAAGTTACATGATATATTCAGCACTTTATTAAAAAATAGGTTTTGTGGGGGATGATTTTGCCCAACTGTTGGCTAATGTAAGTCTCCTGAGCACATTTATAGGCTAGGCTAAGCTAAGCTATGATGTCCAGTGGGTTAAGTATATTAAATGCATTTTCAACTTACACTAGGTTTATCAGTATGTAACCTCATAATAAGGAGAGGACGCTCCTGTTTTTCATGCTGTGCCCATAACACAGGCCCCCTGTATGTGAAAGTCTTACTTACTGCATTGGAGAATCAGGGACAGAACCATCCCCTTTTACTGATTTACTGATTATATTCCAGGTTTCTGAGTATGATTTGAAGAAAGGGCTTTGCTGTTTTAAAGAAACAAAATCTGAAAATCACTGTTTTATTGCATTTTGCTCTTACTGTCTCATTAAAAGGATCAGAAAATAGAAAAGTAAAACTGCTAATTCTAGCGTAACAAGTACAAGTCTCACAAATGAAATACACTGAGAGCAAAGGTAGAACTCAAAAAGCATGTGGAAGCCAGGAATCTTTCACCTTGGTTAGACATCACTGGACTTAAACTAACCTGCCGATGTTCAATTACAGAAGGACAAAGACCATATTTATAAAATATGTACGACATGCTAAAAACCTATGTAGTCAAAAACTATATCTAAATCGTGGCATATCACAGAGATTTTTATAACTGGTTTTTAACTCTTTGGGAACAAACTGCTCTATATAATGTGCAAGTCTATTATTTGATTTTCACACTTGACTTTGACCCATGGGTTCACTGGACAATATTGCCTGAAACAGTAAGATGCTTATAATAAAGGAAAGTCCCATTTAACATTTAACAAATATTTTGCTTATTGATTTATTAATTGTATCTCATTAGAATTAATCTAATTTCTCCATGGACAACCGTCAGCTGGCATGTTCACCTCAGGCTACTTTTCCTACAACAGCTGTGAGGAAAGCATCCGCATGGAGATATTTGGTCTCCATGTAAATCCACTGAGACCTTTCTCTGTGGTGATGTTTACCACCTGTGAAATCAAATCTAAACTCGTTCCATTGATGTTTAACACTCAGACTTGGGTAGAAACACACTTTTACCTAGAAAGGGAGCTTCATGTTTACTGGAAGCTTCTTAACATTGATGCTCGGCCAAAAAATCGGAGAGGATGTATACTTTTTAGCACAAGATACACATGCCACTCTCATATGTATATTTGGTAAGAATTTTTCAAAGTACATCCTTCAGAAGGGCCACATGACAATATGGATCAGGAGCTTTAGAAAGGAACTCACCTTTTGACCCAGAAATTCCACTTCTAGAATTTGTCTTATATAAACAACCAGACAATTGTGCAAAGATAGCTGCACAAAGATATGTATCACAGCATTTATTATAATAATGATAAACTGGGAATAACCAATAGGAAAATGGCTAGAGAAGATGTTTCAAAAGAAAAGGTTATTTCTAGCATATGATAAATGTCTGTTATTTTGTCTTCTAAGATTTTTCAAATTTCATATTTTTCATTTATTTATTAAACAAAATTTTAAGCCCCGTTTAGTTAACATACAGTGTTATATTAGTTTCAGGTGTACAATAAAGCAATTTGATAGTTCCATACATGACTCATTGGTCATCAAGGTAAGTTTTTAAGGTTTGGAAAGTTTTACACCAAAATGCCAACAATGATTATTTTGGGGTAACAGTTTCAGTGACTCAAATAATTTTATTTGCTCTAAGTGAATTATCTGAATTTTCTATTTTTTTCCTAAAATGAACATGTATTGTTCTATGTAAATAATATTATTTTTTAGGTAATACAGGCTAGTCAACATAACATTAAAAGGCTGTAGGGTACCTTTAATGATAATTGCAAAATAAGCTTTGGTAAAAATATTAAATCATTCTCTGAGATGTATTTTACAGAGAATCCTATTTCTGAGGTTTGGATGTTAGCTATATAATACCCTCTGTTTCAAATTAATCTAACAGTTTTCCCATGGGCACACTGCATCACAAAAATTCCCCACCAGGCCAAGTGCCATAATTGCACATGACTCTTACCAGATAGGCTCTCCAGAAGGATTGAATGATCAGCGCTGCCTCCTCTTCTGTCAGCAGGAGGGAGAGTGGGATTGCCGGCCGTGGGCTGAAAAGCAATAAAATGGTCATATGCCCCTGAGAATCCATCCTTCAGCCTCGGCAAGGCCTTTGACAACATAATGGCCTCTCTGATTAAGTGCCTCATCCATTTCCATTCTTAGAAAGCAACAATGCCATTTTTGCTAGAAAAGTTTAGGCTTGAGTTAGCATGTTTTATTTTAAAATTTTTTAACATTTATTTATTTTTGAGAGACAGAGAGAGACAGATCATGAGCAGGGTAGGGGCAGAGAAAGAGGGACACACAGAATTGGAAGCAGGCTCCAGGCTCTGAGCTGTAAGCACAGAGCCCGATGCGGGGCTTGAACCCACGAACTGTGAGATCATGACCTGAGCTGAAGTCGGACGCTCAACCGACGGAGCCACCCAGGTGCCCTACATGTTTTATATTAAATTCGGAGATGGATTTTGTTTTGTTTTGCTTTTAACCAGCAAAATCTTATATCACTGTTAGCCTGCTCTGCTTTGAAAGGCTCAGGTTGCTAAAGCTGCATGTTAGTCCTAAAGGTGTCACATACATAAAGGCTGTGTACACATAAAACAAGAGACACAGCAGGGGCGACTTTTAAATACTGCATTATGACTGACACTTAATAAAGGGCTCTTTTTCCAACTTCCTATGGAAGGGAAATGAAATTGTTCATCTCTCTCTTGAAAGCAAAATATTGGCATTTATCTCTGATAAATTGTGTGCCCATTCCAGTTTAATGTGGCTTAAATTCAAGCATATTTTTTAAAAGAATGTTTTACTTTATTATTTTTTAAAAATTTATTTTTTGAGAGAGAAAGAGAGAGAGAGCGAGCGAGAGCATGAGTATGAGCAGGGGAGGGATAGAGAGGGAGACACAGAATCCGAAGCAGGCTCCAGGCTCCGAGCTGTCAGCACAGAGCCTGACATGGGGCTCAAACCCATGAACCCTGAGATCATGACCTGAGTCGAAGTCAGCCGCTTAACTGACTGAGCCACCCAGGCACCCCCAATTCAAACATATTTTTAAGTTCCGCTACTACATCTTAATAGGCAATAAAATATGTCAAGTGCTGGGTCAGTTGATACTGTTTGCTCTTGTTGGATTGTGCAGATTGTGATGGGATTTTTGATCATAGATACCACATTTAAAAATCATGGCTAAATGCTCTTTTCTTTTTTTTTCCCTACAAGTTTCATAGAGATACTAACTCCTGACAAGATCTTATAAGTATGACTTAATTCTGGTTCCTTATGTTTCTCTAAAACACAACTCCACTGAAAAGCCAAGTTAAGCCTTTTTAGATATAATACAAACAAATGAACTTCTGGAAGGATGTGGGTCATGGAGGCTGCTCTCAAGGCAGGAACCCCGGAAATGACTTTGCAAGTGAGGGGTTCTTAAGAGCCCTGGCCTCAGAGCTCTCCCTAATGACAGCCATCATTTGAGTTTATAATAACTCCCATTGTGCAGAGAGGTTGACTAAGCTACCCAAGGTCACACAGCTTGTAGATGGCCTAGTTGGGATCTGAGCCCAGACCCATTCGATCCCAAAGCCCAGGCTTCCCTCACAATGCTCTGCTAACACCAGACCTCAAATGGGCAACACTTACAGATGCCTAGCTTGGCACAGAATGCAAAGCTAAGTGGTAATAATGCGTGATTCTCCAGGATGTGTGGTTTTATTTCCCTCTAAACTCTGACTTAAAAACAACAACGAACCCTTGATACAGTATATTTGTCTAAATGAACGCGTGTGCTTTTGAATTATTCCAGAATCAAAGAAAACAAAGCCAGGAAAAGCCTTGGGGGTATTAAGATCATTTCCAGGGAGCACAGTGCTGTTGCCAGGTTCTGGGTCTTGGGCTGGGCAGGTCCTTTCGAAGAGACCAAGTAAAGGAGATTCTTCTACTTCTTTGGAAAGCTAATTACGTCCTCAAAATGACAGCATTGTTAGAAACCTTTCCTTAATGTTCTGTTTCCATTTTCATTTGCATGATGTGGTGGCTTTTTTAATTTACTTATTTTTTTGGTTCTGTTTTTGTTTTTCACGTCTTCTTACCTAATATCTGGCTTTCTGGTCTGCAGTGGAGCATTCGTATTTTGCTGGAGGCCTACCACCGGAGGTGCATCCGCTCCCTGCTTTCCACATCAAATGTCTCTACTCATCCACTGTCCTTATTCTTTAAATCTCAGTTGTGTGATACCAATAAATCACATCCCTGAAGCAATTCTCCACTAGTTAAAAAGCAATGGCTTCTAGAGAGACCTTGGTGTTTCTAAGGAGACCTTGATGTGCTGGCAATGGATTTATGAGACTAATATTATCGTGCATTAATACTACTAGCACATATTTACTGAGAGCTTTCTGTACTTCCTTCCTATCAGCCTGGCTCCTTGTGCTCCAGCCATGCTGGCCCCTTTCATCTCTTCAAAAGTGCCCTTCCACCCAGGGTCTTTCTAGACCCTGCCTTTCCTCTGCCTCCAATTGCCTCCTATCTCCAGCCAGGGACACTGTATCCAGCTGTACATGATGCTGCTTAAGGACACCCAACAGATGGGTCAGAGGGCACTGAAACCCAGCCTATGCTCTGCCCACTAAGCTGCTCTCATGGCCTAGGGCCACATCTGCCCTGGGGTAGGAGCACCTTTTCCTACTGGCTCAAAACCTAAAGTTGGGGGTGAAGGCGCTGACACTTCTTCCTCCTGGTTCACTCTTACTCTTTCTTCCAATCTCCATTCAAATGTTATGGAAAGGTGTTTTGTTTAGGTTAGGACCCAGTGGAGCTCTGTGTAATTTTCCTTCCGAGTCCTTGGCCCAATTTGGAGATAGAAATCTTTGTGGTTATCTAATTAATGCCCTAATCCTCAACCGGACTGCGAGCTCCAGGCAGGCAGAGACCAGGCCCATGTCTGTACCTCTTGGCAGTCCCAGCACTTAGAAATTATTCCAGGATCAGAGAAGTGAAAGCCAGGGAGAACTGACATCATTTCTAGTGGGTACTTGATAAATGTGGGATAAGCTCCCTGCCTGGCACAGTATCCTAAGCACTTTCCATACATTATTTCATTAAATCCTCACAGTATTAGTAATGAGCTGTGGTTATCTTTCTTTTAAAACAAGGAAACTGAGGCACAGAGGTGTGAAGTCAAGGTCACCGACCATTTACTGCTGAGAATCTTTTGGCCCAGGAAGCAGACGGAGTGGCCTAAAAGGGGAAGAGAAGACAGCTCACAAGGTCACTGACGTGGAATTCAGGGTCTTGCAGCTGTGTGTGTTCAATAGAAGAAAACACGATCATTTGCCTAGAAGAAAAAACTGGAGAGGGAGAAAAAAGGCATAATCATAGAAAATGCCCTCTTCATTAATTCTTACATTAATAACTTGGCAGGTATTCATTTGTCTGACGCTCCACAGGGAAATCCGATGTCAGGACAGCAGAACAAAGTGGAGTTTGTCACTTGTATCGGAGGGGAGATTTGATAGCGCCTTCTGTTCAGCTGCAATTTCCCTGCCTTAAGTATGTTTTTCTCTACTGATGTCATGAAATCTTCAAAGTAACAGTATTCCTGTTTTGGAATAGCAGTAGGAAAGGAGACCTGCAAATCTGGGGACAACAGGCTGGGGCAGCCCAACAAAGGGCTTTCACCAGTAATGAAACCCTGAACCGCTTTGCATGACAATGAATCTCCAAAAAGCGAAATGAGATTTCTAATAGGCCTTGAAGCAGTAATATGAGGCCACCTTTAGTGCCATCCCTGCTTTCATGGCTAAATAATGGGGTGCTGTCTAGTTCCCAAACCAAGCATAAGTAAGAGAGAGCCAAATGAAAAGGACTTAATCTTCCGAGTGTAGTCCCTAAGAATTATCAATCATTTCAGCAGGCCAGCGTCAAGGGATAGAAGCCATGTCAGGCCCTTTTCTCTCTTTTGGAATCAGTGCAACTGGTTTCAGGTCAAATAAAAATAGAGATTGAGTAGAGGCAACCTCTCAACATTGGGGAACTGGGGAGGGGGAGGAGGCACCATGTCAATCACCGGAGAAGGCGGCCAGGCTCCCTCCTCAAGGGTTTACATCGGACATCCCCAGAGCAGACAGGTTTGCGTGTTTCAATGGGCAAAACAGTACCACTGAGTATGTTTCCAAGACTTGTCTTACCGGTAATGCTCATTTGTCATGTCCTTTTCCTTTTTTCTTAAATGTGAATCAAATATATTTGAATCGTAAGAATCAATGCTATAATTCTGAGAAAGAACAAGCACTTATTTTTCTGATTCTGTGTGTATGCATAAACACACACAATTCTTTCCCCTTTTTTGGGTGCTAAGTTAAAGATCTGCAGGACCTAAAAGAGATACCACACGCTTTCAAACTATACAAGGGAATCTGAAAAGTTTGTCTTTGTTAATTTCTGCATCCAGTCTAAAACAAGAGGGACCATCCCAAAAAGGCATTTAAACAGAATAAAACAGAAACCAGAAAGGCTTGCTTTATATTGAAACTTGAATCTTGGAATCCACATTCTATCCACTTTTCATTAGGTAAGAGATTAAGTTGTTTTCTCGGAACATAAAAGCACAACCCTGATGCAAAGCCATTTACAAAATGACACAGGCCCTAAATCAACCATCATTTATAAAGCCTTTCAAGGGTCTAAGTATTTGATAACACATACCCATTGTATCCAGTGAAAGACATCATCCAGTCCCTGCCCTCAGCCTTAACTGGTTTCCCAAACATTCTGTGTTACAGGCATCATCAGTCTTGAGTAATAAACTTCAAATATTTGGAAGAAGTACAATAGAAGTTATCTGGAACGATGCATCCAGATATATGGTGACCAGCCATTAGAACAGAATCTCATAGGATTCTTTTCTAAGATGTCAGGAACAACTCTGAACATCAGGAGGGTAGAGCCAGCTGCATTACTCTCTAGTGGCCTTAAAGTGCGTTCGAAACCATGGTTACTAGGATGTGATCTGGCTTTCACCCCCTCACTAACCACCCTGAGAGACTGATAAGCAGATATTACATGGCATCAAGGTGAATCACTCTCCTGACTTAAACACAGAATCAATTCCCATGTTACCAGCCCCATCACT
This sequence comes from Cryptoprocta ferox, assembly GCA_028646485.1. Classification (NCBI taxonomy): domain Eukaryota; kingdom Metazoa; phylum Chordata; class Mammalia; order Carnivora; family Eupleridae; genus Cryptoprocta; species Cryptoprocta ferox. The sequence continues at coordinate 14,452,181 of CM053564.1, read as the reverse complement.
GGATGTTGCATATGGGTCTAGCCAACAGAGCCCACCTAACAACGTGACAAGGCCAGGTGCCCACAAACAAAGGGTTGTGATACTTGATGTGTTTTGATAAATGTGTCCAGGTTGTTGTGTTATTTAGTCTCTTTGTAACAGACTACATGTTTTCTTTAATGTGACTCAATGAAAACCTAAAGGAGACCTGCCTCCTTCCCAATCTCCATCCTCCCCCTCCAGAGGGTGAGCCTGGGGAAGGGTGGGTGTATGGGAAGAGCAGACCACCTCCCTCTTCACGGCTTCCAAATCTCTGGCAGGGGATCTTAACTTGGTTTTTGTCATGGATCCCTTTTTATGCTGGTGGTTTGGATTTCTTTTCTCAATAATTTTTTTTTAAATTTTAGAGAAAGAGAGGGAGAGAGCACACAAGTCGGGTGGAAGGGCAGAGGGAGAGAGTGAGAATTTCAAGCACTCTGACATGGGGCCTAATCCCATGACCGTGAGATCATGACCTGAGCCGAAACCAAGAATCAGACACTCAACTTACTGAGACACCCAGGCATCCCCCTAAATAATACTTTTTTTAAATATGAAAGTAAATATATAAGATTTCAAAGCAAACCAATTATACTGCAATAGTTTTCAAAATACTAAAAAATAAATAAATAAATAAAATAAAAAAAACAGGTGGTGGGTCACCTGGGTGGCTCAGTAGGCTAAGTGTCCAACTCTTGATTTTGGACCAGGTCATGATCTTGTGGTTCATGAGTTCCAGCCCCACGATGGGCTCTGCGCTGATGGCATGGAGCCTACTTGGGATTCATGTGTGTGTGCCCATGTGTATGCATATGCTCTCTCTCTCTCTCTCTCTCTCAAAATAAATAAATTTAAAAAAAAACCCAGGAGGTGATATAATAACATATGTGCTCCTAGAGTATGCAGTAAATAAGAAGACCTAATGACAGGTCAATTAATTACTGTAATTTAGAATAAATGACACGTGTGAATGATATTTCAAGACCACTGCAACTACTATATTGAGATATGAAAAAATCTGATCGTTATTAGTGACAAAGACACAGGTACCATGGCCTCTCCTGAGGCCTGTTGCCCATGTTTATAATTAAAAGAGGCTAAATTTCAATTAGAGGCTAATGAAAATAGAGAGGTAATTTGTTCACCATCCAAGTTCAGGGCCCCTGAATCATTGACAGGGAAAGGGGGGGAAGATGTGGTTTACATCCAGGATAAAACTGAGGACTAAAGATTTAAAACTAAACAGGATGAATACAAACAGTGAAATGAGACCATCTAAAAACATAGAGTGACCAGGAAGTTATGGAAATTGGCCAAAAAGTTATTTAAAATGGCTGCCTCCCAGACAGAAGAGAGATCCACCGTGATACTGAGGGTCAGTTAGTGTGGGGGAGGGGGGGAGAAACCTTCGTATTTTTATTCCCCAAAACTCGTGATTCTTCCATAAAGCCATTAAATTTTCAAAACAGATCTCTAATTTCTGCCACTCCATTTCAGTAACTGGCTCCCTGTTTAGCCAGTTGCTCAGGACTGAAATCTCCAAGCCATGTCTGACTTCTCTCTCACCACACATCCAATCCATCAACAGAACTTCTTGGTTCCAACATCAAAATATACTAAATCCAAACTATTCTTGCCTCCCAAACTCCGAGCTGCCATCATCTCCTGCCTACGGTAGCCTCCCCACTGGCTGCTTGCATTGTTAGAGTTGACTGAAGTCAATTCCCCCTCCAGCCACCAGAGTGATCTTTTTATGTTTGTTTATTTACTTATTTTTTGAGCAGCAGGCAAAAGTTTATTAGCATATAAGATCAGAAGGGAAGAATGGTAGGAAAGCTCTCAGAGAGGGGACATTCAAAAGTGAATGCCCCTTATTTATTTTTAAATGTGTGTTTATTTATTTTGGGAGGGGGGAGGAGCAGAGAGAGGGAGAGAGAGAATCCCAAGCAGGCTCCATGCTGTCAGCACAGAGCTGGACACAGGGCTTGATCTCACAGACCGTGAGATCATGACCTGAGCAGAAATCAAGAGTCAGGCCTTAATCCCAACTGAACAACCCAAGCGCCCCAGAATGATCTTTTTTTTAAAGATAAATCAGATTCCCTCGATCTTCTAAAAACACTCCAATAGTTTTCTATCACGCTCAGAGGGAAAAAGGTAAAAGCATACTCTTTACCATGGTACCCAAAGGCCCACCCAAACTGGGCACAGCCCAGCCAGCAGCTCTTGCTTAATTGCCTACCCCCCTCTTGCCCTCCCTCATCTCCTCGTCTCACTAGCCAAATCTGTTCCCATCTCAAGGGCCTTTGCTCCTAGCTCAATGCTCCAGGTGGCTGTTCTCTCCACCTGGAACATTCTTCCTTCTGATCTTTGTAAGGCTGGCTTCCAGGCCTCAGTGCAAATGTTTCCTCTTTAAAGAAGCGCACCATCCGTGGCTTCTCTAAACAGCAGCAGCTCTCACCCCAGAGATGCTGGATGGATGCTCTATCCACTTACCCTGCTTTATTTTTCCTCAGAGGACTTGGGTCTTCTTTACATTATGCAATATGCTTATTTGTTAGCTAAGCTGTTATCTTCCTACTAAATTGTAAACTCTGTGGGGGCCAAGAGTTTCTCTTGTTCTCCCCTCTATCTACGGTACCTAGAAAAGTACCTGGGAAAGAGAAGGCATTCAGTAAGTATTTTTGAATGAAAGAATATTATTATAGATAAGAAAACAGAGAACTTTCTTTAATGTCAGGATTTATCAGTGGCAGAGCAGATATTTGGTCTTTCTCTTGCTTGGTTATTCTGCCATCCACGTTTCATCTTACTAAAGTAGAGGCTGCCATTCTCCTCAGATTAAGGACAAAATAAAAGCAATCGTTCTTTGGAGACCTCCTATGAGCCCTCTGCAATGGGTATCTTTAATTTTTATCTGCTCATCAGACCCTCCCCCTTCTTGTGGTATCAGCCCTCAGATTTTGCTTTGACAGCTCTACCTCCCTGTGCTGATGGGTGGGGGGTGCGTGTGTGTGTGTGGAATGTAGGTCACAGCACCTCACCCTCCAGTGACCAAGGAATGTACCTGACAGCCAAGCTTAGCCAAGCAGATGCTGTTTCCCTAGAATGTGAATCTTGAGTGGACCGGCAGACACTACAGGATTCTTCCAGGCACTGTTGTCTAGAAAACATGGGTCTATGCTTCCTAGATCGCTACACCTGCTTTCTAGGGCCAGGTCCTTACCTTTTCCTTCACGTTTGTGAGTTATCTTTTTTTTTATTCCAGTATATACCCTTTTCCTTAAGTAGCCTTTAAATTTCTGTTGCTTGTGATGAAACACTCTGATACCATCTTAGACCTCATGGCAACTTTGCAATGTCATCCCAAGTAAGAGAAGAGAGGAGCACGGCTGGTGAAGGGATTATTTCCAGGTCACCCGACTGTGGCAGGCTATATAACAGTTCCCCAAGATGTCCTCATTCAATCCCCAGACTCTTGAACAGATACGTTCCCTTATATGGCAAACGGGACTTTGCAGAAGTAATTAATGTAAGGTTTTGAGATTATCCTAGATTATCCAGGTAAGCCAATGATGTAGTCTCAAGGATCCTTGTGAGAGGGATGCACACAGAGATGCCACCAGAGAAGTCGATGTGACTATGGACACAAGAAGTCAGAGTGAGGCAAAGAAGGGCCTATGAACCCTCCAGAGTACAGGCAGCCACCAGAAACCAGAGAAGGCAAGAAAACAAATTCTCCTCTAGAGGCTCTAGGAGGAATTGTTTTGGACTTCTAACCCCCAGAACTGTAAGAGATGACACCTATGTTGTTCTGAGTCACCAGTTTTGTGGTAATTTATTAAGCAGCTATGGGAAACTAATACCCCAACTAATACATGGGAGAGCTCAGACTGGAACCCATGCTGCCTCGCACAGCCTCCCTGGGCTTGTTCCCAAAGAGTCACCTAGAAACAACAGGAAGAAAGGAAGGAAGCAGGACTGTGTGCCGCAGAGAAAAGGGCCACCCACATGCCAAACCTCCAGCTAGAAAGAGGCACATAGCGGATTTATGCATCCCAATGTGTCCTGAATTCAGGAAACAGCTCTCCTTCCTTCCTATTTGAGGACAAATGCTAATATAAAGAGCAAAGATGATTTATTATCCTAATGAGACTCCTAGCCTCTGAAGTTACCCATCTATAAGACAAAATAAAATTAAAAGATTTTTTCCTTTCAACAGGACATAACAGCAAATTTTCTGCCATGCCGCCTTTTAATTACGATCTTTAGTGCAATATGCATGCCGTTTCCTGTGCCATTTAGAAGGCACGAACATTTTCCTTTGGGTTATTAACCTTCACGCAAACAGATCATCATGCAGCTGGCTGGTGCTTGTCCTCAAATGGCACGGTGACACTTTTGTTTTCACCTCAGCTTTTGGTCATAAGATACCTTTCATCGACATGGAAGTATTGCAGATTTTTTTCTTTTCCTTTTTCTTTTTTTTTTTTTTTTGTCCAAGGGTTGAAATTAGCTGAAAAGACATTTCACCCAAAGTAAGCGTTTCTTTTCTAAAACACAATCTTTGTTTCATTGAAGGTCTCAGCTTTAATGATGTCTTTCATGAGCCTTCTCCCCTGAGACATGAGACCAGATAGGGAGCAGGGCAGTTTTGTTCCTTGGGCTTGTGTAGTGATTTCTTTTTGCAAATGAATCTGACCAATTCTTTTCAGTCAAAATAAAAGTGAAACTTTTCTTGTTCTCAATATGATAGCAAATAATTTCCTTGTTTCTGATTGGCTGGTTGAGTCAGGACTCTATAACACAAAAGAGGATGATGCTAGATTCATAAAGAGGAGGAAAGCCATGAGAAGATATGATGTAACCCACTGTCATTGAAAGGTAGGGAAGAAAACACCCTCATCAAGCTCTGATGAGAGCAGGCAGTACATTGTGTTATTGATCCCAGTTATTACTCTTTTCCCTGGGAAAAAAGAATAGTCCATCTCTACTCTGCCATTTGCCTTGCAGTTTCTGCCTGGGGATGGTGTCAACTTCCCTATAGCACTGCTATTCGGCTTGGCCATGGACTTTTATCAGCCAATGAAACGTGAGCAGAAGTAATGTTTGCCATGGCATGGATGGGCCACTGTCCTTCTCCCTCTGTGTGAGAGTGAGGGAGGGGGCTGTTCCTTCAGCCTGGGTCCCAGAATGAAAAGGGACATGGAGCAGAGCCAAAAGTGATATGCAGCTAACATAAAAAAGGGGGAAGATTAACATTTGATGGTTATAAGGCACTGAGATTTGAGGGTTGTTTAGCAACAGAACCTAGACAAAGCTGACTAAGTTAGAATACTCGAGGCTAGTTGGGACAATACCACGTAGGAGCACATACTATCAGTTAGGACTCTTTGATTTGCGAGTATTAGAAACCTACCTCGGGGCACCTGGGTGACTCAGTCAGTTAAGTGTCTGACTCTTGACTTTGGCTCAGGTCGTGAACTCTAGCCCTGCATAAGGCTCTTTACTGACAGCACGGAGCCTGCTTGGGATTCTCTCTCTCTCTCTATGCCCCTCCTTTGCTTGTGCTCGCTCTCTTTCTCTCTCAAAAATAATAAAATAAGAAATAAAACTTAAAAAAAAAAGAAACCTAACTCAAACTGAGTTAAGAAAAAATAAATAAATAAATAAATGAAATTTTTAAAAAGGATTAACTAAGAGGGAAGGGGGTAGAGTTGGCTTTAGGCAAGGCCAGATCGAGAGGCCCAAAACAATGCCATAGAAACTCAGGCTCTGGCCACCTCTCAGTTCTGCTGTTATCTCAGGCACAACCTCTTCAGGTGCTTGCCCTCAGCAGCTCAAGGCTCACTTATGACCTCAAAGCTCCAAGTCTAGAGGAAAAGAGAGAAAACGTTTCCTGGTTGCTTCCGAAAAAATCTTGGGGTTATCTGTGATTCAAGCAATTTGGGAGCAACTATAGTACCAGGGGGGTTCATTGGTCAGAGGGGGAGCCAGAGAGGGAATCAGCTCACTGTCCACATGCACTGAGAATGGGAGACAGGTGATCCTCTCAGTGATGTAGGGAGTTCTGTAATCAGAGGAGGAGGAGGAAATCAGTGCAGGATAGGGAAAAACATAAATGTCTACCACAGAAAGCAAGAAATGGAATAAAAAGAAGTAGAATAAGGGCACCTGGGTGGCTCAGTCAGTTAAGCGTCAGACTCTTGATTTCGGCTCAGGTCATAATCTCATGGTTTGTGAGATTGAGCCACACATCAGGCCCTGTGCTGACAGCACAGAGCCTGTTTGGGATTCTCTCTCTCCCTCTTTATTTCTGCCCCTCCCCACTCTCTCTCTCTCAAATAAATAAACTTAAAAAATTTTCAAAAAAGAAGTAGAATAAATACCCTTTAGTTTTATAATTGTTTTTACAATTACAAAAGGAACTGTGTAGACAATATGAAAGCTACAAAATAATTTAGAAGACAAAATAAAAGCTGTGTTCCTAAACTTTGGAGTGAAACATGCTTTTGAAAGATTTTTAGGTCTAGAGTTATTTAATTCTATGATTATCCTTGGTTTTAAAGATTTCCTTTTCACTGTATAGTTTATTTAACAAATAATGTTTGTTTTATATGTGATAAATCTAAGTTATTTTTATAAACCTAAGAAAAAATATTTTTGTAATGTTTATTTATTTATTTTCAGGGGGGCAGGGACAGAGAGAGGAGAGAAAGAGAACCTCAAGCAGGCTCTGTGTTGTCAGCACAGATCCTGACATGGGGCTTGAACCCATGAACTGTGACATCATGACCTGAGCTGAAACCAAGAGACGCTTAACCATCTGAGCCACCCAGGTTCTCCATCCCTAAGAAAAAATTTTAAGGGTTGTCAATGTCTACGTAAAATAGCTACAAAAAATGCAGTTACTTGAAAAAAAAAACTTATGGAAAAGAAATGGGTAACTGAGAATGGATGGACAGAGTGAAGAGTATGCTAAATTATGGGTAACCTATAGGAGAAGGGCCCATCATTTACATGAAAAGCGATCGGCAGCCATCCGTGACAAATGATCCCAACCTACCAGCTGTGATCTGACAATATAATGACATCAAGCAACAAAGACAGCTGGGCTTGGTAGAATTTGTCTTACCAAGAATGTTAAAATAAAGCCAAACTCACATTTTAGACGGCTATTCCGGCCGGTAGATAGGATTCTCTGAGGCAATAAATGCTAACACACACATAATGTAAAGAGGAGTTGTATCTTCTACTGCAGCTGTACTCTGAAATCAGCACATAAGATGAAAATCACATCTAATCAAAGTTTCCCCTTCACATACCTTAAATTACCCATGACATCCTTCAATCAATGTCACAGAGCCAGTGTTCTCCCCGTCCTAGCACTGATCACTCTAAGTAGCAGGTGATCTAAGAGGCAGTGGAGTAGACAGATTGACCATTCTTAACGGCATGGACTCAGGAGCCAGGGTGCCTGCGTTCAATCCTGTCTTGTTGTTTGCTAGCTTTGTGACCTCAAGCAGATAAGTCATCTCTGCACCTCAATTCTTTCTCTGAAATATGGCTGTCACTGGGACAGCCAGTACTCATGGAATATCCAGGGTCCCTATGGATCTCAGCCTCCCTTGCAGTTGGTTTGGAGTTGGGATCTGTCAGGAAATGCGAGAAGGTTAAGAACATTCTAGGCTGAGAAGGTCAAGAACTAAGAGTGCCTCCTCCACTCTTTTCTTCCTTTGCTTTAGTGACCTCAAAAATCATTATGTTCCAGATAGCTAAAAATAAAAGGGTGTCTAACCTGTGTCAGTCTTTGTATGAGCAAGAAGTAAACTGTATTGAATATTTCAGTATTGTTTATGATTACAACCTAGCTTAATACAGCCTGACTACTACAATGGGGACAATAACATTTCCTACTCTGTAGGGTTGTCATGCAAGTTAAATTAAGTAATATTTATCAATTGGTCAGAATAGTACCTGAGTACACACTATATAAATGCCTGGTTGGCAGGTAGTTATATAGGTAGACAGACATACAGACAAACAGAAAGATATAGTTGCCTTATGAGCTGCTCATGTTATGAGGGGCACATAACACTGGGAACAACTAAGGAAAGAGCTGAGTCATGTGCCGTATTTATGCTTTTGCCTATAGAGTGGAATGGCAAGGGGAACAGCTTGAATTTTTAAAAATCTTATTTCTCTCTCTTTCCCCCAAAAGCATGCCACTGAATCAGCATAAATTAAGTACATGCATTCTGTAATCCCACTATACACAGAAACTGTCCATAAAGACAGGGTCCATGTTTCTCTGTGTCATATTCCCATGGTACAGAGTAAGTATCCAAAAAACGGTAGCCAACCAGCTTACAAATATGTCTGTGCTCTATAATTTTAGAGCACATTTGAGCATTCAATAAACATCAGCTAAAATGAACGAATAAATAACTACCTTTAAATAGCTGGAACATATCTGTTCATATACATATCAGTATTGGAAAAATGGTATCCCCTTAATGATTGGCACCAGAATTCCTCTTAGGTAAGTAACTAGCATTGTTTAGATGAAACATCATTTTACAGATGGAAAACCTAAGGCTCAGAGCGGTTGAGTCATCTTTGCTCAAAGTCATACAACTGGAAATGGTAAAGCTGAGTTTGGAAGGCAGAGTTGTGAATCCAGAGTCCAAGTTCTAACTCCCACACTTCCACTCCCACCACTTCTTTGTCCTCTAGGACATTCCGACACCACCCTCAACAGCTCTAGGATTTGACTTGCTGTCATCTTCTCCAACCCATCCCCCACCAGCCTTCTCAGACACTTCATTATTCATGCTGATGACACCTCCAATACCATGGCCTCCAGTCCCTGTGATTCTATGAGCCCCATCTTCCCTTCTGTCCATCACTCAATAGAACAGTCACATCTTAGAATGGGCTGTCCCTGAAGACTGTCATACCTCAATTTTCCAAATTCCTGCTCTGGTTATAAGCTCATTTATCCATCTTTCTCACTCACATCCATTTAAATTGATTTTAGCTCTTATGCAAGATGAGGATTTGAGAAGGTTCTTGGTATCCAGAACAGGGCTCAGAAAACTATAGCCCATGGGCCAAATGTGGCCCATCACTTATTTGTATAAAGTTGTACTAGAATCTAGCCATGCCTGTTTATTCACGTACTGTCTATGACTGCTTTCCTGCTACAATGATGGAGTTGAAGTAATTGTATCAGAGGCCATACGTAGCCTGCAAAGCCTAAAAGTTTACTATGTTCTACAGAAAAAGTTATTATATGAAAAAGTATTGGTGGAGCCATGTTCCTCAGGGCAAGCCCTAGGCTCTGATCACGTTAATCCTCCTTCTCATTGTTGCTGGGGAGCAGTGGGTTCAGCATGAGAGGGTGTGAAGGGAGAATGAGGCTGAGGTAAGGGAACTGGTTGGTGAGTGCGCATTCAGAACCAGGTCTCAGGAAGGCTGACCAAGGCCTCTCCAGCACCAGGCTTCTCACATGTCCCACACCTGCTACTCTCTCCTTGCCCCAGGGCCATTTTCCTTCCATGTCATTTGAGTTTCTCAGCATGATCACATGAAAACTCAGTCTCCTCCACTGTCTGTCACTCCAGCAACCTCCAGTGGAGAACAGCCCTCAACCCTCCCAGTTGACTCCCAGTCAGTAAACACCTCCTTGCCCATGGCTCACCCATCGTTTAGTCAAGTGGTCACGAGGAGCTTTGAAAAATCTCATTGGTTCTTTTCTTTTTAATTTTTTATTGTGGAAAATTTCAAAGATATAAAAAAGTAGACAAAAAACAAAAAATGAACCTATGTCACCATCAGGCAGCTTCAATTATACTGTTGTGCATGTCAGTTATTCAGTGTAACTCCGCCCTCCCAACCCTGCCAGAGACACCATACCATTTCATATTCCATTCATAAATATTTTAGCATGTTTCTCTAAAAAGCAGTAACTTTTTTAGGAGAGCCTGGGTGGCTCAGTAGGTTGAGCATTCGACTTCAGCTCAGGTCATGATCTCACCATTAGTGGGTTGAAGCCCCATATCGGGCTCTGTGCTTATAGCTCAGAGCCTGGAGCCTGCCTCAGATCCTGTGTCTCCCTCTCTCTCTGCCCCTCACCCACTTGCAGTCTCTCAAAAATAAATGAATGTTAAAAAAAATTTTCAAAAGCAGTAACTTTTTTTTAACATGACTATGAAATAATTACCATACCTTAAATAAAATAACAATAATTCTTTACATCATCAGCTATTTAAAAAAATATTTTTAAATATTTTTTATATTTGAGAGAGAGAAAGACAGAGCATGAGTAGGGGAGGGGCAGACAGATGGAGACAGAATCTGAAGCAGGCTCCAGGCTCTGAGCTGTCATCACAGAGCCCTATGTGGGGCTCAAACCCATGAGCAGTGAGATCATGACCTGAGCTGAAGTTGGATGCCTAACCGACTGAGCCACCCAGGTGCCCCTACATCAACTATTTACTAAGTATTCAAATTTTCAACTGCCTCGTAATTTTTTTTAGTTTTTCTTTGAAGCATGATCCAAATAAGATCCACCTGTTGAAATTTCAAAAGCCATATGAACCCCTACCATCTCCATTTTAGTGTCTCCAAGTTTGGTATGTTTCTTACTTCTAAAGTGAACATATAATGTAGTATTTCTTTCTCTTCCTGAAAACTGGTGGCTAAATCGTTAACGTAATTCCAAAAATATGGTAGTTTTTGAAAAATAGTAAGATACTATTCTTAGAAAAGTTAATGATGCTTCCCCTTTATTTAAGATCCCCTAGGCCCAGTCTAGACTTTTCACTTAATATAAGCTTTGCTAGTCTTTAGCCCTGATTTTACCCAACCATCTGTTTTCTCCACCCCCTTTCCAGGGTTGCAGAGGGTTACTGGTGATAATCACATAAGCAGGCTGTTTATATGCACCACAAATTCAGGCCATCAGCTGGGCCATCCCTATTTATCCCTAGTTGATTCCCTACCAATTTCACCATAGCAGCTGCTGCACACCCCCTTCCCTCCCCCACAAGCCTCCAGAACCTGCCTGGGCCTCCCTCCCAGCAGATGCCTCTACACCTACATGAACAATCAGAATGACAGGACCCACAATGAACTTACTCAGTTTTTTCCCTTCACCCCAAATTTCCTCTCACTTGTAGTTCTGGTCTCAGAGGAAGACACATCTTCTTATACCTAATATATGTATAAATATGCACAGAGAAGTCTCTGAAAAGAAGTTCACTAAAATGTCAACAACGGTTACATCTGAGAGGCAGACTCTTAGGTGATTTGTACCTTTTTCATTTTACTTTTACTTTTTTCTCTAAGCATGTATCATTTTTGCAAAACCCATAATACCATTTCAAAATATCAGTGATCCCCAAGAAAACATAGGTGATCCCTACTAGTGAGGGAATTCCAATTTTCCCATATTCTCCATTACTCCTTGAGGTAGGCAGAAAAATGGCGCCCAAACATGAAAGGATCATAATTCCTATAACCAATGTTACGTTACAATGGTACAAAGGACTCTGCCGATGTGATTAAATTTAAGACCTTAAGATGGGGAGAATATTCTCAATTATCTGGGTGACTCCAATCATAGGAGTACTTAATAGCTGAAGAGGGAGGCAAAAGAGAGTCAGACAAATGTGACTAAGGAGACAGGATCAGAGATATGCAATGTTGCTGGCTCTGAAGATGGAGGAAGGCAGCACCAGCCAATACAGGCAGCCTCTAGAAGCTGCAAAAGGCAAGAAAATGTGTTCTACCCTAGAGAGAGAACACATTTTTCTACAGGAAAGAATGCAGCCCTGCCCACACCTTGATTTTAGCCCTGGGACACCCATGTCAGGTTTCAGGTTTCCAGAACTGCAAGATAATAACTTTTGCATTGGCTAAAAAATTTGTGGTAATTTGTTATAGCAGCAATAGGAAACTAATATACCCCTACTCCCTCCCCACTGAACAACTCAACATAAAACCTAAGTGGAAACAATGATTTGTTTTGCAGACAAGACAAGCCATGGTCACCATTGCCAACCACATGACTTAGAGTAAGTGCCTCCTTCACTGAACCCCTGGAACCAACTCTGGGGCACTCCAAAGTTCAGCTGTAGCCCACTGTGGCTCAATCTGTACATTTGACATGGGAATCTTGATTCCAAAATCAACGTTTCTCTCCTGACCCCACTTCTGAGCTTCAGGCCAATGTTTCCAATATGGATGTACTAGAGGCGCCTCAATCTCAAGTGCCCAAGACAGAAATCCTCATCTTCACCCTTGAGCCTGATTTTCCGGCCAGGACTCTTTGGTTCTATCATGGGCCTCCATTTGCCCAGCAAATCTCACCTTTTCAGGCACATTTCTTCACTCCCAAACTCATCTTGTGCCATCCATTCACTGGATCCATCCCAGGGCCCTTCTTTCCATTACTGTTGTCCCAGTTCAAGACCTTAGGGCTGTAACCAGGTGGTCCCTGGACTCTTGGGAGTTATCTTGCCAAAGCAGATATGCCTCTGCTCAAAATCTTTTAATACTCTCTCATGCTTATGGAATAATGCCCAAACTTCAAGGTTTTACGGAAACACAAAATCCACCCCCTGACTCCCTTCCAGCCTTATCTTCTATCCCATTCCTGTATCTCAGCATGCTCTATGAGTCAGCTATGCTGGTTTCCTGTGCCTGGACCAAGTCCTGCCTTCTCCTACCTTCCTGCCTTTGGCCTTGGGTGCCCTTTTCTGCTGTATCTCTCGTCCTAAGTCCATAGTATCCTCTGATGGCAACAGTAGCCACTAGGAAGGCACATGTTACTCCAGACTGGGCCTGTTCCTGATTTCGTTTGTAGGTGCATCATTTTGCTGCATCTTCATAATCATCACATTGCACTAACGAGGAGATGCAGGTTTAGAGAGTGACCTGCAGTGGTGCTTTTAAAATATGTCCACATAGGGGCACCTGGGTGGCTCAGTTGGTTAAGCATCGACTTCCGCTCAGGTCATGATCTCATGGTTCATGAGTTCGAGCCCCATGTCAGGCTCTGTGCTGGCACCTGAGAGCCTGGAGCCTCCTTTGGATTCTGTGTCTCGTTCTCTCTGTCTCACCCCTGCTTGCACTCTGTTTCTCTCTGTCTCTCAAAAATGAATAAAGGTTAAAAAAAAGTTTAAAATATGTCCTCATGTGGTTTGATACTCTTTCTTTCAAAAGGTGGAGCCTAATCACACTCCCCTTGAATGTGCTGAACTTGAGCTGGACTTAGTGACTCACTTCTAATGAACAGAATGTGGTGCGAGTGCAGGTGTTTGGCTTCCCAAGTTGGGTCACAAAAGGCACTGCAGCTTCCTTCTTGGTCTCGAGTCTCACCCTGAAAGAGGCCAGTTACCATGTGGTGAGGACACTTAAGCAGCCCATGGAAGGGCCCCTGTGGAAAAAGATAGAGGCCCTCAGCCACCACCATGTGGGTAAGCCAACTTGAAAGTGGCTCCTGTAGGCTCAGTCATGTCTTCAGAAGACTACAGCCCCTGCGACGTCTTGACTGTAGCCTATGAGAGACCTTGAACCAGAACCACCCAGCTGAGCTGCACCTCAATTCCTGATCCACAGAAGCTGTGAGATAATAAGTGTTTATTGTTTCAGGCCACTAAGTGTTGGGGTAATTTGTTACATGGTAATAGAAGCTAAAAACACTTACCCAGGGTCATATGACTAGTAATCTAGTAGGGTAGAGAATTGAGCACTGGTTTGTCTGTCCTGAGAGCCCATGCTCTTAACCTCAGCCCAGAACTGCTGAAGTGCTAGTTTATATTTTGTTTCCTTTAGAAAACTTTGACAGAGTCTTCCCTCAAAATTCCTCTTCCTCCAATCTGTACCCTTAAGCCCTACTCAAAATGCCCATTTATTTTGCCCCCAACAATCCCCATATTTGCCTAAGACCTACGCAGCTCCTTGCAGCTTTACGACCTACATCTTAGTGTTGTCACTAAGATTAAATGAGATAATAATGTATAAAAGTGCTTTGCAGAGGAACGGCAAAATTATATTATTTACTACCTCAAGTATACTTTTTATTAATAGTATAACATACTTATATTATTTATTTAAACACAGCATTTCTTCTGCTCTATGGATGAGGTATCAACTCTGGCTGTATATTAGAATCACCCAGGAAGCTATTAAAAACAAACAAACAAACAAACAAACCAAATACATGGACTATACCCTGAATTAAGAGGTCTGATTTAATAGGTCTTGGGGGAAGCCAGGCAACAAAAACTCCCCAGATGACTTTAAGGTGCAGCCAGGAGAGAAAAACAGTGGACTGGGTCAGAGGTTCTCAACCAGAGGCTATCTTGTTGTCTCCCGCCGGCTCGATCCCTCATGCCCCTGATATTTGCTAGTGTCTGGAGAAATTCTTGATGGTGATGGCTTTAGGGAGGTACTATTGGCATCTAGTGGGTGGAGGTCAAAGAAGCTGCTGAACATTCCACAATGCACAGGCCAGCCCCACATCAGATAATAATTATCTGGTGCTAAATGTCGATACTGCTAAGGTTCAAAAAACCTGGATTAGATATTGTTTCTAGCTCCTGCTCTCGTTCTCTTTAAGAACATTGGTTCTTACTTATCTCTCTGACTCTTCTGGTATCTTTGAGAAGGATACAGGACTTGAGTCCTCTCCTCTCACGACCATATCTGGGCACCAAACAGCTTGACCACTGCCCCAACTGGGTTGGCTCCAGGCCTGTCAGGAGGGTCTGTGAAAGGTCTTGTGCTTCCCCATTTCCCTTTAGTGCTTTAGCATCTGTATCACAACACCCGCTACAGAAACTATAATTAGTTGTAAATATGTCTCTCTTACTACCAAAGCCAGAGCCATATTTTATTCATCTCTATTTATTTCATAATACCAGGCTCTGTGCGTTGCACTTGGTAGGTGTTCAACAAAATACTTATTGCATCAAAGTAGATTAATATAATTTAAAGTTTTATTATGCTTCTTGGCATCTATTTGAAAGGTTTTAGAAATAGAGAATATAAATGCCAGTTAGGGGGAGAGCTCTTGCATTTCTGTTCTTGTGGAGGGCGCCAGGTGGCTCAGTCGGTTAAGCAGCCGACTTCGGCTCAGGTCATGATCTCACGGTTTGTAGGTTCAGCTGTGCTGACAGCTCAGAGCCTGAAGCCTGCTTCAGATTCTGTGTCTCCCTCTGTCTCTGCCCCTCCCCCACTCATGCTATGCTTCTGTCTCAATAATAAATTTAAAAAAATAAAAAAAATTTAAAAAAAGAATTTTTTAAGTTTTCTACTGTATTTCTGAGGTGCTTCTAGAATAATCATCACATGGATAGGATGTTCTTAGCCTGGACTGAGAATAGCTAGAGACAAGAGCCACAAATATAACTGACCTGGAGTCCTGGATCGATTACATGAGTTAGCTGGATTGGAGAACCCTATCATTAACACATCTTAAAATAGGAAATAAATTATTTGAGGCTTTGTGTTGGTACTTACTGATGCTTCAGCCACTGCTCCACAAATGGAATGGAGAAGAATTCTGTGAAAGACTCCCCTGTCCTCTTTGGATTTTGACTGGTAACGATGCCATATGTTTGATTGACAAGAAAACAATAAGCAAAAATTCAAGTCAATTGTTGCTATCTATTCTGCTCGCAAATGAACACTACTAAATCCTTAGGGTCATTGAATATTCAAACACATGCAAAACTTACTTGTATAACCACTCGGTCAGAAAATCACAGGCAATGAATTTGGTTCTTTTTCTCTAAAGAGAAAAGAGAGAAGAGAGAATTAAATTGTACTCTTTGTCCGCATGTCTGAGTAGGACAAAGGAAGAGAGGTTAATTGATTTTTTGTATTAGATGAAATATGCATGAGTCCTTTATGAAGTTTATAAGTACATCAACAAACAGTAACTTGGGGCGATGTAAAGAATTCTGAAGACATTTGTCTAGTGATCTTTTTTTTTTTTTAATTTTTTTTAATGTTTGTTTATTTTTGAGAGAGAGACAGAGTGCAAGCAGGGGAAAGGGCAGAGAGTGAAGGAGACACAGAATCTGAAGCAGGCTCCAGGTTCTGAGCTGTCAGCACAGAGCCCAACGTGGCACTCGAATCCACAAACTGTGAGATCATGCCTGAGCCAAAATCAGACACTCTACCGACTGAGCCACCTAGCCGCCCCTCTCCAGTCATCTCTGGATAAGCACATATCTGACGGCAGGGACTAATAAAAGATAGTACACATAGTAGGAGGCTTACTACATGCTTTTGGAATTGTCACAGAAGGATTTTATTTAAATCTGGACCTTGATTCTGAGTAACTGTACTTACTGCTTTCCCTCAGTCCACTTAGCACTATTGTGTGGACTGAGGGAAGAGTCACAATAGCACTACTTCAGTCTGGGTACTGAAGTACTGGGTACTGAAGATGGTGGATCAGGAGGTTAGAAGGAGCCTGGGCCATTGATGACTTCCTTAAGCCTCTGTACCAGCTTGGGCCTGAACTACTCTGAACATCTTGATATGTAAGGGGAACTAAATGCTGTTTGGTTTATTACCATTGTTCTCAACTTGTCATTCCATGCCAGTGAATGCAGTCCCTAAGAGACAGCCAGCCAGCCAGCAAACCACAAGGGAAAGAACGTCATAGGTGCTGGGGGAGAAGGCATGATAAGAAGGCAACTGGGTTGAACACCAGGTATCTGTCTTCTGGATTTACTGAAAGTCTCTTGTAACTGAAACAGAACCAGTCAACTACTTTAAGAGAACTGCTATGGAAACTGGGAGGCAGAGGGTTGCTGCCTCTCTTTTTAAGATAACAGAAGCTGAGAACCAAGTAAGACTAAGGTGTTGGTTGCCATGTGAAAAGATCTTTCCCAAGAATGAAGGCAATACAGAGTCTGCTGGAAATTCTCTCCTTTTCCCTCAGGTGTACACTTCTCCCACCCTGTTCTGTGCCTCAGGAGGCTGATTTTATGGTTCACTTCAACCAGGCTCCCAGCCAGTGGGAGGTTACCAGCCAGTGAGAGGTACCAACCAGTGGGAGGTATCAGCAGGAGATCCTACACAGGGAGGAAAGAAAGACAGGGTGTAGTGGATTGAACTGTGTGTCCTCCTCAACCAAATTCATATGTTGAAGTCCTAACTCCCAATACTTCAGAATGTGACTGTATTTGGAAATAGGATCATTACACATATAATCAGTTGAGTCCAGCCACTCCTGAAGGACACAGGAGTAAAAAAAAAAAAAAAAAAAAAAAGAATAAATTTTGGGGTAATATTAGCAAGGAAGGGAGATGCTATTGGCTAGACCATCAATGGCAGATTTCTAACAACATTGTTCTAGACCCTGGATCCTGCTATACTCAAAGCCCAAATCCCCTGGCCCTTTCAGGTACATGAGCCAATCTATTCTTTTTTTTTTTTTTAATGCTTATTTATTTTTTCAGAGAGGGGGGGAGAGAGAGAGAGAGAGAGAGGAGAGAGAGAGGGAGAGAGATGGAGAGAGAGCATAAGCAGGGGAGGGGCAGAGAGCTTGGGAGACACAGAATCCAAAGCAGGCTCCAGGCTCTGAGCTGTCAGCACAGAACCTGACACAGGCTCGAACTCACAGACCGTGAGATCATAACCTGAGCCAAAGACAGATGCTTAACCAACTGAGCCACCCAGGCACCCCTATTCTTTGTTTAATTAAGCCAGTTTGTATTGGGTTGTTTATTGCTTACAACAGGAAGAGTTTTAACTCCTGTTCCTTTCTTCTCCAAACAGCTAACCCCCACTTGTCCTTCTAGATGCCTCCAGGAAGACTTTCTGACCATTCTCACCCTCCTCAGTTTATTGTAGGCTCCCCAGCCCCCAATCCCCAGTTCCTTATTTGCCACTCTGTCATAGCACCTCAGATATAACCATAATATAACCACTTGCCCACATGTCTATCTCCCCCACTGAACCATAAACTTCCCGAGGACAAGGCAGTCTCTTTTCTTTATATTTTTAATGCTTAATTGAGTGCCTTGCATGGTGTAGGTAATCAACAGGTGATGAGTAAATGAATGAACGAATTCACCATTCAACTCTCAAACATGAAAGCAAGAAAGAGCTTATTTACAAGAATGCTGACATCTTTTTTAAAAGTTTATTTGTTTTGAGAGCGCATGCAAATGGGGGAGGGGCAGAGAGAAAGGGAGAAAAAGAATCTCAAGCAGTCCCCTCACAGTGAGTGCCGAGTCCGATGTGGGGCTTGATCTCACAAATGGCGAGATCATGACCTGAGCTGAAGTCAGACGCTTAACCTACTGAGCCACCCAGGCACCCCAAGAATTTTGACTTTTAAAACCAGGCATTGCTAATATAATTCTAGATAGTTTCTCTTCATTAACTTCTCATAATATTTTATCATTAAAAATTTCCCTTTCCCCCCCTTCACTTCCAAATAGCCAACTCAGCTTTATAATCTTAGATAAGGTTGAAAAAAAAACTGTTGCAAAATTGATTCTCACCAAAAGGGAAAGTGCTGCCTAAGATTTTTTACTGAAAGCTTTATTATAGCTGTTAGTCCATAAAATAGAGCAGTGCCCGAGTTTCTAGAGATTGTTTGCAGTCTTTAACCTCCTTGCTGATAGCCTTTTATTAAAAAATTGAAACACTGCTGGCCAGGGTAATAAAATTAAATGTACTGGAGCATGTAATGGGGCTTTCTACGTCTGCCTTGCAAGAGTAGGGTTGCCTTCAAAAAGCCATCTTTAACCCAACTAAGAAAATACTTGTACAACAATGCAAATATGTATCTAGCATGAATTGCTGTATAATAATTTAAACAATTCAGTGATTGTAAGATGGCAGTGTCTCTCTTTTTCCCTGTCCTACAAAAGATACATTGTTCCCTTGGCATTTACCACAGTGTTTGGTGATAAAGATTCCTTCTACCAAGGGAATGCAGCTTGACTTACTCTATTAAATAGACTTTTAAAATAGCCCAATGGTCTGATGTATGAAGGTCATGCAGACAGATTTAATCACTTTTGATGCAAAGAAATAAAATGGAAGAAATTGTGTTTTCCTTCTGTTCTGGGCAAGTGTGGACGTGCCGTGCATACTCAGACACATGGAACAGTGGGGATATTGTTCAGCTGTTGTTTAGTTTAAAAATTATCTGCCGGGGAGCTGAAAGAGAGAAGGGAGAGCAAATGAAAAGTTGTGGTGAGTGAAGAGATAAGAGAGGAAGTAATAGAGAGAAAATTAAAGAGTTAGATTAAGAAAGTGTGGGCACTCAGGGTTTACGTAATGTGGACAAACATACTGAGTTCATTATTGTTAAAGGGTGAGTATGTGTAAGTTTCAGCAAGCAGAGGAAACAATTAGGACGACCTCAAACAAGGTTAAAGAGCAATTTTTAAAAACCCAGAATTAAAAGGAAAAAGACTAAATGTCAAAGGATAAGACAGCATCATGTGTCTGCAACTTACTTTAAAATGCATCCAAAAACAAGGTAGATGGATAGACTGATGGGCTGATGGGTTGGTGGACAGATAGGCAGCCAAGCAAATAAAGCAAAATGATAAATGTAGAATCTAGGTGGTAAATATGTGGACGTTCCCTCTGAAATTCTTCCCTTGTTCTATATGCTGGAAAATTTTTGTAATAAAATTCGGGAGTGGAGAACATCATTATAAAAAACTGAAACCCCAAAGAGAGAAAAGGCGGATGTTGGAGTTCGTACTTTGTCCTGATGTTCATGTTGGGTACACATATAAGAGGCAGACTAGAGATGCAGAGACTGGAAAGAGAAACTACTTGCACTGGAAAGTCGCTGAATCTGCATCGGGTAATGAATGTAATATCATCCCAGAAAGGTCAAAAGCACATGCTGTGAGGTTAGTGCACTGAAGTGTAGCTTGCTATGGCATTGTGTTTGTTGAGACTCTTCAGGTTTGCAAGGTTTAGAAATCTGTTCAGGTTACCTTGGTTACTGGGTATTTTTTACAAATCAGTTTAAGATACATTTTGCTGTAGCAAACAACCCCTGAATCTGAGAAGCTTATATTATCAATGGTTTATTTCTACTCATGTTACATGAACATTTCAATCAGCTATAGCTCCCTGCTCCACGTTGTCTTTACTCTGGGATTCAGGCTGATGAGCTTCTGTCTAAAATATCGCTAGTTATCATGGTAAGTGAAAAGGATACGGTCAAAGCTGCTTTGACTCTTAGAGTGTGTGTTTGGAAATGCCATATGTCACATTCACACTTTGCTTTGACCAAAGCAGTCACATGGTAAAGCCTCCCTTAGGGAGAGGCCACAAATATTTTTGAACACGAATATATTCTAGCACACGGTTAGTGAAAAGGCAGAAGGAGTGGCAGAAAAATGGAAATTCCTCTGACTGGGGGCAGGTCTCAGGGTCCACGGCTGTTCAGGGCACAGGTCTGGGTAACCATAG
Source organism: Cryptoprocta ferox (assembly GCA_028646485.1). Lineage (NCBI taxonomy): Eukaryota > Metazoa > Chordata > Mammalia > Carnivora > Eupleridae > Cryptoprocta > Cryptoprocta ferox. The sequence continues at coordinate 14,431,685 of CM053564.1, read as the reverse complement.
GAACCTCGTCTACTTGTACCTTTGTGGCTCTACAACAATTCTGGTTCTCAAGCTATGTAGGACTCAGTCTTTTCGCATGGCTACTCCCCAGAAGCAAGAATCTCACTGGATTGGGAAAATACTACTCAGGATAGGCCATCCCTGTTGTGCAGAGCAATTGTGGCAGATCGTTTCATAGCCACTTGGCATCCTCGAGAGGCTGCCCACAGGGTGTGACACTTATTCCTGGCTCAATCCTTTGTAGCCAGGGTGATGGGGACATGGACAAAGCAGGGACAGAGGGCTGAAGTTAAGGCTGTGAGTATGGCATGCATTTAGAATGTCATAGCCTCCTTTCCCACATAGCTATTCTCTACAATAAACTTCCAGATGCCTGAGACCGCCCCCCCCAAGACATGACAAAAGTGATAACTGATGCTAAAAATGAGCACACACTTGGACTATAGCCAAAATACTTATCACAGCAAACTTCAAACAGAAGTTACATTTTTTCCCCACTGCATTAGAATTTCATTAAAGAAAAATAATACTTCTTAAAAGAACTTAAAAATATGCACTCATAACACCAAAAGTATATACCAAGACTTTCAGCATGGGCCACGTGCTCATTTCTAAAAGTGTTCTGAAGTAAAAGGAGTAATGCTAAAATAATTCTACCACACCTTTCCTGTAACAATCTATTTTTTCCTCTCCTTAGAAAAGTTTTTCAAACAAAAGCTGATGGTATTTCTAATTCTCTTATTGGTCAAGGCCAGGAAACAGAGTTTCTTCCTTCACTGACCAGAGCCCTTATACTTTTTAAAAGATATCTGGGTATTTTATTTAAAAAATAAAAAACTACAATAAATGACTATAAGATGGCACAGGACTCTAAGAAAAAATAGATTTGTTTTACTGAGTTATTCATAGTTGCAAATTTTAATGTCATGAGATCATCAAATGACTTATCAGGAGTTAGAAATAGTTTCCTGATACTAACTTTTGTTTACAATACTCTTCACTGTAATGGAATTTGATGAGCAACCAAAGCAAAAGGGAAATTTTTATGCCACGTGAGATAGGATAGGAAAAGAGGCAGAAAGTCTTATCACCTCTATCCAGACCCTGCATTTAATCCATCTTTAAAGCTGAGATAAGATTTATTTTCAGGCATCATTTTAGTCATGCAAAAAACTCCTCATTTCTTTCCAAATTATGCACAGTGCACTGTTCCAGTTTGGCCCTGTTCAGTAAACATTTACTGAGGACCTACTATGTACCAAGCCTGTGTTAAACACAAGACATAAAGAAATGAGAAAGCTCTGGCCCCAGTGTGGTTACTAATTCAACATCCAGCAGCCAACCGGCTGAAGGTTGCTATGATGAGTATGGAGGATTAGCCCCATTTCCAGCTCCAGGTGTGTATCTCCATTAGGCGGTCAGGATAGGATAATCCCACCCCACCTGCCACCTAGACCTAAACCTGGTCCACATTTATCTTGGCCCAAGAGATTTGCTGAATGAAGAATGGATGCATAATCAATTTCAGACTGATAAGGTATGAGGAGAGATGTGCTGGGGCTTCTGGGAAATCATTTTCTTTTCTTTTCTTTTTTTAAATGTTTATTTTGAGAGACAGAGACAGATAGAGTGCAAATAGGGGAGGGGCAGAGAGAGAAGGAGACACAGAATCTGAAGCAGGCTCCAAGCTCTGAGCCATCAGCACAGAGCCCGACCAGGGGCTGGAACTCACGAGGTGTGAGATCATGACCTGAGCCAAAGTCAGACGCTCAACTGACTTAGCCACCCAGGCATCCCGACTTTTGCTTTTCTTAATGAGCTTGACCATTCTTTCCTGGTTGTTGTAGTTGGCAGGGGCAGAGCCTAGGCCAGTGGCAGTATCTGTTTTGCCACTCTGAGGGAAGCCAGCCTGAGGATAAAACATTGCAAGAGGCAACCAGAGAGACAGAAGAGAACCAAGTCCTCAGTTATATCACTGAGTTCTGAATCAAATCCATCCTGAAATCTTCCTTTTCTACCTCAGAACCTTCTAATTTCCTGAACCAAAGAATCCCCTTCATTATTTAAGCCAGTTTCCTGCTATTTGCAGCATAATGAGTCCTAGCCAAGTTAGCTGCCCAATATCCCTTCTGCCTTCTTTTGGTAACAGCACCTTGAGTTCCTTTTGGGGATCAGCCCTTCCCCAATTCTAAAGCTATGTGCACTGGGTTAGGGATCCTTCCCATTGCCCAACAGCCTACTGCCTACTAAATTCCCCTAGTTCCAAGGATTGATTCCAAAGTAGGTCACTGACCTGAGTCCGTTCAATTAGAAACTCAGGGAGAGACTTTCTCTTTCTCAGGTATGCTTGAGCCTACAAGACATAGGCTAGTGTCACAAGGTGGGGACCATTTGAGGGTGGAGCCAAGACAGAGGAAACTGAATTAAGAGATGGAGAGGGAACCAAGTCGTGAAGACATCATCTGGGCCCCCAGATCAAGCTGTGGAAGATCTCCCCATGGGAGAGGGCATAAACAAACAAACAAACAAACAAACAAAAACAATCCTTTTCACTGAAGTCAGTTTGAATGGGGTTTTATGTCACATGAGAGACTGGCCCCCAGAGTTAACTAGAAGATATGGGACTGGCGAGTTCTACATGCTTAACACATCCAGCTGAAATAAACTCTTTTGGGTTCATATTAGCTTTTACTGCTGACAATATAAACTTTTTATCAAAAATTGCTTATAGCAAAAATTACTGACTTACTTATTAACCAAAATATTTTCAGAGCTGCATTGGAAATAATTTCCAAGTGAAGTTTACAACATAGCCATTAAGCCAGCTCCATTCAATCTATCTGTCCAATTATGTTCTCATTAAGTTCTCATCTCTACTGTTCCAATTAAGCTAATCTAAAGGCATGTCTAGATGTCAGCAGATCACCAAGAACATGGAGCCAACTGTAACGTCTAATCTTTATGATGATATTTATGTGTCTCAAACTTAATTTGCTACCAGAATACAACCCAATTCAAGACAGAATAGGAATGGTATTGTAGACTTTTAATCAACCTTCAGTTTAAGAAAAATGCTGAAGTTCTATCTTAATAATTGCATAGTTGATTTCTTTTTCCCCCTTCCAAATCACATAGACTCTGAGCTGCCCAGGGGTCCCAGGGAAGGCAGCTATAACTATAAATAGAAGATCAGGAAGGTCAATGTCAACAAAGATTCAGCAAGGAACAGGCAGTCTTCATGAAAATTCTACCCCCCCATGAAAAGCCCTGTCTTGGTATCAAAATTATTTGCAACCTAACTTCACAGTCAGGCCTCCAAGAGATCAAGGGGTCTGAAGCATTCCCTTCAAGGCCTGCCCTCTGCTCGGAGAAGATGGAAAAATCAGTCAGGGCCTGTGCAAAAGGAAGCTTCTGGCAGAGGCTCTGATGATCAAGCCTGTCTTGGTCCATCTCACTATCCCTGCCTGAAACTGGATTTATTCTTTTCTTTACTTTCAACCTAGACACATGTCTCCTTCCTCTGTTTTCTCACTTGCTGCCAGCTGCCTCTCTTCCTGAATCCCTCAAGCACAATCCTGAATGACAATGGCTACCATACTGAACACTCACCCTGTGCTAAGAGCCATACACACAATATCTTAATCAGAGTACTGTGGTTATCACCCTCCCCATTTAACAGACAAGAAAACTGAGACCCTTAGAGTTTTAGAGTTTAAGGAAATTTCCCAGGTGCCCAGAGCTAGTAGCAAAAGTTGGAGGAGGAAGGGCACATGGGTGGCTCAGTTGGTTAAGCGTCCAACTTGGGCTCAGGTCATGATCTCACAGTCTGTGAGTTTGAGCCCTGCCTTGGGCTCTGTGCTGATAGCTCAGAGCCTAGAGCCTGCTTCAGACTCTGTGTCTCCCTCTCTCTCTCTGCCCCTCCCAGCTCGCACTCTGTCTCTCTCTCTCAAAAAATGAACATTAATTTTGTTTTAAGTTGGAGGAGGGGATTCAAGCCCACCTGTTCGACTCCAGCACCCCTACATTACCTTTCCTCACTATATTCTGTCAGAGCCCTCCACATGTCTAACCTCACAGCAGTCTTTAACTCCCCCACATGGCTAATATCAACCCACATCTTCCTTATATGCTGCCCTCATTCTTAGTGTTCCATTCTGGACCTAAGGAACATTTTTTCCAATTAAATTTTGTTCTTATATTATTGCTACTTTTCACTGTAGCTGTGCCAGTCACTGAGCTGAACACTTTGAATGCATTATCTTATTTAAACTCTCTTGCTATGACTAACAATATTATATATATATATTATTTTTTTAATTATTTCCATTTCATGGAGGAGGATGCTGAGGTTTAGAAGATTAAAATACAAGGTCCCAGTGCTAGCAAAGTCCGTCCAATGTCACATATCTAGAAAAAGGTAGAACTGGGCCCTAAATTCAGGTGAGCATAGCTCCAAATTCTGCACTTAACCATTAAGCTTCCCTTATACTGCCTCCCACAGAACAGCAGCAACTACTACAGAAATCGGGGTGGTTCTAGGATTTCAGAACAGGGGTTGGCAAACTTTCTTAAAGGGCCAGGTATAAATATTATGCCTGTGTTATAACTATTCAACTTGGCTACAGTGAAAGAGTGCAAAAGTGCACTTTTAGTGCAAAAGTGTCCATAGACAAAATGTAAAGGAATGGGTATGGCTGTGTTCCAATAAAATTTCAGTTACAAAAAGAGGCAGCTAGCTCTACAGGCCATAATTTGCAGACCTCTGCTTTAGAACATTATCAATCACTGGTAGATGATCTTTTGTGCAGAAGCATGGAAAAATTCATAGTACTTGACACACAGAAATATGATTTCAAGAAAGCTCAGTTTCACCCATTTCCTGGATAATCCTTTTATTATTCTAAGGGATTAACAGTTTAAACATCTTTTGGCTCTGGAATTAGTGTATGACTTGGGTTTTCCTGTTCCTAAAAAGTAGCAGGAGAAATGCAGCTCTCTAAACAACCAAGAGGGTCAATAACTTATTTTAAAGGTAGGCTCTTTTAAAAAAGAATCAATTGAATCTTATTTTCATTTTTTTAAATGGCCTCCAATCCTTTAGACATTAATTCTCAAGAGAATTTTGGGATACTTGCAGTCTTCCTTTCTTTTTTTGGTCACTATGGTTGTGATTCTAGCAGCTTCTCCAGCATTGGAAGGCTCTTAATAGTGCATTCTCAGGTTCTGAGCTCACCATATTACTTCTAAGAGTTATGTTTATATTTTTACCCATACTTCTTTATAAAGGAGCTAGTATTTTTTGAATGATGAGGAAAGTCCATCCTTGGCCATCTCTAATACCCAGAAATTAGTAACAAGGATACCACCTTTCATTTATTCAAGCAACAAATGGTCACTCAGCAGGGACCATGGGGAGTAACAACGTTCCTTTTACAGACTTGCTATTTTCTAGGCATCATGTTAATCATGTTAACAACAGTTAACATGCACTGATTGTTTTCTCTGTGCCAGGCAATCCTTCAAATTTTACTGAACTCATTTTATCCTCATGACAACTATATATTATTAGGTTACTGTTCTTATGATTCCTATTTCACAGATTAGGAAATAGGGGCACAGAAAGGTTAAATACCTTGCCCAAAGTCACTTACTAGTAGATGGTTAGAGTCAGAATCTGAACCCAGTTGGACTCCAGAGCTTACTCTTTCACACATTACCTCATTTAACCCTGTTCATAATCCCACCAGTGGTTTACAAATGAGGAGAGGAGGGAGTTGCAGACAAGTAACTTCCCTGAAGCCACTTGGCTAGAGCCAGAAGTCAAACCTGCCATCTGCTGCCAAATCCATACTATTTCTAATACAGTATAAGAGGTGAATTGCAAAAAAGGCCACCATTCTTCACCCTTCCCTGGATCCACAGCCTTTGCAATGTAGGTTTATAGCTCTTCTGATCAAGAGGTGGAATCTGTTTTCTTACTTCCTGGATCCAAGCTGGTCTTGTGACTTGCTTTGGCCAACATAATGCTGTGAAAGTAGCAATGTGCCACTTACAAACCTTATCAGGCTCAAGAGGACTTGAGAACTTCTACTTGAACTCTCGCACCCCAGCACAGCTATCATATGAACAATCCTGGGTTAATCTGATGGAAGCTGAGAGACCAAGTTGAACAGAGATGATGCATCCCAGCTAAGGCCATCCTAGACCAGCCAGTACCCAGCCTGCCCACAGACACACGAATGGCCCCAGCCAAGGCCAGAAGCACCTCCCAGCTGAGCCTAGCCCAATTGCTGTCTTGCCGGAGACTGAACTAAATAAACTGTTGTTTTATGCCACTAACTTCTGAGGTAGTATGCTATGTAGCAAAAAGTCAACAGATGCCATGTATAATAAGTGAAATGCAATTAATGGCCAAATGGTAATGCTCTCCCTATTTAGCACATAGTCAAGACTGCTATGACAGCCCCCTGGCATAGAGCCATGCCCCTGAAAGCAAGAGGACAAAGCTTCAGAGCAGAAAAGGAAAATCCTGTCGCAAAGCCACTGCCCTTTATTTTGTAAGACAACCATGGGGTCACCCTCAGGTCAGAGCCTGTTGACTTTCTTCTTAAAGCTTCATCTTTTGAGGATGACTTTGATTTTTAGAAACAAAAGCAACTCCTAGCCAAGTTTGGGAATGAAGTGATCAATGCTGCCATTGTGAAAAAGAAGAAAGAAAAGAAGCATGACTGTAAAGTTATAATAAGATTTTCTTGCATGGTTTACAAACTGGATTGGACAGCAATTCCAAGAGCCTCGAAGGGAAGTATTTTCAGCACTAACAACCTTATTGGCATACAGCAGTCCCCCCTTATCCACAGAGGATAGGTTCCAAGACCCCAGTGGATGCCTGAAACTGCCGCGAGTACCAAACCCTGCGTGTAGCATGTTTTCCCTGTATATACAAACCTATGATAAATTTAATTTATAAATTAGGCACAGTAAGACAACAATAATTTCAACGATATTTTTTTAAGTTTATTTATTTATTTCAAGAGAGACAGAGAGAGCAAGCTGGGGAGGGCCAGGAAGACAGAGGGAGAGAGACAATCCCAAGCAGGCTCTGCGCTGTCAGCACAGAGCCCGATGCAGGGCTTGAACTCATTAACTGGGAGATCATGACCTGAGCCGAAACCAAGAGTCAGATGCTTAACCAACTGAGCCACCCAGGCATCCTGTGGGTACTTCTTGAGCCTCTGTTTCCTTATATCCACAAAACGGGGACAATAAAACCACCCATTCAAAGGGTTACTGTGATGACTAAGTAAGATCACAATGTGAAATAATGCCTGGCATATCAAAAGTACTTTATAAAATTTGCCATCAATCATGATTGATTAATTACTTAGAAGGTAACTGTTTGGTAATGGTAGATGATTAAGAAATAGCCCTTAACTTGGAGTCATATTTCATATTTAGGTACTAGCTTCCAAAATGTGAAATTGGGATCTGCTATCTGGACTCACTTAAATGCTGTGATATTCAATCAAACCTAGCAAGGTCAGGTGAAAACCCAGTTTCCTCTACTGAAAATCTACACAAGCAATAAAGATGAGGTACTGATACACGTGCAACATAGATGAACCTCACAAACACTGTACTAAATGAAATAAGCCAGATGCAAAAGACCATATTATGTAATTCTAGTTATAGGAAATGTTCAGGAAAGGTAAATCTATGGATATAAAAAGTAGATTAGCTATTGCCTGGGAGTAGGGGTGGAAATGAAGAGTGACTAGAAATAGTCACTAGAGATTTGCAGAGGTGGGGTGGGGGCGGGGGGGGTATGGAAATGTTCTAAAATTAGATTGTGGTGATAGCTGCACAACTCTGTAAATTTGGTCCAGTTAAAATGAGTGGATTTTTTAAAATCCTTATTTTAGGGGCACCTAAGTGGCTCATTTGGTTGAGCGTCTGACTCTTGATTTTGGTTCAGGTCATGATCTTGCAGTTGTGGGATTGAGCCCTGCATCGGGCTCTGCGCTAACAGCATGGAGCCTGCTTGGGATTCTCTCTTTCCCTCTCTTTCTGCTCCTCTCCCCTACTCGCACTTGATCTCTCTCTCAAAATAAATAAACTTAAAAAACTTTTACTTATAATCACCTGAGCCTAGAACCTAACTCTATTTAACATACAAACACAGGTGGGGTCTTTTTTCATGGTTTTAATATATATTGATTTTTCCAGGAAAGCAACTACCATGTATACTGAGGGAAAACTGTACTTTGTTTTATTCAGAACCTTAAGAGTTTCTCACCATTTCAGAAAAATCCCAACACCATGGGCAATATGACTTACAGTATCTGAATGACTGATTCAATCAGCCTTTTGTAGCTATCATATTCTTGGTGATTCTATGTATACGTACAAGCAAGCGACTACTCATATCTTCTAGTATAGTTTTACCTGAGCTTTAAAATATTTAAAAATATTACTTATGTTGTAAATGGTTTCCATTTTCTTTCTCTTTTATGCAATAGTCTACTATAGTATAAACAGCCACTATATATAATATATTTGAAATTATTGCCCAGATAGATGCAATAGATTACTATGCTAATGAACACCTAATTAATCGTGCATGCTAGTTCCATGCCCCTTTGCAATGTGACTTTACTAATTCTTCTAGGGAGAGTCTATTTCTCACCTACTTATGTGTTGCTATGTGAGTTGCTGGCTTCGTGAATTGCTTTGACCAAGAGAACATGGTAGAAGGGATGTTGTTGGAGTTCCAGAGCCCCAGCCTCACACTTCTGCCTTTGCCCTCTTGGAACACTACCCTGAAACCACCAAGTTGTAAAGGAGCAGGCCTGGCCTGCTGGAGGAGAAATGAAGTGCCTAGCCAACACGAGCACTGAGGCCCCAGCCACATGCCTCACACCAGCTTGTTTGGACCTCCCAGCCCTGCCCAGTCACCTGCTGAAAGCAGTCACGTAAGTGAGGCGAGGTGAGACTGAAAGAAGAACAGTTAGCCCACAGAAATATTAAATCATTGTTTTAAGACATGAAGTTTCCAGGTGGTTTATTATACAACAGCACACACAGCAGGAGCACCCAGGTGGCTCAGTCGGTTAAGCATCTGACTCTTGATTTTGGCTCAGGTCATGATCTCATGGTTTGTGAGTTTGAGCCCCACATCAGGCTCTGCAATGAGAGTGTAGAGCCTGCTTGGAATTCTCTTCTTCTCTCTCTCTGCCCCTCCCCAGCTTACACACACACACGCTCTCTCTCTCTCTCTCTCTCTTTCTCACAAAATTATCTAAGCATTTCCTTTCAAGATATGAAAAGGGCTCTTTATAATGTGACAAGGGGGCATTGGGCCCAACAGCACAGAGAACCACTGTGCTGATGAGTTCCCACAGCTCCTAAAATAAAACCCACACTCTTTACTGGCCTACATATGTGGCCACTGTACAGTGGCCATCTTACCTCCGATCTCATTAGCTTGCTCTGCTCCCACCATACTGGCCTCCTTTTTGTCCCTGGAATAGGTGACTGAATTTGGCAGTACTGGGTCAGTAAGAAAGCTTAAGAAGAGTTGTACTGGAGGAAAAGATGGAGGTGAGGTGATTTACTCAGTGTGTCAGTGAAAATGGAAAAGAAAGAAAATCACCTAGACTGGGGGGGGGGGGCAAGGTCAAACATATGGGTTTGAAAATGTTATTTATTTATAACATTTTCTATAATTACAATAGTAATTGACACTTAGTTTCGATTTTTCAAAATATTATTGAAATACTGGAACATAATATAAGAGAGCAAAGGTCTCCAAGTTTGCATCTCTCCCCAGCTCACGTGTGATTTTCACTTAGACACTATCAAGCCACCTGTGGCTTGGTCTATGTACGGCGCATGTCAGCATACACACAGGAAATGCCTGTACACTATCTATTGTCAATTCACAGATATAATTCCACCAACTATTTGTACAAAGTAATCCTTTCCCATTCTTTATCTTTCACAGAGTATGTTTCACATAGTATAAAATACTGCTAGTGCCCAGCTATTTTCACAGTAACACTAAAAGGTCCATAGACCTTCTTAATAGATGGTCACCTTAGTGTCCTACAGGTGTCACCTACATCTTCTCTATGACCTTTTTACACATAGTTGAAAACAACTATCTGGGAAAAGAGTAAATAAATCTATTCCACTTGCTAAGTTCATCTTAGGACATGCACAGGGTCCCTATCGAATCCTAAGGCTGGGATAATTATTGCAAATCATTCACTTAAGGTTTAGCCTCCCAATTTAATCTCCACAAAGTCAGGACTGGAGAAATAATGCTGAATTTTATTCTGAGCATTTAAAAGATTAAAATATAAGGGCATCTGGTGGCTCAGTTGTTTGGGCATCCAACTCTTGATTTCGTCTCAGGCCATGATCTCATAGTTCATGGGATTGAGCTCCACGTCGGGCTCTATGCTGACAGCGTGGAGCCTGCTTCGGATTCTCTTTCTCCCTCCCTCTCTCTCTGCCTCTTCCCTACTCATGTGTGCGCGCACTCTATCTCCCTCTCTTTCTCAAAATAAATAAATAAACATTAAAAAAACAAAAGATTATAATATCTAATGATGAACAAACTGATTAGAATCTTTATGAAATTTGCCAGAGTTCAATTCATAATATTTAAAATGACACATATAAAGGAATTGAATTATGAATTGATCAAAATAAAAATCGTCAAACTTACACAGCTTGTGTGGGGCAGAGTCAGCCTGGAAGCAAAGTCTGACTGATTCTGGAGGCTGGGTTCTGAAGCACTGGATGATGTACCATAGACTTCCTCATTTGTGTGTGTGTGTGTGTGTTGTGTGTGTGTGTTTACTTGGCCAAGTGGTCTATGGCATAGTAATTAGGTGTCGCTGATAGTTGTCTCTTTCTCTCTCTGCTTTATTCCCTCAAGTTTTCTTTGGAGTGTCATGGTACTCACGGGGCCAATCTAAATAAAGGGTCCTGCCCCAGGAGGTCTGCATGAGGGCCTGGTCTGGGTGACTGACTGCCCCAGATCTGCCTCATTTCTTTCTCCACAGCTTCCAGACCTATCTCTTGTATCAGAATCTGGCCTGTGCTTTTGGCAAGCCATTGGACTGACCACCAGCATGGTCTGGTGGTCAAACTCCTAGACTCAGGAAGCAGACTGCTTGGCTTGAATCTTGGCCCTACCACTTACTAGTTGTTCCCTTGAGCTTGTTGGTTAACCTCAGTGCTGCATAGTCCTCATTTGTAAGATGGCAATAAGGGCACACACACTGGGGCACCTGGGTGGCTCAGTTGGTTGAACGTCCTACTTCGGCTCAGGTCATGATCTCCCAGTCTGTGAGTTCAAGGCCTGCACTGGGCTCTGTGCTGACAGAGCCTAGAGCCTGCTTCGGATTCTGTGTCTCCCTCTCTCTCTCTGCCCCTCCCCTGCTCACGCTCTGTCTCTCTCTCAAACATAAATAAACATAAGAAAAAAAAAAAAAGAGCACCCACACTGGAGGGCTGATGGGAATATGAAACTTTCTGCAGATAAAATGCTTAGAACAATGTCTGGCACAAACTAAAAGCCCTTAAGTGCTAGAAACTACTATTCTTCAATTCCAGATTTTTTTTTTAATCTCCCTGGCTCTCCATCAGTTTAGGAGTCTGTTTCAATTTTAGAGGAGTGGCTCCTTATTTGGCTCTAGCCCTAGGGGCAGCCTCCCTACGGTCTACCTTCTTCTAGAGGCAGTAAATCCAGGCACTGCAGGTACAGTTAGTAAATTACCTCTTGCATGTAATAGCTAGGGCAAACTGACAAGTGCTCCCATAACTTAACTGCCTTCTTAAAAGTTGGCCCTCACTTTTGAGGAACATATTAATTCATTCATCCAACAAATATTTAGTGAGTCCCTACCACGTCCTGGGCACTGCTGGAGCTACATCATAGAACAAAACAGAAAATAACGAAAGCAAGAGAACATAACTATAAGTCACCATTTTAAGGGCAAAATACAAATCAGCAATTACTTCTTGAGCGACCTAATATGAACACCGTTTCAAGATATAATTTGAGTGGCCCAAATAAACAATGAATTACGCTTCTGTTTAAGAGTCATTTGGATGCAAGTTCAGTTGTGGGTGACAGATAAGAATGCTCCAGTTATGTAATTTTGGCTGGGGGGCTGGTAATCATTCAGTTTAAACATCTATTCCCACTGACAGGATGTGAGGAACAGCTGAATTGAGAAAATGCAAATCTGTTGTGTGGATCTGGAAACGAGGAGCTCCGCTTGGGTCGGACAAATGCTGATGTAATTTTCAAGCCTTCAAAAATAACCCACAAAAGGCTACATGACCAGGGGGTAAAAAAGGAGGGACTCAGATTTAATTAAGAAATCCTAAATCAGGAAATGAAAGAAGTTCATGGTAACTCACCCGTCTTACATACTTGTAGTACTCAAATTTCTCGAGCTTCTGGGCAGAGCCTAAGGGCAGACAGGGTAGGAAGCTAACCTTTCTTGGTGCCTGTGAACATCATTAAATACTTCCCCTCATCCTCCTGGTTATCCCTTTAAGAGGTGAGGAAACTGAGACTCACAAATCTCCTATGTTTCCCATTGCAAGGAAGCGGCTGAGCAGGATTTTGGACCCCAGTGTGTCTGGCTGCCTTTAAAGTTTATCAATTTTTGCAAGCTAATAGTTTTAAGGACTCACATTTTCTACATTCCCTGATCGTTCATTACAACATTTAAACTTTAAGGCTCCATTCAAGCACCCTGCAGCATTTGATGTTTAGACTAGTTTCACTTAGGCCCAGAGGCAGCTCATCTGCAGCATGTCAAAGGTGAAATATGAGTTGGGACGAGGATGCCTCATTAATCTCTAATACAAACAGAAACTTCTCTGATTCTTTAAAAGCATTTTATCATTGCCTAGAGGCTGGAAACTGTTTATAGCCCTCTCATTACAAAATTATTTATGGGCAAACATTAGATATAGAACCCTCAGTGTAAAATCTTAATTACTGCCCTTTTAGCTGATTTCTGCGTGCTCTGAAGGGGTATAAATTGGAAGGGTAAGAGCTGAAGAAATTAGAATGAAGTCTGCATGATTCAATAGAGCTGTGCTACTAGATGTGCATTCACAGCACCTAGATCCCCTCTTGTTTTTTCTCCACGTCCATTCTTATTTCAGAGGCTCAAATAAGAACAGATACAAAGGCTAGGGAAAAAAAGAAACTCTAGCTGCTGAAGGCTTTACTGCTCATTTGTGGTTTTCTTGAGGACAAGGCCATATCTGGTCCTCTCTGGGTCCCTCCCTAGGGTCTTACCCCATAATCAGCACATAGTAGGGCTTAATAAATACTTGTTGAACAGAACTTAATTTGGGTGACTTAATCTGTGTGCAGATATTCTTTACACATATCAAACAAAGGTTATTTCACTGTGCTCATTTCACTGTTTAGTCATTGTGTTCTACCCATTGTTCAATCTAACAAAAGGCACAGCACACTTAATACACTTTGGCCAACAGCAAGATTAAAAAGAAAGATCCCTGAAATGTGACTTGTGAGACGGTGTGGTCTCCCTCATTTAGCAGCAGGACCCGAAGCCAGAGAGACAAAGCCACCTGACAATGGCAGGGTCAGGCCAAGGTTCTGCTCCCTGGCCACTGGCCTTACTACCATTCCCCCTGGCGGCACCTTGCACCTGTTAACACCACACTGAGGAGGAGGTCAATTATGAATAGGGGACAAAAAATTAAGTCCTCAGAAGCCAAATGAGCAAATGAACAAATGTAGGAAGTGGAAGCAGTTCAGATTTTATAACCTATGGCAAGTAACAATCTGGTCTTCAGAAAACAGATAAGGATTAAAAAATCAGTGTTTCCTGAAGCTATTTAGAGGACAGCCTTCAGCTCCCAGTGTTTGGGAGGCATGAAATTAGGATTCTCCGGGGTATGGGTATCTCCTCAGTATATAAAAGCACTATCCGAGCAGTATCCACTTCTCAGAAAGGCTCTGTGCTGAAGGGCAACCAAACAGCTGAAACCATTAACTGTGAAAATGCTCTCAAGACCCTGGGATGTGTCAAACTGACTGGGGTTTGCACTATAGTTACTGCCAACCTTTTAAGTATCATTTTGAATCATTTAACCTGGATTTGAATCCCAACTCTGCCATTTATCCTTGATCACCATTCTAAATGTCTTTGTTCTTCTGTTTCCTCATCTACAAAATGAAGATGACACTAACAGAAGGAATCTCACAGGGCTGTTGCTAGGGATGCATGAAATCATGGATGGCAAAGCACTTGGCAAAGCACTTAGCAAAGCACTTGGTCAATATTAAATATGTGGCTATTTTACTCTCTTTACGTGGGCCATCCAAAATTCTAGTCTTCAGAGATACCGTATGTTTTCACTTATATGTGGAACAGGAGAAACTTAAGAGAGGACCATAGGGGAGGGGAAGGGGAAAAATAGTTAAGGAGAGGGAGGGAGGCAAACCGTAAGAGACTCTTAAATACTGAGAACAAACTGAGGGTTGATGGGGGTGGGGGAGAGGGGAAAATGGGTGATGGGCATGGAGGAGGGCCCTTGTTGGGATGAGCATTGGGTGTTACATAGAAACCAACTTGACAATAAACTATTAAAAAAAAAACAAAAACAAAAACAAAAACAAAATTCTAGTCTTCATAACTGTGCAGGGAACACCCCCCCCCCATAAGTATCCTGTCAGCTGTAGAAAAGAGGGAGCCTCCATAAGGGGGTTTACAGGGGGGCATGCAGGATTGGAACTCCATTCACACACATAACTGGCTGCAGTGTGACAATGACTAATGCTTATGGAGCACTCACTGTGTGCCAAGCCTCTCCGGAAGCAAGCTAGACACATGGCACTGTGTACGAAGTGGAGTAGCAAGAAGCCAGAGGTGGGAAGACCAATCCAGAGTCAGATAAAATTTAAGGAGAGCTTTAAATCTGCCCACAAACACAGTCTGTGGGAGTGAAAGACCCGATAAACCTGGTAGATGCCAATTACCCAGGAGAAAGTCAGGCAGGGAGGCCAAGAAGGCGGAAAAGCCCTCCGGAGCCAAGTGGCCAGGCAGATGGCAGTGCATGTGTGTGCACAACTAGATGTCATGGCTAGAGTGGAGTGAGGGACCAAATCAGCTTTCCCTCCCAAAGGGACTGTTTTGAGAACAACCACTTGATGGTACTGAGATAACGAGGTACCATCTGATAAAAATAAGTTACTGAGCGTTCAGAAATAAAGAAACCCCACAAATCAACTGACCTCAAAACATTTTTCTTTCTTTGCTTGGTGAAGCAGGGTAGCCATTCCGGGAAGCAAAACTGGAAAGATGAATGTTTCCAAATATTCCTTGGGGGAACCTAAAAAAACAAAAAAATCCCACTGAAAATCCCAAATGGCCCAGATGTATCTGGGGGAAACATTTGCTTCTGAACCAAAAAAAGATCCCGTCCATGAAATAACATGACCTTAAATGTTACATTTTACTCCAGACTGCCGAGTTGGGCTGTATTCTTGAAAAAAACTTAAAATATCTTTCTGAGCCTCTGTAGACTGGCAAGGACAGTGATGGGGCCTTGCACAGGGCCAGGGCCACTGGCACAGCAAGGAGGCCAGTGTGGCTGGAGGGAAAGCAAGGGGAAGTGTGGTAGCAATGACGCCAGAGAGGGACAGGGTGGGGGTAGGATGTCTAGGGCCTTATGGCCACAGTAATGGTGGTGGTGGTTGTCAAGGCCCAAAGCACACAAACAGAGAGAACAGATCAGAGCGCTAGGAGAGGTTTGGCGCCAGGGAGGGCCAGATGAACTGGGTCCAGGGAGATATAGAAAGTCTAGACCTCTGGCTCCAACCCACAATGCAGGGCAGTGTGATATTTTCTTCCACTTTTTACATTTTCCTCTCACTGATTTTAATGTAGAATCAAAGTATGCTTGCTATTAGTTATCATCTTTATTATATGTCAACCTTAAAGATAAAACAGTGAGATAAAGGATACTTCTCTTAAAAATAAAAATTAGGGGTGCCTGGGTGGCTCATTCAGTTAAGTGTCTGACTTCAGCTGAGATCATGATCTCGTGGTTTGTGAGTTCGAGCCCTGCGTTGGGCTCTCTGCTGTCAGCATAGAGCCTGCTTCAGATCTTCTGTCCCTCTCTCTCTCTCTCTACCCCTTCCCCACTCACACTCTTTCTCTCAGTTAAATAAACATTTAAAAAAAACAAAAAAAATTAAAACAAACATATTCTTTCATATTTATGTGGTCTCCTTGAGGTCTGCCCACCCCATTCCTGTCCTGTGGTTTTGCAACGTTACAAGCCCCAAATTACAAAACACAAAATTTCACTTCCTTACTTACATGTTTTTGGATGGACTGTTTCCAATTTAACTTCAGGACAGGGTATATGTGAGTCCGTGGGCAAATGACGAGCTGAATAAAGGTGCTCTGTATTGAAGCCATGGAAAACCATTTCCTCCAATGGTGAAACCTGATGGGGGGATATTGGGGAAAGAATCAATTCATATAAATAGTTTAAATAACTGTATTTTCTTTTATAACCTAACAAAGGATAAAAGTCTGTATTAACTTTAGGTTCAAAGGGCATATTGAGTATAAATCTTTGTCCCTCTTCCCTTCTGAGACACCTAAAATGACAATCAAGGAAGAAAGCCCTAATAGAGAAAAGAGGATTATCAGTGGATGGAAGATTTGCAAGCATTTCCAAAACAAGCAGGGATGAAGCCTGTCATCAAACAAGAAAGAGAAGGAATGGCGGCCCAGGATCCACAAGAGGAAATTGCCCCAGAGGATGGGGCTCCCTTGTCCCATCAGAACTCCAAAAGGCTTCAATAATTTGGAGGCTCCCTGGCTGCTAACCCTGAAGAAAAGTCTGCCAGTAGACAATCAATCCCCAAGGGCTCCCAGTGTTTCTACTCAAAGAAGAGGCTCATCTAGAAGCCAAACTCACATGCAGAAGAAAATCTGCATAGATTCTGGTAGAAGAAAATCATACCAGCTACATAGAAAACTCCACTCAGACCCCCATTTTAAATTTTGAATAAATAATCCAAGTTCTGCTACACAGATCAAGAACATCAATAACATAAGAAACAAAGATCAAGATCTACAAAGACTGACTCTGGAAGAAACACAAACAATTTAGGGGAGGGAACTGTAATTGGTAGGTATCTGCAGAGAAATCTGAGAAAGCATTGCATCCCTAAAGCAAGAACAGGATACTATGAAGAAAGAACAATCACAGGCCAGGAAATTTCTTAGACACAAGAATCTCTAAGACACAAGAATCTCTAATAGTGGCAGCTGTGATAATGCACTGGAAGTCTAGAGACTTAGGTTTTGGTCCCATCTCTGTGACCCTGCTCAAGTCACTGAATGTCTCAGAGCCTTGCTTTTTTATTTTAAACTCCAGTAAGTCCCTGTTTTACCTCAAGTATACTGCCTGAGGGCCCTTCTTCCTAGCTGCCGTGTCCTTGACCCTCTTAGTATAGTCTTTATTTTGCTCATGTTTGCATGCTTAGGAATCATGCTCTATCCCCAACTGTCCCCAACATGGACATGTGTTGACTCCTTTGTGAAGACCTTTCTCATCCAGGATCTCACTTGAACCCCAAAGAGGTCCTGTGAGTTAGTCAAGGATTATCTGTTCCATTTAACAGATATGGAAACTGGGGCTCAGAGAGAGGTTATATGATGCCCTTTAAGTCACACCATTAGTAGAGCTAGCACTAGCCCCCATTTCTCATTCTAATTCCAGTGCCTTCCCTTCCCCACCTCCCTAACTCATGACACTGACATTTGCCAGTTATTGGCACTGTTCTCATGTAAGAGCCTTTCATTTAGGTTGGGGCCTGTGTGATACTCACAGTAGTCATACCTTCTTGTTTGACTTTATATCCCTCTGGAAAAGGAGGCAGCTCAGCTTCATACTCTAAAGAGAGTGGGGAAAAAAAATCCTCAATTCCACACTTCACTGCAGTTTGCGATGCAATTTCCTTTCCTCTGAATAAAACATTCTTAATTTTATTTTCCTTGATGGTTTATAGAAATGAAAACCGGCTACTATAGGTTAATAATTATCACTTTATTTAAAATGGATAAGAGACGACTATTCTCTTGCATGATAGAGTCAAGGCTTTATGAAAGAGGTTGAGACTCTTTTGCTGAGAGGGTACAACTTTAGATTTTGCCCCCAAGTTATGATAGCTACCAGGAATAAAAGGAGGATGGGAGGGAGGCTAAGGGAAGACATGGATAGCTACAGGGAGGGAAGGGGAGGAAAGGAAGACCAGATGATCAGAGGACAGAGAGATGGGCTGTGCTTTGCAGTCATGAGGATGAACATGAAAGTAAGATGGCCCGATTGGGGTATGCACCTGGAAGAGCAATCCCATAAAGACCTTGCTACTCAAAGTCCACCCAAGAACGAGCAGCACTGGGCATCCCTGGGGAATTAGAATTGCAACACCTCAAGCTCACCCCAGACGTGCTGAATTTGAACCTGCATTTTAACGAGATCCCAGGAGACTTGTACGCGCAGGTAGTAGTTCTGCCATAAACTCCAGTAGCTTCCTATCCTGGCTATACACTAGAATTACTGGGGAGCTTTTGAAAATACTAAAGTCTGGACCTAACCCCAGAAATTCTGATTCAATGGGTCTAGGGCAGAGGCCTGGGAAATCAGTATTTGTGAAGCTCTCCAGTTGATTCTAATGTGCAGTGAGATGGAGAATGACTGCCAGGTTTTAAGACCATCAGAGTCAACCTGTTGGAGGGCCTAGTGCAAAGGACATTCCACACAAGTTCTACAAGGTAACATTAACCATGGCTCAGAGAGGGACAGAAATGCTCATGGGCTATATTAGTTACATAAATACAGAAGCGGTAAAAATATTTCTGGAAAAGTCAATGTTTTAAAGGCAAATGCACAGTCGCTTTGAAGCAATGAGGAAAAAACAGTTTCTGGGCAAGATGGTATTGATGGAATATAACTGAATTGGACACATGCTTTATTCTACTACCTGGTTCCTTGTCAGTAAAACATCGCTTGAATTTTTTTTAAACTCCTAGGTATCAGACTGCGACAAGTATGTTAGGCTGCAGGAGCAATTTTGATTCCCGATACTAGCTATATTAGTTTTCTACTGTTATGTAATAAATTACCACAAACTTAGCAACTTAAAACAACACAAATTTATTATTTCACATTTCCTGTGGGTCAGCAGTCCAGGTATGGGTCAGGATCTCATCAGGCTGAAATCAAGGTGTTGGCCATAGCTGGGATGTCATCTGAGGGTTGGGTCTCTTCTAAGATCATTGGTTGTTGGCAGGACTCAGTTTCTTGTGGTTGTAGGTCAAGTCCCTATTTTCTTTTTGTTGGTGGGACTCGCAGCTCCTAGGGTCCACCCTCAAGCCCTCATCATGGACAGTTCACACATGATTAGTTGCTACTCCGAGATGAACAGGAGTCTCTTCTGCTTTAACGTCTCTGACGGTTTTAAGGGCTCACCTGATTAGGTCAGGCCCACCTACAATGATCTTCCTAAAGTCAACTGATGACTAACTTTAATTGCATCTGGAAAATCCCTTGACAGCAATGCCTAGATTTGTGTTGGATTGAATAACTGGGAGGTGTGTGCACTAGGGAGCGGGGATCCCTGAATCTATCTTAGAATTCTGCCTACCATAACAGCTTGAGCTCTACCACTGTTTTTCCTCTCAAGCAAGTAAACTCAAATTCACTCTTCTTCCCCAGTTTGAGAAACACAAACATGGTGTGAAAACTATTTATTTAGATATAAGATATATACATTTAGAGCTCTGATTACAAAGGTAATACATGCTATTGTGAGAAAATTCCAAATAATACAGACATGTCTTACGTAGAGAGTATAAGTCACATCTAATCCCTTCACAACCATAACCACTGTATTTCATGTATATACTAACATACGTATATAATATACAAATACATTTATTTATGTTAGATCTCCTAGACCAGGTCAGACCATCCAAGTATAGAAACTCATAGGACAATCCTTTCTCTTCATCATTTGTATCAGCTTTATCCTTATTTGAAATTTGTAAAAATTAATGACGATCTCTTCTAATAGACTATGTATTTTGTGAGGGAAATTGTCTCGGTCTGCTTATGCTCACCATCATATTCCCAAAGAATACTTGCTGAGTGAATGAATGAACAAAATAAAGAGTATAGCAAGTTTCTTTTGACCCTTCATCTATTCATTTGTCCACATTTATTGAGAGCCCCGCTATGTGCCAGGAACCATTCTGGGTGTTGAAATGTTGGGACATCTTTCAAGGTTGTTATATATATGATATGCCACAATTATTTATTTAACCAGTGCACTCTTAGTGGGTGTTCAGGATTTTTCCAGTGTTTCATTACTGCAAACAATGCTGCTATGAGTATCATTATATATATATCATCAATTGGAAGGGAGGTATTTTTGTAGGATTTATTCTTAGAAGTGGAATTGTTCTGTTAAAGGAAAAAATAATTTAAAATTTGGGCCCAATTGCCAAATGTTCTTCCAAAAAGTTTACAACAATTTATACTCCTAATAGTAAGACTCTCTGCTTCTCTGGGATATTACCAATCCTATATTTAAAATGATATTTTGCTTTTATCTGCATTTCTTTATTTTTATTTTTTCTATTTAGATTTTTTCCAAGGAGACCTCTTAGGAGTTCACTTAAATTTGATGGAAGAAATGCAATTTTTTTCATCTTATGACCACAAAAGATAAACGTTGAAATGATTATGTAGAAGTATGGGAAAATACATTATCTTCAGGACAATTCGATGTGTTTGTGATTTCAAGCCTCTGTAATGTTTAAGATAATCTAGCGTATATGGGAACTTATCACTTTTGCCTTGTGATTTCAATTTAAAATATATAATTGATTACAGACTGATGCTTTTTTCCACTGAAAGCCATATGAGTTTGTATAAATTTGATTAAGTTTATAAAGTACAGAGTATTGAACTCATTAAAACAACTTGATTCACCATGGTTTGACTCATTCAATTTTTTTTATTTTAATTAAAAAAACTTTTTTGTGTTTATTTATTTTGAGAGAAAGAGAGAGAGACAGAGCAAGCAGGGGAGGGGCAGAGAAAGAGGGAGAGAGAATCCCAAGCAGGCTCCGAGCTGTCAGTGCAGTTTGCAATATGAGGATCGAGCTCACAAACTGTGAGATTATGACATGAGCCAAAATTAAGAGTCAGACACTCAACCAACTGAGCCATCCAGGCACCCCCCAAAAAATCTAATTTTTTATTTTTGAGAGAGACAGAGAGACAGAGCACAAGCAGGGGAGAGGCAGAGAGAGACAAAGACATAGAATCCGAAGCAGGCTTTAGGCTCTGAGGTGTCAGCACAGAGCCAGATGCGGGGCTTGAACTCACAAAACCATGAGATCGTGACCTGAGCAGAAAATGCTTAACTGACAGAGCCACCCAGGTGCCCCAGGAATAATTTCTTGTGGCTAAACAGCACAGGAAAGTAGCACTGTGCTTGGTACCTCACCTGGGGAGAGCTTATTTAAAATGCAGAGCTTGGTGACTTAGTCCCAAGGAGTCCCACCTCATCAGGTCCGGGACAAAGCACAGGAATCAGCATTTTTGACAAGTAATCCAGAGTTGATGCAGGTGCTCCCAGTCTACACTTTGAAGCATGCTGTATGTTGCTTAAGGGTTTGGACTTGAGTGACACACACAACTGAGTTCAAGTTCTGCTACTTACTTGGGGCAAGTTTCCTAAACTCTCTCTGCCTCAATTTCCTCTTTGTACAACAGGCAAAACCCTGAGTCCTATGAGGTTTAAATGAGAGGAAAAGCATCTAGCACAGTACCTGGCACATAAAAAGCAGCTCAATAAATGCTGTCATCAGGATGATTTGAGCGAATGGTAGGTGATGAACCAAAAAGAAAAAAAAAAGATGATCAAACGGCTTAGGTAGTAAGGTAAAGAGTGTGTTTACCACAAAAGCTATGAAAATCATTGTAGGTCATGGCATAATGTGATCAGATTTGAATTTTAAAGAGGTTCCTGTGGTAGATGGTCTGGACAGAGGCCTTCTGCAATTAAAAAGCTATGGCAGCAATCCAAAGAGGAAGTGGTAAGGGCCTGATCTAAAGCAGCAGTCATGAAAACTAGAGGTGAGGAGTTGGGGGTTATAAATGTTAAGCAGGTAGAATCTGTAGGGACTGGAGAATGTATGTGGAGATCAGGGAAAGCAAATGGGAAGCATGTTAAAATGAATCTCTGATTTCTGGACTGGGTAGCTGAGTGAATGATGGTGACAGTCATTGAGATGGAAAGTTGTTGGTGTCTAGAATAGTGCCTGGAGTCATTACTGGCCCAGCATTTAAACTAGTTCTCAACTTGGGAAGATATGTTGACTGAATATACGAGAATAATTTCACTGGAACCACGAAGTAAGCAAGAGCCAGTCTGCACTGAGTTAAGAGAATAGGAATGACAGTGGTATGAATAAGGGCAGTGTGTTCTTTCCAGAAGCTTGGCTGAGAGAAGAAAAGGGGGAGACAAGAGCTAGAAGATAATAGGGGCCAAGGGAGAAGTTTTTCCTAAGATGACAGACCAAAGGATGTTTGCAGGCAAAAGCCAGTAAAGAAGTTAGATGTAGGAGAGGGGTGACAGAGCAGGATCCTGGGAATGCAAGACGATGGTACCAAAGCACAGATGTAGGCTGGGCTGTGAGTAGCAGGGTAAATACTTCTGTGCATGCAGATGCAAATATGTTTATTGGTAATATTGAAGTTGGAGGATCCACCCGCCACTTCTGATTGCCTGACTTTTCTCAGTGAATGCCTCCTACATTTACTAAGTGGTATCACACAATGTTTGAGGAGGGCAGTAGAAACTTGGGACTGGCAGATGGGGGCTGTTGACTGACAGGCACTGTGAGAGCCTCTTGGTGTTATTTTTTCCAGCTGTACTCAGCTGCTGTGCCAGGGTTCCAAGCATGCTTTCAGAGCTGGTCCATGCTGGTATCTGGGAGGTGGGATGGAGGAACCTGATTTTACAATAGCTTTAAGGGTTGAGGCCAGAGAGGATTTGGAGTGATGAACCAACGGCAATAATGAGGATGCTGATAAGAGTAATAACAGTAATATCAAAACAGAAGACTGGAAGCTCCCAATACTTTGACTCAGTCTTCCTTAAAACTATAATCAAAAATCATGTCACAAGTATGATTTAACTAGAAGCCTTGGCAGGAAAGAACTTCATTGATAATGATACAAGTGCCTCTGAGAATACAAAAGTCAGAGGTAGTCATCACTGTTAAGATGAGAGAGAAAATTAAAGAACGTTTACAAGTAAGCTGTCAAGTTATACACATGCGTGCGTGCACACACGCACACCCACACACATGGCAGCATAGGACAGTCTTAAGTCAGATATTTACCTATTCTGTATTTCATCTTCCTGAAATTGAGTTTCTGACAGGTCTGATTACTGTGATCATTAGCTTAAAAATTTTTTTAATGTTTATTTATTTTTGCAGGACAGAGTGTGAACAGGGGAGTGGCAGAGAGAGGGAGACACAGAACCCGAAGGAGGCTCCAGGCTCTGAGCTGTCAGCACAGACACGGGGCTCAAACTCACAGACTGCGAGATCATGACCTGAGCCGAGGTCGGATGCTTAACTGAGTGAGCCACACAGGCACCCCAATATTTTGCTTTTTAAATGGAGATATACTAATAGAATGCAATACTTAACCTCAAACATAAAATCACCAAAATCTGTTTTTCATGTTTGTTGTGAGACACTGAATTTACTATTTGTTATAGAATACTGCATGTTAGAATGTTTAAGAAATTGGGTTTATTCATCTGAGTTATAATAATCATCACAACACCTGAGTATATAATTCACCACCTCTGACCTCATTAACTTCATGATATAACTCCATCACTTTGTGAGCACATCAATTCAGTTGCTTTTTAGAGAGCACCAAAACCTTTTGTCTTTGCTTTCCGCCTACAGGGCTAGTTGACCAAAATAATCCCATGATTCTAAAACACGGTGCAAACCATGTTTCTTTGTTAACAACAACGAACACTTATGGAGCTCTTTCTAAATGCCAGACACTGTGCTAAGCATCTTCACATACATTTTCTTATTCGGTCCTCACAACAGCCCTGTGAGGTAGGTAAGCAGCTTCCCTAACAACACACCAGTAAGAAACTGTATTATGAAGAGCTGTCTGGCTTGAAGAAGTCAAAATACCTCTCACTTTTCTGGGGAAAAGAGAGCCACAACCACCCTCAAATAAGAGTGGATTCTTTACGGTAGAGTCATCAACTTGGGTCATGGCACCAAGGGGGCAAGGATCAAAGGGTAGAAATTACAAGGAAAACATTCAAGATGAAACAGATTTTTCTAAATGTAATGTAAGGCTGGAGAAGGAATTGAAACACTGGGTGGGAGGTGAAAACAGCCGCCGAGGGTTATCGATCAATTCTGAGTCCACTATTCTCTTCCTTCTCTGTATTTTTACACTTTTCACCTCTTTGCTCTCTCTCTTCTTCTATCTGATCCCATATACTGGTGCTTTCACTCTTTTTTCCATTCAGCATTTACTGGCTTGCCACTATAGTAGCCACTAGCCACAAGTGGTTACCTAATTTGTTACACTTAAGTAAAACAAAAAAATTGAGTCCTAATGTTGGACTAACTACATTTCAAGTGCTCAGTAACCAGATGTAGTTAGTAGATACCACATTTTTTTTTTTACTGAGATGTAACTGACATACAACATTAGATTAGTTTCAGGTGTACAACATGATGAATCAATAGGGCTACCATATTCGAAAGTTCGACTGGGCAATGCTGTTTCACATAGCTGAGGTAGTGACAGTAGCCACAAGAATGAAAAAATCTTGAGTTCTTGACCTTGAGGAGCTTACAATCTAGGGGAGAAAAAACCCACCCAATATTATTTTTTTTAAGAGCCAATACTTATTGAGCTTTTGCTGGAAATCGGGCAGTTTGCTAAGCACTTTCTAGGACTGCTTAGCCGCAATGCTCCTAGTTACATAAAACAGGTGTCATTATTATGCTCACTGTACAGAAAGGGCAGTAACTTGTCCAACATGTGAAGAGTATTGTAAGGTCTTACGACCAAGCCTATGTGTAGGGCCACAAAAGAAGTTGAGTTAACCTTCATTTGAGGATTTTAAGGAAGATCAGAAATGGGAGAAGGATTAAAACCCACGTCTGTAGAGCCCGCAACCCACCCAACATGTGGGCTACATACTGTATCAGAATCACCTAGGATGCTCGTTAAAAGCGCAGATTTGCTGCATCTGATTACGTGATTTGTGGGCAGGGGCTGGGAACCTACGTGTTAATCAAGCTCGCCTTCTCCGCCCCAACGATTCTTTCCTATTCATCAAACGAAGTTTGGGAGCCACTGTCCCCACCACTGGGTCCCCTTTGTTACGCTTTCCCCTGTCTTCCTGCGTTCAACCTGACTACTGGATCAAGGTAGGAGACTGTGCTGCCTAAGTAATCCCGGACAAATCTCTCGGAGCCTCAGTTTCCCCGTGCATGAAATGGAGAGGCCGGTGGGTCTGCGGCGCGGCTACCAGGAGGCCACTCAACGTAGGCGCCCAGAAAACGGGGGCCCAGCCTGACGCGTCCCGCCCCTCTCTGCCGGCCCGGACTGCCTACCCTCGCAGATCTGCTCCCACAGGTTCTTGCCCAGCGGCTCCGCACCCTGTCCCGGCGAGACGGGTAGCTCGGGGGACACGGGGGACACAGTGGGCACTGGCGTCCGGGTGGTATCCGATGACACTGCAGAGCCGGCAGGCTCCTCTGGGTGCCAGGTGCGACTGCTCACCTGCCTCAGAGCCGACATGGCCACGGTTTCCAAGGCAACAGCCCTCCCAGCAAGGCTGCGACCCGGAAGGGCTCGGAATTCACGGGGGCGGGCCAGCGACTAAAGATTAACGTCCGGGTCGCGGCGGAGTGGGCTTTCACGTGGAGGCGGGGAAGATTGGCGTGAGGGTAAGTGCTGAGGCGCGGCACCGAAGGGGAGGCGCGGGGTCTGGAGATTGGGCCTGGGGACTTGCGGGGCGAACTGAGGGAAAAGCGGGCGACTTGCACCCCAAATCCACACCGCCAACCCCCAGGCGCATGTGTGCGCTTGCTCCGGCCTGAGGCCGCCGCCTCCTGGAAGTTCTCCCGCCTTGGAGCGGGGTCAAGATCGCGCGTAATCTCGCAGTGCGTGTGTGTGCGGGAGCTTCGGCCCGGCGGAGCCTGGGAGGCGGGGGTCTCGCCTCCTGGCTCTCTTGCTTCCCGCGAGTGAACCTGCGGTGGGGCGTTGATTCCATTGTGCAGAGCACAGGCTCCGACGTCCTGCGGGCTGGCTTCGAATCTTTTTTTGCCATTTGCCGGCTTTAGGACCTAGGACTAGTGCATTGAAGTCTCGAAGCCTCAGCACGTCTGTGCGATGGGTCCTTCACACCGGTCCTAACGAGGCTCCCGCGAGATTTTAAAAGAGCTTTTGGAGCAAGTGCTGGTTTTTGCTGGGAACACACTGTGAGGATCATTCCTCTTCCCATGGAGTGAATACACCTAGGGTCGCAGGGTTGAAGAGGAGGATCTTCAGTGCTAAAGGGGAGGGAAGCTTAAAGGGATTAAACTGAGCTTTAATTTAAGCCCCCTTTGGCTTCTTTGTTCAATCCTATAATCTTGACCGTTCCCCCACCTGAGGCGCTCTTGGTTCTCTTGACCCCACCCTCTCTCGGTTTGCACCTTCTCCTCTTTGCAGACCCCTCTTTCTCTGTCCTCCTGTTTCCCTAAGGTCTTGTCTTAGTCTCGTTCTATTTGAAGCTGAGTTATCATCCATATATTTCTAACTTTTGCTTATCTACATCAGCCCAGTCACCTCTGAGCCTCAGACCCACATGTCCACCTGTCCACCGGACAGTCTCTATTTGGGCATCTCAAGGCGTCTGTGCAAAGCAGCCTGTCTTCTGCAGCCCCTAATCACCGCTTTCGGTTCCTTTTCCTTAGGGATTAACACCACTGTCCTGTAGTCCCAAGCTGGAAACCTATGGACTAGAAACTTTACTGACAGGTCAGTCAGGTTAGATGAACTCCATGGCCCTGACCTCACCACTAGCCTTGCTGTTATCACTTGTATCTTTCGTATCTTGATTATCACACATCTTTTCCTCCTACACCTGCTGCTTGACAGCAAGTGTTTTTTTTTTTTATTTTAAAACAATTTTTAAATGTTTATTTACTTTTGAGAGTGAGTGTGCACAAGCGGGGGAGGGGCAGAGAGAGACACACACACACAGAATCTGAAGCAGGCTCCAGGCTCTGAGCTGTCAGCACAGAGCCCAACGCAGGGCTTGAACCCACAAACCGTGAAATCATGACCTGAGCCAAAGTTGGACGGTAACCGACTGAGCCCCCCAGGCTCCCCCATAGCAGGTGTTTTATCTTGTTCCTCTCTGTATCTCTGGCATTCATGTATTTAGTGAGTTCATTTATTCAGTGAGTTATTACTGAACACCTGCTGTGTGCCAAGTGCAGAGCTAGGCTCTGGGAATAGAGCAGAAAACAGGGCAGGATTGAAGGAGAGGGTTCCCTTGACTTTCCAGGTGCTCCTGGCGTGAGTTACAAATGAATTTGAGCCATAGCTTAGTCCTGGCCTGACTCTTTGAAGCTGCTAACGGTGAGTCAGGTCTAGTCTGCACCCCCAGGGTTCTGAGACTGAGGGAAGCTTCAGGGTGGAGAGCCTTTTGAACTTTCCCTCCCACTGTCCAAACCTTGGGGGGGTGTTTTGTTTCTGTGTCTCCATGTCACCTAGCTCAGGGAGCAGTAGGAACTGGGGTGGTGACGAGTGAGAGAAGTAGCCTAGCTGGAAGCTAAAGTGTACTTGAGGGCCCCAGCACAGTTGCCTACATGACATTTTCCCAAAAAGCTGGGCATTGTAGGGGCGCCTGGGTGGCTTAGTCGGTTAAGGGTCCAATTTCGGCTCGGGTCATGATCTCACAGTTTGTGAGTTCGAGCCTTTCATCGGGCTCTGTGCTGACAGCTCGGAGCCTGGAGCCTGCTTCAGATTCTGTGTCTCCCTCTCTCTGCCCCTCCCCCACCTATGCCCCGTTTCTCTCAAAAATGAATAAACATTAAAAAACTGGGCATTTTAGGTTGCTCTGTGTCATTTCCAATTGTTAAATATTGGTAATTTGAAAATTTATAAACAGTGAAGCAGGCAAGGTGTGGCCCCCAACATCCTCTCTCCCCCTGGCAACGTGTGATCTGGTTCAGACTCTGATGATGAATGGGGAAACAGAGGCCCGGATAAACCAACACTGCAGCAAGAGAGCATCAGTCACCATTTGAACCCAGGTCTTTCTGTCTTAACTGTGGCTCATTCCATATCTTGCTGCTGCCACGTGGGAAAGTAATTAGGAGGGTAAGTCACCCAGGGTGCAGGTGGGGGAAGTTAATTTCCACACACAAAGGAAAAGCTACTTAGGTGAACCAAGGTAAGGAGTTAATTGTGCCACAGTTATTGCCTCTGGTGGGAATTGATTAGCAGGAAGAGTTGACCTCAGGATTTCTGTCCCCTTCAGAGGTCTGATTTGACTGCAATTGTATCCTTCATGGCTGGCACAGGGTAGACAGTAAATTTGTCGAATGGGTGACTAGGCTCAGAGATTTAAGAAAGGGGGTTAGGAAGAGGAATCAACAATGTACCACTTTGCATGGATCACTTCTCCCTTTGAGAAGGAAATGTTATTTCTCCCCATTTTCCAGATGGAGAAATTAATGTTCAGGGAGGCTAGGTGACTGGCTTAAGGTGAGGGAGCAGTTTGAATTTGAACTTGGGGCTATCTGAATTTAAACTCCATTCTGCTGCTTTGATCACATTTTTCCATCCCCTAACATTTCAGACTAGCCATTCAGAAACAGGGCTCTTGGCACTACCTAACTGAATTGTACACAGGGTGATTTGATATGAGCATAACTTGTACCATTTCTCTTTTCAGGAATGATCACTAAAACCCACAAAGGAGACTTGGGCCTTGGGCTCCCAGAGAAAAAGAAGAAGAAGAAGAAGAAGGTGGTCAAAGAACCAGAGACTCAATACTCAGTTTTAAACAGTGACAGTTATTTCACTGAGATCTGTCCCACAAAAGCCACATCCCCCTCAAAGAGTGTGGTCCTAGGACAGGCATCTGAGATGCCTCTAGTGAAGAAAAAGAAGAAAAAGAAGGGCCATAGCACCCTCTGCGAGCAGCGCTTAGAACCTGAGACCACATTATGTGCTGGACGGACAGAGAAGTTGCCAAGCCCCAGGAAGCAGGCTCTTGGTTCATCTGAGTTCCAAGGTGGAGAGAAGAAAAAGAAGAAGAAGTCCTTATGGCCTCTGGCCATGCCCCCTGGCTCGAGAATGAAGACCTCCCCGGACCCCAGACAGGGTGAGGAGGTGACAAGTGTCACCAAGAAACCCAAAAAACACAAGAAGGAAAAAAAGACCCAGGAGGCTGCAGACTTTTCAGCCGAGGACCCTTGGTTCAGTGAGTCTGGGGATTCTCTGTACACTTGCTTAGTGGGGAAGGATGGGGAGGAGCAGGTGGCCTCAGGGCGGAAACGGAAGCAGGAGAACCCCACGGAGCACAATTTGAAGATGAAAAAGAAAAAGAAAATCCACCAGAAGGGAGACCTTGAGCTCTCCAAATCCATTGAGAGCATCCCTAGGAAAAGAAGTAAGAAGCCAGTCAAAGTTGAGGCTCCAGAATACATCCCAATAGAACATAACCCCAAGTCCCCTGCAAAAAAGAAAATGAAGGCCAAGAAAAAGGCAGAGCAGCCAGGCATTAAGGAGCCAGCTCTGAGGAAAAATAAAAAGAAGAAGGAGAAAGAGAGCAGAGTAGTAGCAGGAGAACCTTGGGAAGAGGTAAGCTTTTCTTCATAAGCAGACTCTGCTTGGGAGACTAAGGGTGGAAGTTGGGAGTGTGTGTGTGCATTCACACGCAGGCACTCCCCTTTGTAGCTGCCAGAACCCTGATTAAACTGACTTCAGCCAGAAAAGGTATTTGTTGAGATACGTAACTGGAAAGGTTAAAAGCTGTTTAGTTTCAGGTACGGCTGGATCCAGGTGCTTATGCAATATCCTTAGTAAAGGTACCCCTTGCTACTGAAACTCTACCCAACTTCTTAGTATCTTCACTTAGGGTCTGAATAAACTGAGATAAATTTTTCAGATGAATCTCTCCCTTTCTGAACTCTTGCCACGTGCTGTCCAAAAGTCAGGAACCAAATAGTTTGAGATAACATGTCCATAGCTATCTGAGCTTATTTTCTGTGCTCAGTATACATGATTTAGAGATCAAATAGGTTTGGATTGCAGGAGAAGGCCTGTGTGGCTTTCCCCAGCTCTGGGCTTTGTATTTTTTTTTTTTTTCTAGTGGGTTTTAGTCCCAGACAGGCACCTCCCACCCCATAGCAAGACAGTCTCAGCAGTTCCAGGATTTCATCCTAGTAGTTAGGCTGCCCCCAAAGGGAGAATGATAGCCCCTCTGAAACGATGACAAGAAGAGTCTCAGGGCTGCTGTCACAGGCCTCAGGCGGATCACGCAAGCTGGAAGCCCTGATCTGAAGCTGGGGGGAGGGGCCTAGGGTATCAGTCCCACCTGAACCCCACTGTCTGAGGTCAGGAGAAGACACTTCCTGGGAGGAAAACACAATCCTAATTACCTGGAGGAAGAGAATAGTTGACAACAGAGATCTGCTGTCTCCATCCTGACAGGCTTCCTTGAGTGGGGGAGAGAAGGGAGGAGATGAGCCAGAGCACTTGGACTCCATAGGCCCACAGCCTCCCCTGTCTATGCCAGGACCACAGCTTCATTCCCATCTTTGGGATCCGTGTGTGGATGTGCAGGGGGAAACAAGATGGTACGTGTCCTCCTCCGAGCAGATGTCTGGCCTATTGGGGTAGCGAAGACTGATGTTGAACGCTTACTGTGTGCCTGCAGTAGGCTAATGCTCCCCATATATTAACCCGTTTAATCCTCACATCAGTCTGATGACATGGTTGCTGTGGTTATCCCTCATTTAACAGACAAGAAAACTGAGGGAGGAGTTAAATACCTTGATCAGGATCACCCACCTGTCAGGGTGGACCTGGGCTTTAAACGCAATCTGGTTTTGGAACTGGAGATTTCATTCTCAGAAGCTGCCCCGTAACTTCCCATAGATGCTAGAGTCATTAGAGCCCAAGAAGTGACTGTCTTCTGTTAGAACAAGACCCGGGTTCTCTTGGAGTTCTGCACCTACCAGCTAGGTAAGCTCAGACCAGCCTCTGCCCTGTGGTCCTCAAGTAAGAATGATGGCTAACGTGTATGGAGCTCTTACTGAAGGAGGCCCTGGCACTGGAGGGGGCTCAGTCAATACCGACTGAAGGAAGAGCCTCCTGGAGCAGGGTCATCAGGAAAGTGTCTGTGCGCCCTGAGGTCAGCTTTGCTGGGGTTGAGGAGGGCAGGGGTGGCTTCCTTTTCAGGGCCTATAAAAGGTAGTTCTGGTTTCTTGATTTTTCCCAGTTTTGCCCTAGTCCATTAGACTTATTTCATTGGTCTCTCTCATTCAGAATCTCTTGGGGCCAAGAGGAACCTCAGAGGCTGGGAACCCAACCCCCATCAGAATCCCTTCTCTCCAGAGTCCAGTGAAAGGTGGTTGGTCCCCTCTCTTTAAACATCTGCCATAGGGGCTCTGCTGACTTGGATGGCCCTCTGAGTCAGGAAATGCACACATCTCAGGGTCCGGATGGGTGATGTGAGTGAACAGAGCCCTCCAGGCATCATTACACGTGATGCTGGGTGCCAGGCAGAGCACACTTAAAGTAAGGATGCGGAAAAGATGGCAGTTGGCATTACCAAAGGACCAGGGAAAGTGGCTGGCCTGAGGTCTCCCTTTCAGAGGGTCCCATGGGAGCTAAGGTCAGTGAGCAAGTGTGACACATGCAAGCCTGCCCACGGCAGGCCCAGTGAGGACACCACATGGGAGCAGAGATGTGTGAGGGGTGTTGGCCATGGGTCTTGCTGAGGGGGCAACAGTGTAGAGGCCCTGGAAGGAGCAAAGAGACTGGGATGGCTGGAGCTGGGAGTTTGGAGGGCCAAGGGATAGAGACCATAGAGGCCACAAGAGTGTAGAGTTTTGTGTAAACAAGATGAGATTCCCTGGAGGGTTTTGGGAATAGTGGGGTGATGTGATCTGATTGAGTCTTTAAATATTTATTTTCTTACTTGAGATATAATTGACCTATAACATGGTGTAAGTTTAAGGTATATGTATAACATGGTCCAGTTGAGTTTTTTTTTAAGATTTTATTTTATTTAACTTTTTTTTTAAGTTTATTTATTTATTTTGAGAGAGAGACACAGCGAGAATCCCAAGCAGGCTCTGCATTGACATTGCGGAGCGTGACTTGGGGCTTGAACTTACGAACCACGAGATCATGACCTGAGCCGAAATCAAGAGTCGAACACTCAACCAACTGTGCGACCCAGGCAACCCTAAGATTTTATTTTTAAGTAATTTATATACCCAATGTGAAGCTCAAACCTACAACCCCGAGATCAAGAGTTGCAATGCTCCCTGACTGAGCCAGCCAAGTGCCCCTCCAGTTGAGTTTTTAAAGCTTACCCTTGCTGTTGTGCATAGTGGAGCAGGGTTGGTGTGGGGGGTGGGAAGCAGGAGTTAGAGACTGTCATGCTGTCCCGGCCCCTGGGAAGGCAGCGACTAGGACTGTGGAGGAGAGAACTGGGTTTAGGTTTGCTGGCAGGGTCCCCTCCCTGCCCACCCTCACCCCACTCAGGGCCCCAAGCTCACCTGTCTTCTGCCGGCCCCTCCCCGCACCATCAGCAGGGCCCTTGGCCTCTCTCCTCTTGATGGTTTGGTGCCATGGGAGGTAATATGATGTCTGTGGCAGGAAAGATGTGCCAAGCCTGAGTCAGGAGACCCGTGTTAGTCTCAGCCCTGTCCCTGAGCTGTGGGGGTGCCTTCATGATGGTCACGTCACCTCTCTGAGCATTAGTTTCTTCATATATCAGATAGGTCAGTGCCATTGTCTTGAGGGGAGAATCAGTGAGAATCGTGGAAGACCGGATGTCAGAAGTTCTGTAGGTGGCAGGGGTTGAGGTGGTGCTGCAGTCTTGGGACTTTTCTGGACTATCGTATTTTCACCCTGCTGGGCTGCTGGGGCAGAGGCCATCATATTCTTGACTCTTCCTCCCTTTGCCCTTTTGTGCAGGAGCCTGACACAGACTTAGAGGTGGTGTTGGAAAAGAAAGGCAACATGGATGAGGCGCACATAGACCAGGTACGGCCCGGGTCCTCATCCCTGTCCCATGTCTTGCCACCTACCAGACACACATTGGTCTCCTATTGGGCAACAAGATGCTGGTCCCAGAGGTGTCCGGGAACCCAAAAGCCACCAGCCAGCTCCTGGCACACCTCAAGTGGCAGGGAACTTGTGGCCTCCCCCATTTGATGCTGGGAGACCCTCTGACTACTACAGCTTTGGCTGAAGGGCCATCTGGTCATTTAGAATCCCAGGCTGAGAGTTTCCCTTAAAGTTGCTGCAGGAGAGTCGGAAGTATGACCCCAGGAACTGCAGCCAAGGCAGGGAACATGTGCTCAGCCAGGCCCGTGCATTGCCACCTCCTGGCTTCAATTCAGGAGCGTTTAGAGAAGTTACTCTGCTGTGGATCAGCTTCTGCTTCGGTCGTGCCCAGACCTGTAGGTGGGTGTATCCTATAGCGGAGCATGACTTTCTGGAACTGGGGTATTTGTATGATCCTGGACCAAATGATGCCTGGAGGGACAGTGTGGTAACAGCAAAGGCTTGGCTTTGGACCATTACTAATGACCTTGGGCAGTCACTGATCTCACTGACCCTCATATAGGTGGCTGTGAAGACCAGATGTGGTCTGTTTGTGAGGCACTCAGCAGGGGCCTGTCTTATATCTGCTTAATAAGTGGCAGCCATTACCCTGACCATGTCCTCACACTTTGTCAGCAAGTAATTTGCTGGAGAGAAACAACAGGGTGTGATGCAGGGATGACCGCTGTCTCGTGGCCCTTCTGCTCCAGGAGAGAAAGAAACCAGTGACTACTAGGAAGTGAGCGGAGCATGTGGGGACCTATAAGATGCTGCAGAAATTTCAAACCTAATGCCTTTGGGGACCTGGGGAACTTTCCGTGGAGGCAGGGGCATCAGAAGTAGGGCCATGCAGATCAATAAGATGATGCTGACAGAGCCCAGTCCAGGGCCTGGCACAAAGCACAAGCCCCTCAGAAATTGGAGCTCCCCAGCCTTTTGCAGGTCATAGTCAGGCTGCTCCCCAGGGTCAGGACCAACAGTAATGAGGACAGAGAGGACAAAGGCAGGGCCCTCACTCTCTGGGCTCTGGGCCCCTTCCCTCAGTTCCTTTTGCAGGTATCCTCCACCACTCAGGGATGCAGCAAGTTGCTGGAACTCTGAGGGTCCCCATGGCCGCGGACTTCATATGGGCGAGGCCCACCAGCAGCCCCTTTGCTACTTACTTGTGCCTATTGGTTACAGTTTTTAAGGAAACTTTTAACCATTATGAGTGACAGATTACCTGAATGTAAGTGAAGCTGTTTTACCTCTGCCTTTTTTCCCAGGAGTGCTGAAAGTTCACTATGTTAAAACATTGGAACCTGAAAAAAAAATGCAACCTGAAATCCTACCACCTATTATTGATCACTGTTAACCCTTTGTTATTATATTCTTCCAAATTTTTCCTTTGTAACTTTATATGTGTAATTTTAAAGCACTGTGCAATCATCCTACTTTATGTAGACCATTCTCTTAATTTTTATCATTTAACTGGTGAATTGAATTTCATTTTGGCATATACACATCTGTATCACTTCACATCTGGAACGTGGTTCCACTTTAGGAATATGTTATTTTTTCTCTCATTTTTACAGTTGTCACTTTGTTTTAAATAATTTTGAACTTACATAAATGGTCACCTTGTCTCGCAGCCTGTGGCAGATTAGAAGGGAGGAGGAAAGGGCACAAATTGGGGCAAAGTTATACCTGAACCCTTATGAGGGAAAAGGAGACCCTGGAAGCTTTTTTTTTTCCTTTTTTTTTTTTTTTTTTTTTAACGTTTATTTATTTCTGAGAGAGACACAGAGCATGATCGGGGGATGGTCAGAGAGAGAGACACACAGAATCAGAAGCAGGCTTCAGGCTCTCAGCTGTCAGCACAGAGCCCGACTCAGGGCCCAAACCCACGAACTGTGAGATCAAGACCTGAGCTGAAGTAGGCCACTTAACCGACTGAGCCGCCCAGGCGCCCCTTCGTAATTGAAGTACAGTCAACATACCCTGTTATATTAGTTTCAGGTGTACACCCTAGTGATTCCCCAATTAACATGCTTTATGCTGTGCTCACCACAATACGTGTAGTTACCAGCTGTCACCAAACAAAGGTATTACAAGATTACTGAGTGTATTCCCTATGCTGTACGTCCCTGTGATTTATTTCTAAGTTGGTACTTCTTAATCTCCTTTGTCTATTTTGCCCAGCCTCCTATACCCCTCCATTCTGGCAGCCACTAGTTGTCTGTTTTTATGAGTCATTTCTGTTTTGTTCTTTTTTTTAGATTCCACATATAAGTGAAATTGTGTGGCATTTGTCTTTCTTCCGTCTCAATTATTTCACTTAGCATAATACCCTGTAGGTCCATCCACATTGTCTGAAACTGGCAAGATTTCATTCTTTTTTACACACACACACACACACCACAACTTTACCCGTGCATCTATCAGTGAACACTTAGGATGCATCATATGTTGGCAGTTGTAAATAATGCTGGGATAAACGTAGGAGTGCATGCGTCTTCTCCAGTTAGTGTTTTCCTTTTCTTTGGGTAAATACCCAGGAGTGGAATTATTGGCTTATATGCTTTTTTTTTTTTTTAATTTTTTGAGGAAATTCCATACTGTTTTTTTATGGTGGTTGCACCAGTTTACATTCACAACAGTGCACAAGGGTTCCCTCTTCTCTGCATCCTCACCGACACTTGTCTCCAGGCTTTTTAATACTAGCCATTCTGACCGGCATGATGTGATACCTCATGATTTTGACGTGCATTTTCCTGATGATTAGTGAGGTTGATCATCCGTTCCTGTGTCTGTTGGCCATTATAAAAATGTTTATTCAGGTCCTCTGCCCATTTTCTAATTGATTTTTTTTAAGTTTATTTATTTATTTTTAGAGAGAGAACACGCCCGTGTGAGCAGGTGAGGGGCAGAGCGAGAGGGAGAGAGAGAATCCCAAGCAGGTTCCACATTGTCAGCACACAGCCCAACTTGGGAATAGATCTCATGAACTGCAAGATCATGACCTGAGCCAAAACTAAGAGTCAAACGCTTAACCAGCTGAGCCACCCAGGCTCCCCCATGTAGGAGTTCTTCATATATTTTGGATATAAACCCCTTGTTGAGTATATTATTTGCAAATAAGTTGATCCTTGCAAATAAATTGATCCTTGAACAACATGGGTTTGAATTGCGTGAATACATGAATACACAGATTTTTATATCCTTCCATACATTTCAGTGCTGTAAATGTATGTTTTTCCTTTGATTTTCTTAATTACCGTCTATAGCTTTATTGTAGGATTACCGTATGTAATGCATATAACATACCCAATCTGTGTTAATCTGCTGTTTATATTACTGTCAAAGCTTCCAGTCAACAGTAGGCTACTAACAGTCAAAAGTTGTATGTGGATTTTCAACTGTGAAGGGGGCCAGCGCCCCAACCCCCACTTGTTCAAGGGTCACCTGTGTCTTCTCTCATTTAGTAGGTTGCCTTTTCATTTTGTTGATGATTTCCTTTGCTGTGAAAAAGCTTTTTAGTTTATTGTAGTCCCAGTTTTTGTTTTTATTGCCTTTGCCTAAGGAGGCAGATCCAGAAAAATATTACTAAGACTGATAGCCAAGAGTTTATTGCCTTTGTTTTCTTTTAGAAGTTCTGTGGTTTCAGGTCTCACATTTAAGTCTTTAATCCAGTTTGAGTTTATTTTTGTTTATGGTGTGAGAAAGTGGTCCAGTTTCATTCTTTTGCATGTAGCTGTCCAGTTTTCCCAACATTATTTATTGAAGAGACTGTCTTTCCCCCATTGTTAGATTCTTGGATTCTTTGTCATAGATTAATTTACCTATAAGTTATTTCTGGCCTCTCTGTTCTCTTCCATTAATCTGTGTCTGTTTTTGTGCCAATACCATACTATTTTGATTACTGCTGCTTTGTAGTATAGTTTGATATCTGGGATTGTGCTACCTCCAGCTTTGTTTTTCTCTCTCAGGGGTGCTTTAGCTATTTGGGGTCTTTTTTGGTTCCATATGAATTTTA